>CM040242.1:296774304-297120367 GCA_022545495.1 Chrysanthemum lavandulifolium
CAAAAGCGCTTTTCTAAATGGTCTTATTAATGAAGAAGTATATGTAGCTCAACCTCCGGGCTTCATCGATTTTGAAAACCCAAACACGTTTATAAATTAAAGAAAGCCCTTTATGGTCTTAAACAAGCTCCAAAAGCTTGGTATGATAGACTCAAGTCCTTTTAATTAAACATAACTATACCATGGGGTTAGTTGACAACACACTTTTACTAAGAAAAGGAGTCACATAATCATAGTACAAATATACATAGATGATATTATATTCGGATCCACTTGTCAAGACATGTGTGATGATTTCTCTAAAATCATGCATGACGAGTTCGAGATGAGTATGATGGGAGAACTTAGTTTCTTTCTTGGTCTACAAATTAAACAAGTAGAAGATGGTATCTTCTTCAATCAATCTAAATACATCAAGGAGATGTTAAAGAAATTTGGTCTAGAAGAGTGAAACCAATTAGGACACCCATGTCATCCCACACCAAACTCACAAAAGATGAAGACGGCGAATCCGTAGATAATACTAAATATCGTGGCATGATAGGTAGTCTTCTACCTCACGGCAAGTAGGCGGATATCATGTTTAGTGTGCGCTTATGTGCTAGGTTTCAAGAAAACCCCAAAACTTCACACCTAGAAGCCGTAAAAGAATTTTTAGATACATTAAGGGTCGGTGTTGCAAAAAAGGTCTACAAGGCCGATTAATCACCGATTAGGTGCTATGAGCCACCGACCTTGCCGATTTTGTAAATCGTTCAAACAAATCGGTCAACCGGGGTCAACAGCGGTTAACGATGGTCAAACTTGCCAAAACTTATAAATCTTGTTGGAAATACCTAAACTCACTTTGTAAATTAGTTTTAATTACTTATAGTCACTATTTATATGTATTACAAGATGTTTTCAAATAAAATCTTTCCGGAATACCAAAACTCGCACAAATACCCAAAGCTTGCAAGAAATGCCACTTATAGTCGCTATTTTTGCAACCACGAACAAATGTAATCACTTATAGTCGTTCTATATATCTATTACAAGATGTTTTAAGGAAAATCTTTCGAGAATACCCAAAACTCGACGGAAATACCCAAAACTCGCCAAAATGACAATCCGATTAATCACCGATTAATCCGCCTGAACCGATTACAAGCTACGGGGTCGATCGCCTCACTACCGATTCACGCTTTTGCAACCTTGTTAAGGGTACAACACAATTAGGATTATGGTATCCTAAGGCACGGGTGTAGAAACAATTGTATATGCGATTCGACCATGCGGGGATTACGTTGATAGAAAAAGTACAAGTGGGGTGTACTTTCATGGGATGTTGTTTAACATCGTGGTTTTCTAAGAAACAAATGGCTCTGTAATATCAACAACCGAAGCCGAGTACGTCTCACGGCAAAGCATGCCAACAAGCACTATGGATGAAACAAGCGTTAGTAGACTCGACATTCATCTAAGCGACATAGTCATTCTATGTGACAACAAAGGTGCCATCGACTTAAGCAAGAATCCGGTATTGCATTCTCGCACCAAGCATATAGAGATTCGTCATCACTTCTTAAGAGACAATGTTCAAAGGGAACATCTCTATTGAGAAGGTAGCATCCGAAGATAACATAGCCGACGTCCTCACCAAACCGTTGAAGCGGGAACAATTCAACCTACTTCGTCTTGGTCTTGGTTTAATGGAACACACGTCGTAATTTATTTTGACTCTACAAGGTATGCAAACACTAGCCTTCTTCCTTCTGAGTCTAGGATCTCTATTTCACGCACAATTCACAAATAATACGGGAATTTTCAAAACCCAAAGATAAGTCTTTTTTACTTATAGCTTTTCTATTTTTTTTATATACACATTTTCAAAGAAAACCTACTTTCACAATGTTTTCTAAAAGGATGATACCTTCCCGTATCAATTTCACAAAGCAATTTCTCACGTCTAGGACAAATCGCTTTTCATTATTAATACAAAGTAAAACCGTTTTCATTGCATCTCATGTCTTTTGAATGCTAAAGGGACACATAACTAATATGTGTTTTGGTACATTCATTTAAGCAAAATGAATTAGGAGCATTGATAACACAATGTTACGTACTTATGTACCAAATGTTTGTTTTCGGGTTATCTCAATTAAGATTTATTTTTCTCTAGTTATTTTCTTTTCCTTTTTAGAGGTCGAGAAAAACCGCAACTCCAAATAGTTTGCATATAGGCACACAATAGGCAAAAATGTTTTCAAAAGAAAAATTTTGTCTTTGCTGAATCACAGACCCCGGATCCCATGCCTTTCTGGGCCGGATCTCTCGAGGAAGGATCCGTGGGATCCGTGTAAAATGTCATTTTCAACTTCTATTTTGTCATTTTGGATGAAAAATCCACATTTGTTTTATTTTGAGAGTATGCTCTTTAATGCTTGTGTTCTCATGATCACATGCCTTGAATTCATATCTAATCATTAGATTTTAATCCACATTTTGGGTCAAGCATTCATTACAATGTGTTGTTTTTCTATATATAACTCCCAAAATGCTTGCATACTCAATCTCCTTCTCACAAACACACTTCATCATGTCATCCAAAACCCTTTAGGAGAATCATCTAGTACAAACAATCATGATATCCAAACCTTTGTACTTCCACCATCCAAAATACCACAATCAAATGCTAGGATATCCGCATGCGGATTAGTATCCGATCTTGTTGTTTAGCAAAACCAACCTCAAATGATTCATCCTCAAATAACTCACCACAAGATGCTTCCATTATAGCACCACCCTCATCACCAACAAGTACACCAACTTCATCACCACCTAAAATAACTCTTTTGGAACTCCTTGGGACTCCAACAAGATCTACCCTACCTAAAGAAAAGAAATAGTCTTTTCCACACCCCCACATCACCAAATACTATTTTCAAGATCTTGAAACATCACCACCTCTAGCTCCCATCACATTACAAGAACATCTAGGTTCTTTTCCACCACCAGCATACAAACATTCGGATTTTGATCCATATTTTCCTATTTTTCCACCACAACTTCCATAACTCAAATCAAAACAACCGGAAAACTTCGCACTCATTACCCACATCATTTACACTGTGAACATTGCCAATCCACTAGGGAAATTGCAATAGAAGTTAGGGAAGAAATGCGTTTCATACTCAACCTCATCCTTGATCGCATCAATACCATTACTCATCAAAACCTCCATCTCTACTACTATTTTTTACTTTTAGTATTAAATTTTTTTTTTGTCATTTTCAAGAACAAGTCTTGTTCTTATTTTTACATGCTTGTAAGTGGCTTAACTACCACTACAATTTGTCGTTTTATTACAAGGCCTTGTTTACATACCTTGGCTCCCTATCTTGTTTCTCGACAACCATAAGATCATTTAAGCATGTTACTAACTTTCTTTTGTAGATTTTTTTCTTCTCTTGGCCCCAAACTAGGGGAGCTACCGTCGAGGGGAGTAAAATCGTAGACTACTTTTTCCTCCAAGGGTTAACTTTTGTTTCGACAAAAGGGGAGAAAAGTAAAACTTAGGAGCTTTCAAAACTTACATCTATTCTTAAGTTTTACTCATCATAACATTATATTTGTCATCAACAAAAGGGAGATTGTTAATACAAATAAACCGTAAAAACGTTTATTAATATTTTGCGATCTCTTTGTGTTTTGTTGATAACATATATAATGTTGTCTTAAATATAATTATAAGGATACATGTTATTTTTGTAAAGCATTTACATATAATCTTTTACAAAATGTAGTAACTAAAGCATTTGTTGTAATAGTTAATTAGGATGGGTAAAATCACAACCCATGGATCTTAACCCATACCCAAGAGACTTGATACAATGTATACTTAGATACATTGAATCTAAACCCATGGACCAACCCATAACCCATGACCCATAACCAAAAACCCATGGGCAAAGAGGAGCGTTCCACGGATCCCTAGCCTTGTGCTAGCGGATCCCAAGTGGAAGGATCCGTGGGATCCGTGAGAACGATGAGAAATTTGCCTATAAATAGAGAGCCATTTCTTCATTCTAACTCACCCATCTTCTTACTAAATCTCTCATACACTCTCATTCTCTTCTAATATATAGATCACTAGATCTAGAGAGTTGTTCTTCTTTCTTTCTATTTGTGATTCTCATATAGGTCCTTCTCAAGGCGAGATCACGAGCATTCTACAAGTCATCCAAGCAAGGGTCCTTGATTGATTTGTCACTCCAAGATTTACATAGCGAAGATCTTGTATTTGATATTTCACATATTTGTTGTGTAATAGTTGTG
Source organism: Chrysanthemum lavandulifolium (assembly GCA_022545495.1). Classification (NCBI taxonomy): domain Eukaryota; kingdom Viridiplantae; phylum Streptophyta; class Magnoliopsida; order Asterales; family Asteraceae; genus Chrysanthemum; species Chrysanthemum lavandulifolium. The sequence continues at coordinate 296,778,622 of CM040242.1, forward strand.
TTGGTTTGGTCCACCGTACTACGGACTCGGTATCTAGCTTTGTACCGGAAAAGTGTAAGCAACGTTGTGAAGGCTTCTCCCCAAGTGAAGGAGTTTGTTGACATAGTGCTTGAACTCTCGAGTAGGTGACTCGGGGGTGGAGTAGGGCAAGGAAGGTGTCCTTGTGGCGAACCACTATAAATCGGTTGTGTCATTTCTATCCCTTATCTTTATTTATTTGCTTGCATTATCATTAGATCTATCGTTCTCAACATCCATATGATTTCACATAATATCGAATCTAAAGTTTTGAAATCAACTTAAAATCGGCAAAACTATTCAACCCCCCATTCTAGTTTTCCACAAGGGTTTTGCCTTGGCGTTGTTGGAACATCAATATGTCATTCCTTAGCTTGGTAGTTCTCCTAGTGGGAAAAATTGGCCGAGGAAGCGGGTGGTGAGATCATCCAACTTGAGATGGATCTTGCGGAAGTCGCTCAAGCCAATTACTAACTTGGTCCCGTAGAGAATTGGAAGAGGCATAGCGCGTGGTCTCCGTGTGGTAGCATCAAGGTCAATGGAGTCAACGGTTTTAGGAAATCCTTGAGATGTTGATTAGGATCTTGAGCGAAGTCCATGGAATCACATCCATTTTGCACCAACGGATGGTGTCGGATCGCAAGGCCGTAGTTTGAGCTTGAAGTGGGAGCTCAATGGTGTTCCTATAGCCTTGATGGCTCGGTCAGAGTATTCACCAAGAGTACGGCCTCTTGGTGGGTCGGTGGTGGTTGATTGAGTAGAAGTGGTTGATGTGGTGGTGGATTTGGTGGATCGTTATTGGGTGAGTTATCACCTTCCATGATGAAAAGTGATGAGGCTATGAACAAAAACACGAAAAAAAAGATAGACTACAAGAAAACTAATGAAAAAGAGGAAAAAGCTCACTTGATAGGAATCAAGCGAGTAGACCTAAACGAGATAGAAATATAACTAGCTATTCTATTCCCCGGCAGCGGCGCCAAAAACTTGATAGCAGGGTTCGGGGTCGAAAAGACTTCCTTTTCTACGAGCAAGTTTTACAACCCTTTATGAAGTGTACCTAATCGTTGTAGTGTATTATGGGGTAAGCCCATGGGGTTGCCGTTCTCTGGGGAATAGAGATGCTAGGAAGAGATGTATAGCGAGAAGGTAAGGTTGAGGAGATTCTTATATACTTTTTGAAAGCAAGTAAATATCTCAAGGTATAGGAGTGGGGGGTGGTACTTCTACCGATTTTAACTACTTTTAATTAAAACTAATTAACTACTTGAACTAAGGATAGATTATGCTAATGTAGGTGTGCTCTTATGATAATTAAAAATGTGTTTACTTTGATGTTCTTACTCCCTAGTTATATCTTATTGATCGGTTGAATTGTCACATCCTTATCTTAATTTGTGCGTTGTATTCCGTTTGGTTATAGGGGGTGCCTAATTCCCTAGTTCTATGAATTATAACTCTCCTCTAGACTATCCGGGATCGCTAAGTACCTAAGTATCTCCCCCGAATACTCTACTATCAACAAGCTACAACTCGCGCAATAAACACAACGAATGGCCTAGGTGTACTCCTAAGTTTTTTGCTATTTAGAGCGTTCGAAGCTCGCAACAATTAAAGAAGAAGCCGGTTTTCCTTACTCTAGCGTCTACCAATTAAGACAAGAGACAACCTAACAATAATTAACAACTAGGTTTTATAGATCTAAGCAAACACGAGGATAATTTAGCTACTCATGGTAAACAAGTAAGTATACACATACAATTAAACATGAGGTAGACATAATGATAATATGGATTAACAAACTTATCTTATGATGTAAAGAGGAATGGAACCTTAAAATCTTGTCCAAGTCGGACTACAAGCGAATTAGGGTTTGCTCTCCAAAGTTCTACCTCCTACATGCGAGAAAAATCAAATTCTATATGGATTAACAAACTTATCTTATGATGTAAAGAAGGGTATGGAACCTAAAATCTTGTCCAAGTCGGACTACAAGCGAATTAGGGTTTGCTCTCCAAAGTTCTACCTCCTACTGCGAGAAAAATCAAATTCTATATATAGATTTACAAATGCGAAAGCGTCACCTTTTACTAGTAATTTGTCAGTCGCCGTCATTAGGGTTTCGTTTGGGCAAGTCATCGTTAGGGCGGCGTCGGTTGATAAGTGACGCGTCGGTCTTGGGATGGGCGTCGTCTAAGATTGGTTCTTGGGCGTCGGTGTAGAAGATAAGGGAGGCGCCTTCGGAGTTTAGGCGTGGCCGTCGGTTGTAGAACCAAAATTTGTTCGAGCCGTTATGTGTAATTTGATTAAAACTCTTATATAGGGACGGAAGCCGCTTTTGATTGGGACGTCGTCAAGCTTGAAAATCTGCTTGAATATTGACTTTGTCGTTTTCTTCGTGTTTTTGCTCCTTTTAGTCCAAATATGCTTCATTCCAGCATTTTGCTTCCAAAAGAACTAAAATGTGAAAAGGAACGATTTTAAGTAATAACGGATATAAAATGTGTTGATTTAGGGCATTAATGACCCTCTAAAAATGTATGTTTTAAATCCTTATCACCCGTAAAACATATAAAGAGATATAAATGAGTCATTTATTGAAAGTAAATAATAATAAAGAAAAACTTTTGTGAGCATCTTTACTTAATCTCATAAGAGAATTAACATGAGTCGTTCGTATATGTACAATCTCATGTTTTCATTTACATAGTATAGTAAATCGTGATTTTAATTTGAAATTTATAAATAACAACAACATATATATATTTTAAATATATATATATAAAGTCTAGGGACTATTTATTAGATTGAGAAAGTTATTAAAAGAACATGAAAAGCAGATAAATTTATTTAAATTCATATAATTTATTTGAAACTTAACAATTAAAGTTTATTAATGATCTATTTTATTTTTTACCAAATCGACGGATATATTTTTATACATAATTTTTGTTTGATGAAATTTAGATGAGTTTGATCAAAATATTTTAATTTTGACTTTTTATTGTTTAATATAATGAGTATGTTTTTCCAACGTACCAAAATTGAGATTCCTATTACTATAACTAAAATCTCTTGATAGATTTGATTTTTTACATGTGTGTAGCTATCTTTCTTTTTTTTTTTTTTTTTTTTAATTTATCAAATTTTTGAATTTTAACTTTTGTGTTTATTTACACCTGTAAAGTGATCATTTCACCTTTATATTTTTGTAACCAATTTATTGACAGCGAAAAATAAAATGATCATTTTATATCGTAAATACATACAAAAGTTAAAACTAAAAAGTTTGAGGTATATAAAAGAAAAAAATGGCTATAAAACTTGAAAAATGTGAAAGTTAACTACATTTTAAGTGATTTCTATTATTTTATATGTTTAAGAAATTATGTGACTAAAAGTCTTTTTAAAATTCCATTATATCCTTTCTTTTTGGAGTTATCTTTCAATGCTCCAAATATTACCTACTATACCCTCAAGCACCGAAAATAAAATTAATATTCATTCTATATTTTAACTTTTATCCATTCCATTTTATTGATCAAACCTCTCTTGCACAACATAGATAATTTACATTCATTTTATTTTAGACTCTAACATTTCCTTTTAAATTTACTAGATAACACTTAAATTTTTAAAAAGAATAAATTTGGGTAATATATTAATTCTAGGGCCGTAGAAGCAATAAAATATTGAATTATAAATTTGAGATGGATTTGATTCATAAATTAAAGGTTCATACACAATTGTATTTCCTTATTAGCTCCTAAATGTTAATGAAGCACTCGTCACCCGGGGTCAAGGTGTTCCCATCAATCTACATTTTTTTATTGAATCAATACCATGTTTAAGTCATAAAATAGCAATGAACTTTTTTCAAGTCATGTCTTGGTACGTGAACCATAAAAAGGTATCTTTAAATGCAACGGAATTTCAAAAAATGTTCTAATATACACATTTTGATGCTTTGTCATACCCGAAAAACTGACACGTATCATCATTTTTAACATGACAACGTATCAAAATGTGCATATTTAAACACATTATGAAGTTCGTTGCATTTAATGATATTTTTTTATAATTAACGTATTAAGACGAAACTTAAAAAAAAGTTTGTTGTTATTTCATTTGTGACTCAAACACTTTTTTTTTTCCCATATGAGTAGAGTCAACTATTTAGCAACCCCGATTCGTGAAAACACAAACACGCCTAACATAAAAGAAATATAAAATTAAATAAAATAACATTCTGTGAAGTTTTTTATATGCGATCTTTTATGGTAACCAACAAAACATGAACATTATTTTTTTCTAAATTTTGGCAAGAGATTTGGCTTCATTCATGATAGTGAATTACTGATAAATAATAACCACAAAATCGATGTCGATGCATATATATTTACAAAATGTAACTGACTTTGAGTGTGATGGACAAGATCAAAACGTTTCTCAAGTCAAGGAATGTTGTCTTCATTCTAGCAATTTTCGTACACATTTTTCTGCTTATTCACACTAAACGACTGCTGACAGTTATTGTTCTTGTTTTTGCATCTTGTGAGCTATCATCAAGTTGTCCATCCTCATGATATCCGATCCATTCGATTTTATTATTTTCTCACCCGTGATCGAAAAAAAAGTATTGATGGAATGATGCATATGTTACAAAACGAGCTGAAATAGACGTAGTTCATGATACGTTAAATTTATGAATTATGAGCATGTTGTGCCATCCATTTCTTTCTTGTCGATCTAGTTTTTATCTCAAAATCTGAATTCATATGTGTGAACTCAGATTGATCTTTTCGGTTAGACAAGCTGTCAAAGCTTGATATTAGTTTTGGAAGTGTCCACCAAGGATATCGTAGAAAATACATCTATACTCAAACGTTGCCGCATTGTACTGGAGCTACGCCCCAATGAGTATAGTAGTTTGACAACCATGCATGGACAGTGACGGAACAGGCAGGGTGGGTCCCCGGGGTTCCCGAGACACCCATGAACCTTTGTGGCGTAGTGTTAATTTGTTAAAAAAACCTCAATTTTGTTTAAATGCACCCGGTACTTCAAACTTGTATGTGTGGTATTTTTTAGTTTAATATAAGTGCACCTGGTCACTTCGTCTCATGGTTCTGTCCCTGACCATGGATATAGTAGAAGGTGCACATTCTACGAGAGCTTTAGCCCCGATGAATCAAAATAACAATTTTGGGACAAACGTTCACATTCCTCGCTTAGTGTAAAAGACGACACGTAACCAATGTTTCTTGACGAAAAAATGCATTATATATGTTACATAGGTAGACTATATCCACGGAATCTACACAGTATGTGGTTCGCCTAGTGATGAATACCGGAGAAAGTACATGACTACATGTTACTTGGGGAAGGCCAATATAAACCCCAACACAAATACAGAAGGTGCATACCCGAGACATCTAAGAACTTCCCACCTACTGCTAGATATGCTCCTTTCAATTGATATTATTAGTTGAGTTCAACTGTCCATACCCTAGAAACATACACATGAGAAAGACTATATTGGGATATGTCCTTATAGAGTTAAAACAGATGAGATTTTCCGCGTTCAGGTTCCTAGGAGAGGTCGAACCTTGTTGACTTGAATGTACGCGGTCGGGATAATCCGGGACTGTTTCCGACCCTTCACTGGCCACCCCCAAATCACTACACCAAAACAAAGGTTTGGGGACGCCCAAAATATTTGGGTAGACATTGTAGTCCCAAATTGAAGATGGGTCCCACACATTTTCAACAAAAAAGCGATCAACAAAGAACTTTTGGCCGGAGTTTGGGGACGACAATGTCGTCCCGTTTTTCAATTATTTCATTTTAGTATTTAAAATCTTTATAATAACTTTTCACGAAAATTAAATACATCCCGCCATTATTTTTGAACCATAAACACTTTGGGACGACATTGTCGTCCCAAAGCTATAAACATATGTTTTTTTTTTTTTTTTTTTTTTTTTAACTTTATAAACCAATTTTATTTTACAAAACAATTTTAAGACTTTTAAATAATCTTAGGGACGACAATGTCGTCCACATTTTAATAATATTTAAAATAACATTTATAATCCAATAATCTATCTAAAATACTTATATATAAATTAATTTTAAAAAATTATTTAATTTAAATACTTTTATTTAATATATAATTAAAATTAAATAGTTTATATTTATAATTAAATACTTTAATTTAAAATTAAATACATTTATAAAATTAAAAAAAAATATTTAAGTTAAATACTTTTATTTAATATATAATTTAAAATTAAATAAATTTAATATATAATTTAAAATTAAATACATTTATATGTTAAACGGATGAGTCAATATGTTATGGATATACATAAATGTTAAACTAATGAGTCCAGATGCTATTATTATACATAAGATGTTAAACGAATGAGTCGAGATGCTATAAATATACATAACATGTAGTTTAATGCATTTGTCATGTCCTTAGTCGAATAATGTAACTTTTCGATATAATTGTAGTTTAATGCATTTGTCATGTCCTGTTTATAGGATGTTATGGATATGCATCCTAAATCCTTGCAGTTGTCTACTGAAGCCATCTTACCACTCTCAAAATATTCCCAAAGCTTCCCATCAAACACTTCCCGCCAAAACTTCCCACCAAACACTTCCCGCCAAAACACTTCCCACCAAAATCTTGGCGCCAAAACTTCCCACCAAAAGCTATCAGATCTTCACAGCCTCCTATAACCAACCTCACAACCCCACAACCTCTTATCTTCAAAACCACTCAACCTCACAACCTCTTATCCTCAAATCCACTTAACCTCAACCTAAGATGCAGCGATATAATCCTTTTATGTGTTCTTATGGAGCAGGAAATGTAAAACTAAGAAAATCACATAAAAAAAACATTTGAATGGGAATATTATGCATGTCCTCTTTCGAAGGTGAACAATCATACATTTCTTATTTATATTATGTAAATATATAAACATTCATATAATTTCCTTATTATGTAACAGCCACTAGAAAAAGATCATGGATGCGGATATTTTATGTGGAAGAGTGAATTTGATGACCGTTTACGAGTAATCTCTTCTGCTTCAACATCTCGTGGTTCTGGATCTGCACCTTGCTCAAACGGTAATGAAAAAGACCTTAGGATAAACATGCTTGATGCACAACTTGAAATGGCAAGGAATCGTGACAACCACGATCACGCATGTCAGTCGGATGCAATACTCCGTGACCTGTTAGGTGACATGGAAAATCTTCGTATGTAGTGTTATTGTTGTTTTTGTTGTTTGTTGTGTTATTGTTGTTATTGTTGTTGTTGTTGTTGTTGTTGTTGTTGTTGTTGTTGTTGTTGTTTGTTGTATTGTTGTTGTTGTTTAATAAAATGTTGTTGTTGCTGTGAAAACTTCGTATGTAGTAGTCTCGTGCACCTTCGTTAGCGGCGGTGATCTACCTATCTTTTGTTAACGAACATATGACATACATCCGTCTCTTGGTGGGTCGAACCACACCCAAGATTTTTATACATCATATTTTATGTGGAAGAGTCAATGGAACTGAAGGAAAAATATCACAGTTAACAAATACGAAGGCAAACCTTTTATTTAAAACACGCAATAGTTCTCAACCACATACATTTCATAAAGACTCAAACGAAACAACTCGACAAGCAAACGAAACAACTCGACAAGCAAACCAAACACACGACATAGACCATAACAAACATCGCCCATTTTTTTCATGCTACTTCCCGCTTTGATAGAACCTGCACCATATTTTCCCTTCCGTGCTTTCATTTGCTTGATATGTTCAAACGTAGCTTCGAGATTTGTTACCCTATTTCCCAAATCCTCAAGTTTGGTGTCCAATGTGCTTTCAGCTTCATCGTCACCTTCAACATCATAACCCCCCTCCAAATACTTTTTGTAGTACGGCTTTTTCCTCAACCATTCCAGATTCCGGTCTCTCATCCACTGTGCACAGTTCTATAAGAACCATATTCATCATAAATTTCGTAGCCATATTCATTAAGAACTTCATTAAAGAAGTGTTTTTATAAGAACCATATTCATCATAAATTTGGTTTTGGTGGGAAGTTTTTGGGGGGAAATTTTGGTGGGAAGTCGAGTCATCCATTTTAACAAGTTATAACATCTTCAATGACAAGTCCGAGACCATTTGAACGCACGTTTGGTCTAGCCGATGATGGGAGAGAGTGAATTTGAGGCTTGGTGAACGAATGATTATCATCTCAACTCATTCGTTTAACATCTCATGTATAGTCATGTCATTTTAATTCATTCATTTAACATCTCATGTATAACGATATCATCTCCAACTTACTCTGCAAGACCTTCAACATCGAGTCCTAGAAATGCAGAGTGCTCAAACTGCAAAATCTTGACTGGAAATATAAAGGTACTTGAGAAAAGAGTAGAAATGTATATCCATCCCGAGAACCACACAATTCATTAAACTTTTATCGATTTGTAATGTAATTCGTATGCTTTAATGTTTGAACTTTTATCGATCTGTAATGTAATTCGTACGCTTTAATGTTGGACGTCTATCGATTTGTAATGTAATTCGTATGCTTTAATGTCTAAACTTTTATCGATTAATTTGTAACGACGTAACTAGTATGCTTTAATGTTTGAACGTTATCGTTGCCAATTCTCCTTTTTCTAGTAGTGTATTACGGAGTAATATAATCTCGATTCATCCGTCTAGTACAAAAAGTAGTTTAATTTATTTTTAAATAATTTAAATCATATTTAAATTATTTTTATTTTTTGAAAATAATTTATAATCACTTTTTGATTTGTTTAAATCTTTTGAAAATATTTTTAATTAATTTAAATCAATTTCAATTAAACGAAGTTATTTATTTTAAATTATTTATAAATTAAATACATTGACTTTTTTTAAAAAATCGGATATACTTTTTGCGGCATCTAAAGGTGGACACGAAAATTTCATTTCCCTTTCGCACTATTACTTTATCCCGCTAAAATGAAAATTTCATTCCCAAAAGGCCAAAAGTGAATCTGATTTTTTGCTAACTCATTCTCATCTTCATCCTCTCAAACACACACTCACATTCTCATCTCATCTTCCCAACCAAAACCACCACATCTGAATTTTTGCTAACAAAACTCATCTAATTCTCATCTCATCTTCATTCTCCCAACCGAAACCACACCACTGTGCACATTAATTTTCCGATTCATCCTTGGTGTTCACAAGCCACCAAACCACGTGTTTGGAATAATTATATATATATATATATATATATATATATTTTTATCAAAAGGAATAATTATATTAAAGGTATGTTTATGTTTTAATTTTTAGTTTGGGTTTTTCTAACTTGTACCCTAGGGCAAAAGTTAAGCACACCGAAAGTACACAGGGATCCACTGAAAAGTACATAGAGATCCACATAAAAGTACAGACAAGTGTACTTTTATGTAGGTCTCTGTGTACTTTCAATGTACTTTTTGTGTGCTTAACTTGTGCCCCTAGGGCACAAGTTAGAAAAACCCTTTTAGTTTTAGTTTATTTATTTAGTTACTTAATTTTTTAATTTTGGTCATTTTTGAGGGTTTTTTTTAAATATATGTTTAAGGGTTATTTTTGCTCGCTATTCTTTGCACGTGCGTGCAAATCGCCATCACCGACCACCACACCCCACCCAAATCATTTGTTTTGTTTAAAGGTTTGTCAGATTTGATGTATAAAATTTGATATTAAGATGTTGATATATTGTACGAAAGTATCAGCAGATTCACAACAATACTTTATTCAAACCAAAGCCTCAATAGTCAGCTTAGATTAAGCTAACAATAGTATCCAAAGTGTTACAAGGTTAGGTTAATGTCAATGAGACAATAACCAGACAAATACAAAGAAGAAACAAGATCAGTACTATGATCAGAAATGAGAGAGTATAAGACAATGACTGCACACACAGTTGTCTGTAACCCTAGATTAAGAGAGGGTTTAAGTAAGGGAAAAAAGTACACATTGACCCCTTCAACTATTATAAGAGAAGCATCAGCAGCAATGAGCTTCTACACCTTTTAAACCATTTATGCTTTGTCCAAGAATGACCCCTGTAATAAGACTGCAATAACCATAACTGGAAAGTCATTAGCAATTGATAGAATGATATGTTTGCCATAGATTATGACCTCAATTTCTAACATTCCCCCTTAATCTGTTGGGCAAACATATCAAACAATATCAATTTTTCACACAAGAATTTATGCTGATAAACAAGAAGGTTTTTTGTAAGAATGTCTGCAGTTTGGTTTGAAGAGCCAATTTTTTTGGCACTTATAACACCTCTTGCAATTTTTTCTTTGATGAAGTGAACATCAATTTCAAAATGTTTTGATCTTTCATGGAAAACATGATTGACAGCAAGTTGCAAAGCAGATTTGTTATCACAAAAGAGATTAACAGGGAGATTGATATCAACTTTTAGATCTTTTAAGATTTTTTAAATCCAAATGATTTCACAGGCAGCAGTAGACATTGATCTATACTCTGCTTCTGTGGAAGTTTTTGAAAGGGTGTTTTATTTTTTACTTTTCTATGAGATCAAACAATCATTAAAGAAAACACAATAACTTGTGATAGATTTCCTGATTTTCTTGCATTTAGCCCAATCTGCATCACTATACCCTTCAAGATGATTTTCAGAGTTACTGAAATTATACCTTAGACCTTTTCCTGGAGCTCCTTTCAGATATCTCAAAAAATTTAGAGCACATTCTAGATGATATTTCAAGAGAGAATGCATATATTGTGCCAGACAATGAACTGAGTATGAGATATCAGGTCTGATATGGGTGAGATAAATAAGTTTCCCAAGTAGCTTCTGATAACCAGTAATGTTAACAAGTAAGGGATCATCAGTAGTGGGTATGTAAGGAAGAACATAGTTGGGTTCCATAGGAGTGGACACAGGTTTGCACCCAAGAAGTCCAAACTCTTTGAGGAGTTCAAGACAGTATTTTCTTTGGGTGAGACATATGTCATTACCAGTTTTTAAGACCTCAATGCCAAGAAAATATTTTAAGTTTCCCAAGTCTTTTATATGAAATTTAGATTTTAGAAATTCTTTGAATAGGTTTATCTCATCAATGCGGTTTCAGTGAAGGACAATGTCATCCACATAAACAAGCGAGCAATAAACTTGTTATTCTCTGTTTTGGTGAACAAAGAATGATCATTGATGATTGAACAAAGTTATTTTCTTTTAATACACTAACAAGTTTTCATTCCATTTCACGAGAGCTCGTTTAAGGTCATACGAGAGACTTGACAAGTTTACGAGACTTTATTCTTATTGTTCTCATTCTGAGAACCCTTAGGTATGGTCATATAGACATCCTCATCAAGGTCTCCATACGAAAGGCATTGTTAACATCAAGTTGGAAAAGAGGCCATTTGTTTTTCACGGCTAAGGCAATAAGACATCTAACGATGAGACATTTTCACCACAGAGAGAAAGTTTCATCATAGTCTATTCCTTCCTTGGTTATAAACTTTAGCAACTAATCTAGCCTTGTATCTATCAACTTCGCCATTGGCTTTATATTTGATTTTAAAGATCCATTTGTAACCAATGGGAGTTCTATTAGGTGGAAGATCGGTTATATCCCAAGCATGATTTTCATTTAAGGCCTCAATTTGAGTTCATAGCATCAACCCAATTCATGTCAAGAATAGCTTCTTCATGCGGTAGGTTCAATACTTTTATTTAGACGGAGGCAAAGCATTAATTATCTTTGTTAAGATTAGAGTAATTAACAACCTTTTCAACACCATATTTAACTTTTCCTTCAACAATAAAGTCATTAAGATTACTGGGCGGTTTAGAAACTCGGTTGACCTTCTAGCGATAGTGGTGGCAAGCCATCTTCTTGTTCGATTCGATTTGAATCGAGAAGATGTATCGCAGAATCGAGAAAATGTATTAGCGGGATGTGATTCATGTGATATAGTGCCCTCGGTGTGTATTTTCATCTATGGAAGTTGCAGGGTTCATCATCCCTAGTAGGATGACCCAACACCGTGCCATCATCATAGGATGTCACTCTCCTTCATCATTGGGACTTATTTGTGAGTCGAAGAAATTTTTGTGATTTAAATCTTTAGGCGCATAAGTTTCAACAAAAGGTTTTGACAAAGTATTTTCATTTTGAAGGAAAAAGCTGTTTCATAAAATTTGACATCTCTGGAGTAAAGATATTTTTTTTCTAAACTTAAAATTTATAACCTTTTTCTCATTTGAATAACCAATAAAAACACTTTTTCGGACCTACTACTAAATTTATCGGAGATGTTGAGAATGGTGGCATAGCATAAGCAGCCAAAGACTCTAAGGAGAGAGTGAAGGTCATGCCCATACACAAGGGAGAAGGAGACTTGCGGACAACACCGAAGAGGGTAACTTTGTTTATGACATATGCGATGGTTAGAACACATTCGAGGCCAAAGATATAGAGGTAATTCCCACGAAACATAAGGGATCTAGCCACATTAAGGAGATGCCTATGTTTCCTTTCTCTAATACCATTTTGTTGTGGTGTATAAACACAAGAGGTTTGATGTAAAATTCCTTTTCATGAAAGAAGTGTTGAAGTTTGTTATTGACAAATTACGTCCCATTATCACTCGAATATCTTAACATTGTGTTCAAATTGATTTGATAAGATATGAGTAAAGTTGACAATGGAAACATAAACATCATCCTTTCCTTAAGCATATAAACCAGAATGACCTAGAATAGTCATCAACAATGGTTAAAAAGTATTTGTAGCCATCTCTGCTAGTGACTTTATATGGTCCCCATACATTTAGATGAACAAGTTGACCAATTTTAGTTGATTTATGTTCACTTAGAAATGGTTCCTGGTTTGTTTAGCTTTATTGCAAGTATCACAAAGATGGTCGATTCGGATGTACTATCAAGTTTAAGAGTGGGTTTAAGTATATGTAGGACTTGGTCGAGGATGACCAAGTCTTTGATCTAGAGATTTCTAGAAACATGACAAACAGATATGCGATTATTAGAAGTGACCTTACATGTAGAATCAATATCAAACATATATAACCCATTGCATTGTTTACCAATCCCCACAATCCTTTTTGATGTAAATCAGTATATAGCAATTAGATTCATTAAACCCAACAAACATCTTATTGTCTCTAGCAATCTTATGAGCAGACAGACCGACATTGTGTTGGGAATTGCAAAGTAGGAATTACTGAAAATAATCTTTGAAGGAATCTGTTGAAGAACATGGATTCTGTTGAAGAAGAGTTTCTGTGAAGTAATGAAACTGTGTAGATGGTTTCTACGGATATAGATATTCCGTGTATTCTATAGTTAGTTAGGATATGCATGAGCTTTATTAGGAAGTTATATTGTATATCTTATTTAGTTTTATGTTTATACGTTTCTTGGGAAACGGGTTAGGGTTTCTTGTGTATAAAAGGAACACAATAGTATGAGTTATGTACGAGTTGAAAAACAAAGTTTTAGTATTATTAAAAGATCCATAGAGGATCAAAGTGTTCTTAGTTATTTGTGTTTGTTCTTGTGTTTAAATTCCGCTTGAATACAAGTTATAGAGACTGTCTTATAGTGTGTTTGTGATTACATAAGCATTACTATCGATCTACGAGTGCTTTAAGATCTATCAAGGTCTATAGGTTCAACAAGTGGTATCAGAGCCTCGGGAGAGTCTCTACGATACTAGAGCATCTTTTCTCTACACCCATACAACCAAAACAACATTCACCATGCTCGGATCGGGCGATGACATTGAAGTCACCAACAACCATAACAACACATCTCTGCAACAACTCGGTCTCTCTAACAGAATGCAAAGTTTCCGTACCTCGAAGGAGGAGTACGATTTATGGGCTATGAAGATGCGAGGCGGATCTCCAACATTGATTGGAATCTACGGGAAATTGTGAAGAAGGGAATAGTTTGAAGAGGACTATCACGGATCACGATGGTAATGTTACCATTGTTCCTCCTAAATCTGTTGAAGAGATCTTATGCATTCAAGAGAGAACAAAGTGAGAACTATTCTTCTTGGGCTATACACGAAGATCACTTGGTGACTTTCACTACATCTTTGGATGCTAAGGACATATGGATGGCGGTCAAGGCTAGATTTGGTGGGAATGAAGAGTCCGGAGAATGAGGAAATCAATCTTTGAAACAACGGTTTCAAGAATTCCAAATCTACGAAGAAGAAGGTATCCACAAGGATATGACGGGTTTCATAAGATATTGAGTCAGTTGAATCGGTGAAGGCAAAGCCGATAATGATGATTGTAATTCAAAGTTCTTGCGATCTTTACCTTCATCTTGGTTGCAAGTTAGCATTGCTCTCAAAGCTAAAGGTGGGTTGGATATGCTCACTTTTGATGAACTATACAACAGACTTAAATCTCTCGAGCCTGATGTGAGAAGTCCTTTTCGTTCATCCACTCCTAGTCACACAACTTTTGTTGGGGCCTCCTCAAATAGGATGACTTATGCTTCAAGTCCTATTTCCTCATCATCATCCTACACTACAACTTCAACAAGTTCTCAATCTAAATCTAGTGGTGTATTGGAAGATGTGATTCACTCGTTTGTTGCTGAATATGACACTCAGCAGCAACTAGCCTTTAAGGACTTTGAACAAGTGGATCCATTTGACATGGAAGAGATGAATTTGAAATGGCAACTGGCAATGCTCTCAATGAACATCAAGAAGTTTGAGAGTAAGTCTGGGAGAAAGTTTGGCTTCCAAGGAAGAGATCCAGCAAGGTTTAACAAAGGCAAGGTCAAATGCTTTACTTGTGGTCAGATGGGTCACTTCTCTAGAGAATGCAAGGATAGTGTCACACCCCCAAAATATCGCAGCGGAACGATAGTGTCATTGGGGTATGACGTCATAGCACAAAGTATGGATAAAGAAAACGACCTCTATAATGAGACGTTTTAAAGAGTTTACCATTCGATTAAATAAGTTAAAGTTTACAACACATGAGATCCCAAAGTTTGATAATGCATAAAGGTTTACAAAACATGTCGAATGGTAATAGATAAAACACTAGACTCCAATGTATGCCATGAGACCCAAAGCTCCATGAAATGCTATCGCCTTACAACCTCGAGATAAATATGCTAAAAAGTGTCAACACAAAGGTTGGTGAGTTCATAAGTTTGTGATAAAATGATCCGAAATACTTAGAGAAATGTTCACATGACAAAGGCATTGTAAATCCACTCGGTTCAAGTTCCGCCCATACAAAACTTGCAACTGTGTGTTCACAACCCATTGCCTAAAATAGAATGACAATCATGAATATGCGCATTAAGGTAGTTAAAAGTATAAATGTCACCACAAGAGTCTTCCAACATATAAATATTGGGATGTTTGTAAATTAATAGCCTTCCAACAACTTAATTTGGAGCCACTAATTCTTGCATGTTTGTAAATTAATAGCCTTCCAACAACTTAATTTGGAGCCACTAATTCTTGTATGTTTGTAAATTAATAGCCTTCCAACAACTTAATTTGGAGCCACTAATTCTTGTATGTTTGTTCCAAATATGCATATGAAATCAAGTATAACCCAATCAAGTATATAACGCAATCAAGTGTAAAGTATAAGTAATGTTGTTTGGCAAAAGAGTCTAAATGTTTGGATAAATAAGCATATATCTAGCTTCAAATAGTTTGTAAGAATATAAACGAGTAAAAGCGGGTATGAACTCACCGGTATGATTGATATGCTAACAAAATGAAGTGCACTAAAATGAGGCTCGAAACTATCGCGACCTAAAATGAATGTTATGGTGAGTTATGATATGTTGTCGTGAATCGTGATACAATGTTGTGCATGCAACTCCATATGATATCCATACCACTTATGCGTTTTGGAAATAATGTTTATCGTCAAAATATGTCTATGACATCCCGTCATATTATAAAATACTTTACAAGTATTTACGTTGAAATGATATCCCCGATAGTCATTTAATGATTTATTGTGAAATTATAACTTTTCGTAAGTAAAATAATGTCGTTGAAATTTTCATGAAAGTGACTAAAATGGCCTTGAAAAGTTAGTCGTAAAATGGTGCACGTCGAGTGTTAGGAAATGAACTCAACGGTTTTGGGAAGCTTGTATCATTATCTCAAAGTTTTAGTGTTTAAGTTTCCATCCTAGAGGTCTCGATCACCAAGAAAAATATAGGTTAAGTATTGTACCTTAGTCCAAAAATATAGTTTAAAGGATGGTTTTCGGCCAAGTTTGAGTGACTATATGTTATTCGTTACAACTCCGCTCAACAAACGGTTTAACACTTTGGAAAATATGCTAGGCGAACTTACTTTTACTAGAAGACATCACGTTATAAAAAGTTCTACATCATTGTTAAAAAACGTCCGCCAACATGGTCCTTTAGTTGCCGTAGTATGTTTGTAATAAAGAATATATTAATTTTGCTAATAGAATAAAGTTACGGCAACTTGGTTTATCTTGTGTAATTTAATCGTTACAAGTCCGTTTTCTACGTTTTCTATATCCTTAGATTCGTGTCAAAGTATACTAATATATTTTTGATAAGTCGACACAATTTATAAAGCTTAAGACTCATTTTGACTCGTAAGGAGTAACATTTTCATCTTGAAATTTACGAAATTAATAGTTTTTATCGTCAAACTTGAAAAATTCATAACTTCTTCGTTATAGCTCCGTTTAATCCGTTCAAGCGCCACGTTTTCGTTTTAAAGTGTATTTTCTAAATATATAGCCCAAAAATATTTACCTACTGTCGGATTTTCCCAGAATTTAAAATATGGACAGACCCTATTTTATACGTGTCGAAATGAGTTTTTCTCGCCAAACCTATTCTAACCCATTCAAAACAACTCCGAGCTATTCTAATCCTACCATATACCTTCTTAGGGTGTCATGGTTTCCTAGACATCACCAAAACTAATATATAACAAGGAATAATTATAGGATGGATTATATATATTCATAACTCTTGAAAATCATTGAAAAAGTGGTACAACATCATATGACTTGCATATTTTTGGCTCAAATATGATAAAATGAATATGAAATGAATATGTAAGATGAAAAAAATAAACATGAGATGCTTACAAGAATACTTGATGAGGTTTAAGGACAAAAGGGTTTTCCTAATCACTTGAGGTTTGTATTACAAAACCTATGCAACAAATGATACTAGTGTATATTAAAACTTGTCTTAAAAACTTGGAAATGATTCTTCCTTATGATCCTTGGCTGCCGAATTTTTTTGAGAGAAAAGAGAAATAGTTTGATCTTGTTTGGTGAATTGAGTAAATGAAGTGACATGTTAGGATATTTAGTAGTTATAATTATTAGATATTTTAACAAGGCAAGTGACACCTCCCCTTTATTAATTTTTGGTCGACATATATAATAGAATGAAAGATCAAGTAGCATTTGGTAGTAACTAAATGTATAAATGTAATCAAATGTAAGGTAATTGAAGACTTGTGGTAAATTGTGTACCCATTTGAATATTTAAGGTAGCGTTAGATAAAAATAAATTTTCACGGGTCAAGATAAAATATGTTTAGGTCATAAAAATTATAAAAATACATTTCTTGAAAGATTTGAGTGAATAAATATTTATCGAGTTGAATTTAAGAAAACCGTCGTAATTTATATAAACATAACAATTTATGTACGAAATAAATTTAAAACACCGGGTAAACTAATAATAATATTTTTATAGACTTAATATGAGTATAAAAATATATTGTGATAAATTTTGGAAGTATCGTATCAATTGTTCAAAATAATGTTTCTGTGATAACGTTTATTTAATATGAAATTATCGTTTAATGTGCAATGCAAAACCATGCATGACTAGTATGATGAATGTAGAGTTTGAGAAATGACCAAAATTGAGAATTGTGACGGATAGGAAGGCTGGTGATGAGGTGAGATATTCTTCTTATCGTGATTCAAAAGGAAGTTGGAAATTAGAAAATTTGGATCTTCCAGTAGCTTGTCACTATGGATGACCATGTCAATTGGAATCTGCATGAGCACGAGAATGATGAAGGTCTGACTCGGAGAATATTGGATTCTTTGGCTGCATTTGCACTTGGAGGATGGGCATGATCAAGTTGCCTTAATGGGCATCTCTCGGTACATAAGCGTGTTTTTGGTTGTAGTGAGCGTTATAATGAACTTAAAGAAGCCTATGATGAATTGAAACGAAATATAATGAATGTTAAGTAGAAGTTGAGGCTTATAAGCAGGCTTTAAAACATTAGAAAGACAAAAGTTTGGTTTCAAAAGAATCAATTGGCTTATGATGAAAAGATCGGGGTGTTACAAAGTGATTTAGATTGTGCTAAAATTGATTTAAAACGAACAGAGAAAGAAAAAGCTGAGGTAGTTTCTAAAAATCAAGTGCTAAAAGAGAAACTAGACAATGAAGTAGCTAGACATAAAGAATGGTTAATCTCAGGTAATAATCTAGCTAGACATATCTATAGTAGTCAATCTGAGACCTCAGGGATAGGTTTAGGTTTTCAAAAGTATGTAGGATTAGAAGCTAGGCATGATGGACGTAAAACTACACCAACAGGTTTAGCTAATTATGTCAAAGAAGGAACATTACATCTGTCTACGGACCTATTAGAGGTGAACATATGCCCGTTGACCTTTCCCTTACAGTTGACTTTGATGGATCACACCATCTTTATGGCAAAAGTCAAAAGACTTGCGGACCACGATTCTTCATCTCTGACTTTGTCTCTTGTTGTGACGGTGACAAGTCCTCGACCAAGGTCTACTTCTACTACCGGTGTGATTCAAATGACAAGTTAGACCTTCTAAGACCTTGCCCAAGCCTACACCCAAGGCGCTTACAAGCGTTTTAGAGTTCTTCTTTGAGGAATCAACTTCAAGCCGGTTTCTTACGAAGACTTGTCTTTTAATTCTTTGAACAATAATGCTTTTAAGTTTGCTAAAAACAATTACATTAATTCTTGTGGTTTGAATGCTTTTGCATGTAATAGAACATCTTTACTTTGAATAAATCTTCTAAAAAGAAGACATGTTTTGTGTGTGGAAGCAAATTTCATTTGATTAAGGATTGTAATTTTCATGAGCAAAGAATGGGTGCAGTCTTTGGTCAGAAATCTAGACCAATGTTGACAAATATTAATGATATACCACCTTTTATTCCACAAGCAACTAATAAACCTTCTCCTTGGAGAAGATCTATTGCTAGACCTTATGTGAAACCAACAAGTTCATATTTTCAAAATGGTTATTGGCCTGGATGTGTTGATGGGATGGGAACTTGGGAATGCACGTGAAGCCCTCGGCGAGTTGTTTTAGGACTAAGCAGGGACCCAATTTTCAATGGAGGTCCAAGAACAATGGTGGATCTTTTGTTTCTACATGGCCTAAATCTTGTGATCCATGAGGCGGGCTCAAGTCGATAATGACTTGAGTCTCCATTAATACTAATATTTTGTATATATTTTGTTGTTGTTGTAGGATCATCCTCTTAAGCTTAAGGGCGTTGGCATTGTTGATAGTGGTTGTTCGAAGCATGTCTAAACAGAGAAATGATGCATAATTTCATACCCATTGAAGGAGGAGGCAATGTGACTTTTGGTGGAAGTGATGGTAGAATCACTGGGAAAGGCACCATCAAAACACCTCAACTGGATTTTGAGAATGTGTACTATGTAAAGGAACTTCAACACTTTAACTTGTTCTCAGTCTCACAAATTTGTGACACCAAGAACAAAGTATTCTTCTCTGAGGATGAATGTCTTCTGCTATCTAAAGACTTCAAACTACCAGAAGATACATCAATTCTGCTGAGAGTTCCTAGAAATCACAATCTATACACATTCAACTTGAATGATGTTCAACCAGAAGGTGATCTAACTTGTTTGGTAGCTAAAGCATCCTTGGATGAGTCTATAAAATGGCATAGAAGGATGGCTCATGTGAACTTCAAGACCATCAACAAACTTTCTAAAATTGATCTAGTTGAAGGACTTCCTTCCAAAGTTTTCACCAATGAACATAATTGTGTTGCCTGCAACAAAGGAAAGCAACACAAAGCCTCATACAAAGCCATTACATTTGTGAGCACTATCTCGAGACCCTCTTGATTCTTTGCACATGGATCTCTTTGGTCCAACCCAAGTCGGGAGTATTGATCACAAGTATTTATGCACGGTAATAGCGATGATTATAGCGATTTTGAGGACTAAAGATGAAACATCTCAAGTTTTAAAGAATCCATTACCCTTGTTGAAAACCGAGTTGACCAAAATGTTAAAGGAATTGGTGTGATAATGGGACGAGTTCAAGAATGATGTATTAATAGAACTCGTAAGTCTAAAGGGATAAAAGGGACTATAGCACTCCAAGAACCCCACAACAAAATGGGGTGGTGAAAGAAAGAATAGGACCTTAATAGAGGCGACAAGATTGATGCTTGCGAGACTCTAAATTACCCACTACGTTTTGGATGGGCAGTTAGCACAACTTGTTATGTACTAAGCAGGGTATCCATTACTAGACTTCATTTCAAGACACCTTATGAACTTCTCATTGGGAAAGTTCTGCTATTCACTACCTCAAACCTTTTGGATGTCAAGTGACCATTTTAAATACTAGTGATCCTTTGGGTAAATTTGATGAGAAAGTTGGTGAGGGGTATATTGTGGGTTATTCACTCATAGTAAGGCTTATAGGGTATCTGATTTATACGCTAAGAAGATTGAGGAGACTACGAACACGAGATTTCTAGAAGATAAGCCTAATGTTCAAGGACAATGTCATGTTTGGTCTTTTGATCTTGATTATGGCGGTTACTTGGGTTATTCTAGACATGTGGCTAACCAAAATGCGAGGAACACAAGAGTCTACCCACGACAATGCGGTACCATGAATCTTGGCTCTAATTGTGAGTTTGAGGATGATGAACATCCTATTATTGTACCTTCCTTCTCCTAACCATTTTGCGGTGATACTCCTAAAGTTACTTGATGTGGGTGAAGATGAGTCACACTATCTGAGAGGACCTTGCTAGGCTTAGGAAACAAGAGTATGCGGCTAATCTTGGTAGAGGCGCTTGATGGGGAGGTTGCAAGAGAAGCGGTCGGTGGAAACAATGATTCTTCTTCTGATTACTCTGTTTCTCCCACCATCACCAAATCTGCGATAGCCATCTGTTTCTACTCCCATTTCTACTAAAGTGTCCATGACATTGGAGAACCTTATACACGATTTCCAACTCCTTCGGATCTTGGTAATCATCAACCCAAAGTGGCATCTTCACCTCACCTTCTATGGCGGTGATTTTGAGCCAAGCTGTGACTAATCTTGAATCATCTATTGAAGTCAACCCCTTGCTACAAAAGGATCAACATTGCTCATCCTCAATCTAATGTCATTGGTGATCTTTTAGCACTGTTAGAACTAGAAGGATTGTGACAAGTTCTAAATATGGACGGTTGCTTTTCTTTCCTATGTCTCAAACCAGAAAGGGACAATCACACGGACTTTAAGCATTGTCTGTTTGCTTGTTTTCTTTCTCAAGTGGAACCAACCCGGTGTTACTCAAGCTCTTGAAGATTCAAGTTGGCTTGAAGCAATGCAAAGAGATGCAACAATTCCAAAATCGTGAGGTTTGGATTTTGGTACCTACACGATGGTAAGTATGCAATTGGGACAAAATGGATTTTGAAGAATAAAATAGATGCAAGGGGTTGTGATTAAAAACAAAGCAAGATTAGTGGCTCAAGGGTTCAGGAAAGAGGAAGGAATTGTTTATGATGAAGTGTTTGCACCTGTTTCAAGATTTGAGGCCATTCGAATATTCTTGGCCTATGCATCCTACATGGAGTTTATGGTATATCAGATGGATGTCAAAAGTGCTTTTCTGTATGGTGAAATAGAAGAGGAGGTTTATGTCACTCAACCCAAAGGATTTGAAGACCCAGATCATCTAAAATATGTTTACAAGGTTGTTAAAGCTCTCTATGGACTACATCGGGCACCAGAGCATGGTATGCTAGGCTTTCGACATTCTGCTTTGAAGCATGGTTATAGAAGAGGTGCCATTGATAAAACACTTTTCCTAAAGAAGAATTCCACGAAATCATACTTGTGCAAGTTTATGTGGATGACATTATATTTGGCTCCACTAAAGAAGCTTGGTGCGGGGAGTTTGAGGAGGCGATGAAGGAGAGTTTCGGATGAGTGCTATGGGGAGCTTACATTCTTTTTAGGTCTCAAGTTCGTGAGAAACGATGGTATTTTATCGGTCGGGATAAATATGTGGGGACATTTTGAAGAAGTTTGGTATGGAGAATGTCGGAGCGCCACTACACCTTATGAAGCTCAAAACCTAAGAACAACATTGAACCGAGATCCATTGTGAATGTTCACTTATCTGGATCTATGATTGGTTCATTGATGTATTTAATGACTTCTAGGCACGATATTACCTTTCTTTGTGAGTGTTTGTTCTAGACATCAAGTCATTCCACTTGTTTCCCATCGAATGCGGTCAAAAGATCTTTAAGTACACGAAAGGCCAACCCCATTTACGTCTTTGGTACCCAAAAGAGTCTCCTTTTAAGTTGGAAGCATATAGTGATAGTGATTATCTTGGTGCAAATCTGGATAGGAGATCCTGGCTGGAGGTTGCCAATTCCTTGGAAAGAGATTGATTTCTTGGCGGTGCAAGAAACAAACTATTGTGGCTACATCATCTCTTGAAGCGAGTATGTTCTTCTTGCCAATTGTTGTGGTCGGTACTATGGATACAAAATCAATTGTTGGATTATGGGTTTAACTTCATAAACACAACAATTTTTATTGATAATCAAAATACCATATGCATTGTTAAAATCCGGTTTTCACAGAGAACTAAGCATATTGAAATCGGGCACCACTTTATAAGAGATGCATATGAAAACATTTGATAAAAGTGGTTAAGATTCACCGATGATAATGTGGCGGTTATTGACTAAGGCTTTTGATGGACCAAGGTTTCAACACCTAGTGATCAATATTGGGATGCTTAACCCGTAGCGCAAAGTTTAAGGGAGGCATGGAGCCTCGGGAGGCATATGCCTCAGGGGAGGATTCATGTTGTAAACTTTGTATATTATTGTTTATATTTTAGTTTGCTAACACTAACCAGCTAATGTCCTTTTAGTTTTGTTTGTTTTGGTTTGGTTTGTGTGTTTCTCTGTGTCTGTTTTGCAGAATGCATATATAAGTTGAAGTTCACATATTTAGTTAATTGGAAAATGGTCAAGTAAGCTTAAAGCTTGTTTCTACTGAAGAGAAGTATTGAAGTGATCTAATTATTTTTCTTGAAGAAATCTTGAAGTTAAATTGTTCATTCATTCAAAAGCAGTTCTGACTTCGACTTCTGACTTACAATCAACTTCAAATGAAAATACAAGACCATTTCTATACAAGATCTACTAAACCTATACTAGCTCCTATCATCTATTCCAAAGCTGGATATGCATGACCGAGTCACGACGAAGAAGTCGAAGACAAAATGTGAAGGATGGATTGATGAAAGCGAAGATGAAGGTGGTGGAAATGGTAGATGGATTTATGATATGGAAATCTTCAGTAGTTCCATCTACTCGTTCCACCATAAAGCAATCACTCTATCTTCCTTTTGCCCTTTCCCTTAACGATATGAGATGAAGCACCAAAACATGGCGCAGGAAGAGCTAACACCACCTCTCTTCTGTCACGTGGCCTTGGTTGAGTTTGAGGTGTTGAAGGTTGGGGGTGTGATGTCCTCTTCTTGTTGAAGAGTGGCTCTAGACGCTCTGAGGAGTCATCAGAACCCATAGATGAATCACTTGGATTCACCACACTATCATCTTCAAAAGAAGGAAGAAAAGGGGATTTTGATGGTCGAGGTTCATCTTGATGGGGATAGCGAAACAATGGGCTTGAATCTTCACTGGATGATGATGAGGATGAAGAAGTGAGATTTATTACTTCTAGTTTGGTGGACATTGGTTATTGTTGATGATTGAGGAGTTTTTGGAGAAATTAGGGTTTGTGAAGATAATTAGGGGTAATTGATGTGTGTTAAGTGTGCATTGGGATTGTTTTATAGGCGGATTCAAGGTTTTATGACAATTAATGCGAATTGGATGTCACAGTAAAAAGATATTTACTGAAGAATACTTAGCCACTTGGTCATTTCTTTGATTGAACTTCTTCAGCAGTTTGACCATTGTTTCTACTGAAGTGTTAAGTTTGAATTTGGTTGAAGTTATTTTACACGTAAGATATGGTCAACATTCAGTTCAGATATTTTTGACCATAAATTGGGTAACTTCTACTAATACATTCTTCGCATATCTTCGCCTAAAATTAATTGATTCCCTTTTCACTCAAATTAAACATACTTCCAGTTGCGTGAATCCTAACCCATTATCACAATTTCTCATGGCGCTTCAATTTAAGAAAGATCATAACAAAGTTGCTTTTCAGGGGAAAAGCTAAGGGTCATGAACTATATGAACCAATGGTGGAGTTCTTGAAGCAATCCAAGATTCATTATGCTTTAATGCACTCTCCGAATGTGATATATGAATCGTTGGTTACACAATTTTGGGCATCTGCTACAAAACGAAGTGACACAGAGATTGCTGCCATGGTTGACGGAACAGAGTATGTTGTGACAGAGGAGTTGATAAGAAGACAGCTTCGTTTGGATGATAAAAACGGGGTTTATCACTCTAATTCCGTGGAGATACTTACAGGGCTAAGAGCTTTTGGATACCAGAATACAAGGACAAATATATGGTTCAAGAATCAGCTTTGCGCTATGTGGAGGTTTTGGTACACATTGCTTGATGCATAAGCAATAAATCGGGAGGATGGGATAAATTTTCTCATAACTTGGATGTGGTATTGTATGTCTTTCTCGGGGTTAACTTATAACTTTTCTAAGTTTATTTTGATAATATGGTTGAAAATATACAAAGGAAAAGCATAAGTTTTTAATGTACCCTAGGTTTTTGCAAATGATTTTAGACATAACAACACAAGCCCAAGCCTTTTGTCCCATAGGAGCTTTATCTGCTAAACTGTTTGCTTCAATGAAAACTCATTATGAAGGGGAACATCATCCTTTGCTAGCAGCTATGTTGCCTCAAGGCAATGAGGCTGCTGATGAGGGTAATGTTGGTGATCCACCCTCTACCAATGTTGTTGATGATGGTAACCCATCAGTTGCCTTGGATGAGGGCCCTTCCATGAATGCTGAAGCATCACATGTTTCTCCTGACCAACCAACACCTTCACCTTTACCCACACCCATATCTAGTCCAGTAAGAGAGCCTTTTGTTGAAAGGTCTCCTATTTTTGAGCATGACAATATTTCTCCTGAAAGGTTTAATGAAGCTCCCATTACCACTGAGCAATCTGCTGGTGGAGCTGAGGACCCTATTACTCTTATGTCTGTATATGCTTTGCTCAACAGGACTGTGGAAGAGGTTGCAGATCTTAAAAAGGAGCTTGCTGAGACTAAATCTTCACTTGGTGGTGAGATTGTGGGTTAAAGAGAAATGTTCAGGGTTTAGAGGAACAACTTGGTCAAAATAGAAAAAGGAGGCTTGTGGTTTCTTCTGATGAGAAGCAAGAGGATACTCATTTGGATTCACTTGACATCTTGGCTGATGTGGCTCAAAAGACTCATGCTTCTTCTCGATTCTTGATGAATCTTCAAAGAAAAGGATCCTATTACATTTACTAGAAGAAAGAAAAGCGATGTTGAGCAAGGATACCACTGAATCCTCAAAATTGCAAGGTGTGGACAATGTGGCAACCACTGATGAGAATGTCAATGCTTTAATGATGGATGTTGCTTCTGGGCTTAGTCAATCTTCATCTGTGCAAGTACAACCTACTTCTCTACCTTCAACAGCTCATGAAGTGTTTGTTGCTGGAAGGAATTTTAATCTGGATTCGAATGCTGATGTCTTTTCTACACCTGTTGAAGATCTGTCTCAACATGTTTCTTCTGATGCTAACTTGGGTGTTTCTTCTGAAGTTCCTATTGTTGATACTTCTCATGTGGATTACGCTAAGTCTGTGACAAAACAAAAGGTGAAATAGTGATGAAGAGCTTGGTTCGAGATCTTGTGAGTGAGCAGGAAAGGTTAGAACAAGCAAGATGGCTAGTTGAGTGTGCAAATATGAAGAAGAGTCATGCATTGGCTCAACGACTTGAAGCTCGATTTACTACAAATTTGCCTCTGAGAGACAAAGAGAAATTGATGAACTATCTACTCAGTTGGCGATGAGCAATGGGATGCATATACTCATCAAGTCGCATCAAATCCTACTCTTGCACAAAGTATCTTAGGTCTTTGCTTTTGATAGTGACAACTTTGTTGAACAAATGGTGACTCTTGGAGAACAAAGAAGCTAGCTGCATTGCAAAGAGAAAGGAAATTGTTGCTAAAAGGCTCAAGCCAAGAGAAAAACCACCAACTGCACTCAAAAGAAATTTTATATGAGGGTGTGGTGTATAATCAAAGTACCACTCTCTGTCATCTGGTTTGAAAAGAAGCAAGTCGGGCTTTATCGATTACGAGTTGAATAGCATGTATCATAGGATTATGAAGCGAGAATACACCAATTTCTAACTTGAAGAGGGTTGCTGGTAGTGTCGATACTCCACAGGAAAAGAGAACCAAGAAAGTTGCGATTGTGGATTCTTTTGATGATGTTACACCTAAGATGAGTTCTCCTGTTGTTACTACGAGGCATCTCGAAGTTATACCTTGGATTTGAAAAGGTTCAATCTGCTGAACCTCATGTTGTTTCTTTTGAAGTGTTACCTAGTGTTGCACTGTTGATAAAGTAGGAGAAGAGTTGGGTAAGAAAATTTGAACAAGCAGCTGCTAAAGCTAAGAGGGCGAGAGAGGTGCTTGAGAGAATGTATGAATTGCGTGATGCTATTCGATTCATTCTACTTCTACTTCTTCCATTCACTGCTAAAGATGTTCTTGCTGAATACGAGAAGGTACCATCTTACATCTCTATGGGGATTTATATACCGGTGGGAGGAAGAAAAGGATGTCTAAGCGGAGACACATTTCTCAAGGAGATCGGTCGATCGGATGGGACATACACTTCTAGGATTCATCAGTCTCTCAGGGTTAGTTCTTTGGATCTAAAAGCTGCTGATTCAACTTTCATTAAAGAAGGATCTGCGATGTTTTTCTTGAAGGGCCTCGTGATGTGTTGTTGCTTGGACTTTGGTGATGGACGACAACACCATTTTAGATGGATAATTCTTCTATGCGGTTTAACTTCTTGAAGAAATATTTCATATGGTAGATAGGCAAGATTTGAATACTCTGTATGGCCTTGTCGCTAAGCATTATGCTAATCATTCACCACAGGGTTTTGGTTTATACTTGTTGGGTGATCTTCAAGTTCTGTTTGACTCTCAATCTCCAGATGGTAAAGGGTTTTCTGTTTGGAAGAATTCACATAAGGGGAAGGTTGAGACTTGGAGATTTTATCCTTTGCCCTGTGTGCATGTGGTGGAGACAAAGTGTGGGATGACTGTGTGTATGTTATCTGATAAGTTTTATCCTTTGTATGTGTCATTGATGGAAATAATGCTTAGACAGAAGTTGGAAGTTCCTCCAGATCCAGTTGGGAATGATAAGCTACATGCTGAACAATTGGTTGGATTGATTAAGACTCAGCTTCTGCAACATCGAGCATCATATTGATTTTGGTATTCTATATTCTTTGTATTATTTATGATATTTATTTGATTCTTTGTTTCTTTTCTTAGTTAAAAAAAAAATACTAACTATGTATATTCTCTGTTTGTCTAACTTTTCTTGCAGGTTTGTTGTATATTGTTGATGGTTATCGACTCACCAGCTGTGCCTTGTGTACATCAAAGAGTTGGCTAGTCAAAGGTACAACTTTGATAAAGACACATCAAATATGTTGATAAATTGTAATGATTTGCTCAAAATCATAGGGTTTGCAACTCACCCATGCTTAATTCTTTGAGGGTTGTATGGTCATCAATTCACCATGGTTTATTCCTTTTGGAATCCAGAATTGGCTAGCCACAAGTATATGGCTTGTGGTAAAGGCGATGGAATACCATAATTGGTAATCAATTCACAAAGGGATTCTTTCACCTAAAATTGACTAGTCTGAGCAAGCGGCTACTACAGTAAAGACATCTCAAATCCGTTTATGGTTCTTGATTTGCTAATAAATTAGATGGTTATCGGTGTACCATAGTTTTCGAACTCAAACATATGGCTACTCCGGTAGTAATGGCTATTGGTAAAGAGACATCAAATCCATTATTTTCAATGATTCACCTCTCACGGGAGTTAACACACACGGATGTGATGAGAATAGTATGAAACTAATATGTTTTGATGTACATTATGTCATTGTTCTTTGCAAAGATACGGCGTTTCAAAGTTTTATCATCATAGAGATGTACTTGTTTTGGTTCTTTGTTCTTGATGTTCGACTACAATCCTCTTATGTTGTTGTGTTAAAGATCTATCAAGCGGAACTTAACCTAGTCAAATTCCGGTTTAGGGAGGATTGTTGGGAATTACGCAAAGTAGGAATTCTGCTGAAAATAATCTTGAAGGAATCTGTTGAAGAACATGGATTCTGTGAAGAAGAGTTTCTTGAAGTAATGAAGCTGTGTAGATGGTTTACGGATATAGATATTCCGTGTATTCTATAGTTAGTTAGGATATGCATGAGCTTTATTAGGAAGTTATATTGTATATCTTATTTAGTTTTATGTTTATCGTTTCTTGGGAAGCGGGTTAGGGTTTCTTGTGTATAAAAGGAACACAATAGTATGAGTTATGTACGAGTTGAAAAACAAAGTTTTAGTATTATTAAAAGATCCATAGAGGATCAAAGTGTTCTTAGTTATTTGTGTTTGTTCTTGTGTTTAAATTCGCTTGAATACAAGTTATAGAGGCTGTCTTATAGTGTGTTTGTGATTACATAAGCATTACTATCGATCTCGAGTGCTTTAAGATCTATCAAGGTCTATAGGTTCAACACATTGTACTCGGGAAC
This sequence comes from Chrysanthemum lavandulifolium, assembly GCA_022545495.1. Lineage (NCBI taxonomy): Eukaryota > Viridiplantae > Streptophyta > Magnoliopsida > Asterales > Asteraceae > Chrysanthemum > Chrysanthemum lavandulifolium. The sequence continues at coordinate 296,807,872 of CM040242.1, forward strand.
AACGAACATCAAAAGAGTTAGGTCATTATTGACCTTTAAATCACCAATTTTAGTAATTAAGGCACTGAGTACCATTGGGATGTCCAGCAGTTAGACCAAGATTTGAAATGTCAACAACATTGATTAAAAATTTGCGAATCTGGTCATGTCTTTGATTTGCACGAGTCAACAATCCAACCAAGGCGATGTTTCGGATAAAGTTTTGTGTTGTTATTAAAGAATTTGTTGAAGTTTATGTTAAACTTGACACTACCATTAAATAAAGTTCACGAAAAGTTTTACCCGCCATGTTGGCATTAGCGAGAAGACACATTGTTGTCATTAAGAAGTCTCATAAGTGCGGAGGCATTCATTAGAAAAGAGACGGGAGAGTTGCTAGCTCTATTATCGGTGACATGATTAGCATCGGTGGAAACATTATTACTTGCGACGGGTTTAGCATTAAAGTTCCTTTTGATATATCCGGCGGGATAACCAACAAGATCATAACATCTATCAACGATGTGACCATGTTTTTGCGGTTAGTACATTTGAGATTCATGTTTGGTCCTCTGTTGTTTGAGTTGTTACCACATTAAAACCATAACCTTTATTGAAATTGTTGTTGTTATTGTTAAATCCTTTTTGTTATCAAAAATTTTCCACCATCAAAAGTTTTTGCGGCAAAGCGGTAGCATTGGGTTTTGCGAGCTATTCCAGATGAAACATTTCGGTGAGATTCTTCTCCGAGACAACGAGAAAGCGGTTTGACATTAGGAAAAAGGTCTCGGTTAAAATATTACCGATGGGAACATAGGAGTCATCAAGACCCATAAGAAATTGCATTAATTTGATTAGGTGATTGTTTTTTAAATTGTTTTGCGACCTTACAAGTGCAGGGAGGTAAGCTAATCATACATTCAAATTGTTTCCACAAAGAGTTAAGGTTGTTGTAATAATTAGCAAGAGATGACCCACTTTGACTAGGAGAGTTTATATTTTATGCAAATTAAAAATAGTGAACCATCGACCTTATCATAAGTATCTTTAAGATCATTCCACATTTCATAAGCGGTTTAGCATAGATAGCACGGAAAATAATTCGGGATGAGAGAGTTAAGAATCGGTGACAACAACGAGTTCTGGTATCCCATTGATTAGCAAGAATAGGATTTGAGTCATCTCTTAGCAAGTACCATCAATAAATCCTAACTTATTATGATTCCTTAAGGCAAAGGTCATGGCCATATTCCATATTTTATAATTTTCTGTTCCAGTGAGTTTGATGGAAATAATAGGAGTACCATTAGTGTTGTTAGGGTGTAAATATAAAGCATCACCAAAGGATAAGCTTTTTTCAGTGGAAGAACCACCACCACCAGTATTATCATCACCAATAGCCATAATGTAAACAATAAGAAAGACAAATAACACAGAAAAATAACAACTAAAGTAGATAAACTGACAAGAGATAGTAAAAATAAGAACTTGAAATTAAGAGACAACAAGAACTAAGCATGTGGACTGGAGTAAACCAGAGCAGGTATTCATACCACTCAGAGGTGGCAGATCAAGATGTTAGTCTACCCGTTTCCACCCACAAAGACTTAAGTACTGTTGTTTGAAGATGAGAGTAGACTTACAGAGTAATATGCAACGGAAAGAACAAATCACAATTACCCTAGATTCACTTAGTCTAGGGCTAATTGTGAATAAGAGATAACCGTGATTCGCCAATAGTAATAACCCCAAACCACCTTTTGAAACTCGAATAGCTTTTGATTGTTGACGGAGATATCCCCAAGTTTCTCTGAAGAAACCCTAGGATGGTGAATCAACCGTGATTATGAACTGACGCCTAATACCATGTCTGAAAGTATCGTGATTCGCATGATGCTTTATTCAAACCAAAGCCTCAATAGTCGACTTAGATTAAGCTAACAATAGTATCCAAAGTGTTACAAGGTTAGGTTAATGTCAATGAGACAATAACGGACAAATACAAAGAAGAAACAAGATCGATACTATGATCGAAATGAGAGAGTATAAGATAATGATTGCACACAGTTGTCTTTTTGGGTAAAGGGAACTTCCACCGGTAAAATTGCACACACGGTTATACGTAACCCTAGATTAGGAGAGGGTTTAAGTAAGGGAAAAAGTACACATTGACCCTTGACTATTATAAGAGAAGCATCGTGACAATGAGCTTCTACACCTTTTAAACCATTTATGCTTTGTCCAAGAATGACCCCATAATAAAACGCAATAACCATAAGCTGGAAAGTCATTAGCAATTGATAGAATGATATGTTTGCCCTGATTATGACCTCAATTTCTAACATATATGTGTGTATTTGCGGTTAAAATGATGTTTAGTTTTGAGTCGTGTTTGTTTAGTGATAGTTTTTGGTTGAATGTTAGATTAGGCTCTGAATGATTGTTTTGAATGAATCATGTCGTGTTCATTTGGATATAGTTTGCGGTGATGTAGCTATAAAACTTTAAATGTGAGCGGTTTAACTCATGTTTGTTTTAAGCTATTTACTGTTAAGAGATTTATTAGGTTGTTGATGATGATTTTGTATGATTAAATATTTTTTGGTGGTATATAATTTGAATGTGATCTCTTTGTTTTGATGTAGTTTACGAATAATAGGACACAAATATTACTTTTTTGTTTATAATGAAGTAATGGTCCAATTAAGAAGATGACTTAATTTGACTCTGTTAATGACTCGGTAATTTGCTCGTCTATGCTTTGCTGGTTATGTATATTATGTATTGTGTATTCTAGTTTGAATTAGAGCTAGGAATATGACAGAGGTATGGTTAGCAATAACAATTTGTCGATATTATATATAATACAGTCCACTGATTTAGTGTTGACCTTTTTCCAAATTCACTTTCAATATTACATAGAATACTGTCCACTGATTTAGTGTAGTTTGCTTCATAATTGAAAAACTTTTGGTATATTCATTAGAATTTGGATAAGTATGTGAATTTGGTTTATTGATATATTAATCAAACTAGCTGATAACCCGTTTGACACCCAACTGATAGCTACATTTATTATCTAATTCATGGAAATACCGCTTTTATCGTGCCAGTTTTGCAATGCAGGTCTGCCAAGTGATCTTACCATCGTCGTAGGCATTGTAAACTTCCACCTTCACAAGGTATTATTTCTTCTAACTTGCAAGGTTTAGCACTCTAGCCGGCTCTATAATGTATGCATACAGTTTATTTTTGTTTTTGTTTAGTATAAAGTTTAAGTTATTGAGTATTGTTTTTGTTTAGTATAAAGTTTAAGTTATAGAGTATTGTTTTTGTAGAGATTTATAGTTGAAGGTTCGTGTTGTTGGAGTAAGAGCAAAGGAGGGACTTCCACTTCTTATTAGCTTAATCTTAATTTGTATTGTATTTGTATTAACTTTATGACTTGTTAGTAACTTTGAGACATGTTAATTAGTAACTTTATGGCTTGTTAGTTTAATTTGTATCGTATTTGTCGAATGGTATCGTGGATTTGTGGCATAGAATGGTATTGTATCGTTTAACAATTTGGTATTGTATCATATTGTCGAATTGGTATTGCGGATTGTGGTTGATTACAGGTTATAATAAGCAGGTGTTGGTAGATTTTTTCGGGAAAAAAATCCGGAAAATATACAGGTCTGATGCATTTTTTTTGCACCCAGGAAAATTTGGGATGGCAACGTCGTCCTTAAAATAAACTAAAAATGTCGTCTCATTTTTCTGTGGATTGCCACGTGGTCTCGTCCCAAACGGATTAATAAATAAACCAACACAATTTGGGACGATAATATCGTCCCTCGACCCTTTTTATCTTTTAAAGTCATCCCATTTTGTTTTTTTAAAAATATTTTGTTATTTAGTTAAAAATAGTAAAGAAAGTAAAAAATAATAATAATACATTTGGGACTATAATCTCGTCCTGTTTTGCATATACCATGTCGTCCCATTTTGTTTTTTAAGTCTTGACTTTCTCATGGGCACCACCAATATATCGTCCCAAATTTTTATATCACATGTCGTCCCAAATTTTTTTGTGACAACTAAAATGGGACTACCAAAATGGGACGAGATGTCGTGCCATTTTTGGTTTGGAACGACGTGCTTTACAAAATTGGGACGAGATTGTAGTCCCAAATTAAGTGCAGATTTTTTTGTAGTGAATATACACACGCAGCAAGGTTTGAACCCGTGACCTATTGTGAGGAAACCAAGGACCTTGCCACTAGGCCATTAGGTGGTGGTTTACATATAGAGTTACTGGTGAAGATTTTTCACTCAGTTGTCGCAGTTGTGGCATTTATCAGCATATACAGTGGCTTTTTTTAATCGTAAAATCAGGCGGAAGTATATAAGCACCAATGCTCATGAGTCAGTTTACCATCTAACTAAAAGATATGAGTAAACACTTTAGTAAACTGTGAGAAAGAATCTGATCCAACACTCTGTTCTAGTCTATTCATCAGTGTGCCAGTCTGTTCATTCATTTCTACGATCCCTATTCACAGGTTTGTGAATGATCTGAAGTAATTACAAAACACGATCCAATACAGTAATAACAAGCAAAAAAAATTCCTTAGACTTGATTTAGTATGCCACGTAACTTTCAACAATATTTTTCCATCAAAAACATTTCACGAACATAGAACAATTAAACGGATATCAGGTTTACTTAGGTGCGGTTTGCCTGCCATCTGGAATCGCATAGAGAACAATTGGTTTCGAAGGCTCGGTGAAAGGAACATCACATATGAAATAGCCTTTTCTCTCCAGCTGAAGTATGTCTCCACGCTTCAAATCTTTCATGTTTGCGTCCCCGAATGCTGCAATTTCTTTCTTACTATCTCGGTTCAGCACATCAATGAAGTCAATTTCTTTCTTACTATCTGTGTTTGGCACATCAATGAAATCCTCAACTTCGTCCTCAACTTCATCCTCAACTTTATCCTTAAATTTGTCCTTAACTTTGTCCAGCTGCAACAAGAAACAGATTATAAACTCCTTCCCAAAATACACACCCATTACAAAGCCGACCGCAACTTATCATAAACATATACAAAAAAGGACATATCTTCAATAAGAACTAGACGTTCAAGATGGGAAGGTCGAGAAACAGGTTCGGGTTGAAGCGGATGACTTTTTAGTATATACGTGTCGGGTTGACCATAAAAAAAAGTTTATTAATCCGTATTTATGTATCCGTTACTGAGTTTTAAATAAACAATAATGATCTAATTATTTGACTAAATCACTATCACTAATATAATTTAGCACGTCGTATGCATTAAATATAGACCGATGGGTGACCATCAACCCATTTCACTTTCAAGCTTCTAGCCATAACAAAACGTTTATCTGAACCGCTAGAATAAAACACAGGCCAAATCAACCTTCACTGAAAAACCGACACATGTTAAACCATGGCCAAATAACTGCAACAAGTTGACAAAAAGCGCGTACACAAAGTATAGAATCGGCCTTCACTGAAAATGGACAGATATTGACCCATTTTGCCAACTATTCATTCAAAGAAAAATTATGTTTTTCAGAAATTTTTATAAATGATTAACTATATTAGAGACAAAATATACCTTCTTTACCGTGATTAGGTAACCAAACTCCACCAGGGTTAGTTGAGCAAGCTGATCAATCTCAGGTAACCACGTAAGTTTGAGTTTGGTGGTCTTATAAACAGATCCTTCGGGAGGCAGAACTCCTTTTATTTCTGTCACATTTCCATCTAAATCCTTCTTAATCTCTACAACAGTTGCATTTCCCCAATCCATCAACGTAATAATAATCTCAGATTTTATTTCCTCGTTAAGCGATATCACCTTAGCATCAGCTATGGCCTGAGCATCAGCTATGGCCTTAGCATCAGTTTGTTCTATCCATATCTTCTTTGTAAAAGTCGTATCCTTCACACCAGCATCATCATGTCTCTTATTCTTTGGAATCTTACGCACCGACGGAGTCTCGGGACCATTCGACAAAGTCAATAATACACAACCTTCTTTAACAATTGCCGTATGTCGAGGACAAATGGGATCAATTATTTTCTTGTTAATATTCCACAGCTTATCCCATTCCATACAATTCAAATTCTTTGACGCTCCCTGTTAAGAATATGAGAACGAACTTAGATTCAGAAATTAAAAAAGTAGAAGGCTCACTTTCAACCTATTAAGTTTGATTTATGCTTAAGGGGTTCAAGCAGGTTTAAACTGATAGCAAAGAAAGAAAAACGGTAAAAAGTCATCGGATTGTTTAAGTACTAATGCACACCAAAAATACTTACTTGCTCAAGTATGAATTGTTTCAATGCCGGAATTTTTAGACCTCTGCGTACAATTCCTTGCACAGTTGGGAAGCGGGCATCATCCCATCCATCAACCATTTTATTCTCAACAAACCATAGAAGCTGCCGTTTGCTAAGAAGTGTATTACGAAAATTTAACCTACTAAATTCGAATATATGAACCTTCCTAAGCCCCATATCATCTTGAATCCGGTAATATTGAGCATTTCTGTCATGATACTCACTAGATCGAAGAGCATGTGTAATACCTTCTAAAGAATCAACAAAAGGACAGGCAAAATCATATGTCGGATATACTTTGTACCTTGAACCGATTCTATGATGTGGGATCAGGTTGCAACGGTAATAAACCGGATCCCGAAGTGACTTGTTTGGATCTTGCATATCCAATTTTCCTCGTAGACAACATTCTAACCCTCTTTTAGATCCAGCAATCATTTCCTTCCATAAATTAATGTTCTCTTGGACTGTGCTGTTTCTGCACTTGGAATCAATCCCCTTGTTACGCTGTTCCTGCATTAGCTCACGTGGGGTATCGTCAACATAAGCTTTTTCTTCTTTAATCAACTTTACCGCCGTTTCCATAAGCTGCGGGAAGTAATCAGAACAGTATGTAACCTTCTCGTAATTAATACCTAAGGTGTCGATATCTTTTAATAGATTATAAACATACACATCTTTCTCCTTAGTTGGATTTGTATCATCAAAACGGATGATTAATTTTCCGTTGTAATTTTGAGCAAAGTATTCGTTTAGTAAAGCAGCCTTTACATGTCCGATATGAAGATAACCGGATGGTTCGGGTGCGAATCTTACGCACACTTTTCCCATCTCTGCATCAGGCAGATCCACTACGTGTCGGTTACTGGCTTTCACAGCTTCGTTAGCTCCTTGTTTACCATTATTTTGACCATTTTCTTTTTGCTTTAATGGTACGGGTTTTCCAGAGTCCTTTTTCTTTGTATACGCTGATGTTAAGTCATTTAAGACAGTAGCAAACTCTGATGATATCATGTTATACCAACGAGTTAAGCATTGGTACTTCTTTGACTTCATTAAGCTTTGCCATCTCTTACCAACTGCAGACAGCGACAATTTTAGCATTTATGGTACTAGCCAATAAAATAGTCCAATGATTTGATGGCAAATTCGACCCATTTAATGTATCATATGGGTATACTAGAAAGCCTTAAAAGGAAATGGGTCAAATGATCAAAAGTGTCTAGCCAGTAGAGAAGGCACCAAAAGTGTAACCTCGTGAACAATTTTATTCATAAAACTTATTTTTTTAATTGAAATGAAAAATGTAATCATATACTTAACATACTAGTTAATATAAAAAGCATCAAAACTAATGAATAAAAGTGTATCACGTTTTCCCTAACCCGCTCGACATTGCCTAATTCAACCCACTACATAACCTACATATCTTGGGACCTCTATAGAAAAAGTTAGCATAAGGGCACGAGAATTAAGATTTACCTGCAAGATACGACCAGATTGTGATATCTGCAACTGACAGACTATGACCAACCAACCAAGTGCGCTGCAGCAGATATTCATCAACATACTTGCAGGCCCCCTCATATTTAGGGGCCGAGGAAAAAGTAAGAGCATATTCGAGCCAGTAATCAATCTACAACAATCACAACACAGCCGATACAAAAACCTTTATAATCCTTAAATACATAAAACAGAATTCTCACGTAATTATGGCAATTAAAACAAAAACGAGATTCACCTGAGAAGTTTCAGTATCATCCCGGTCGTACAATCTAGGAATTGTTGTTGCTGTACGACCAAGGTACCTTAACATTTCATTGGTGCCACGTAACTCTTTCCTAAAAGAAAACAATCGAGTCAATACAGAGTAATAGTCATTATTAGTTTCTTTGCACTGTCGTGTTTCTTCTAGACAAAATAAGAAAGTTGAGTTATACCCATCAGTTAGGACGAGAATTGGTTGAGACTCAGACGTGAGACTTGGGTTGACAGTAAGGGAAACAGCAGCAAGACTAGCGACAGCAGGGACGGACAAAGGAGGTGTCTCGTCTGATGCAGTTAGTAGCTTCAAATCCATCACCGATAAGAACCCTTGTAGGGCTTCAATTCAATTTATACACCTGGCAATCAGAGAATCAATTTACTAAGCTCAAGGCTCAACTGTGCTTCATAACAATAACTAATCTTCTAAATTTGTAAATCACATTTCCAAATACAACCATGTTAACAAAAAACCAAACCAAAACAGTTTAACATAAGATAATGATGATTATCAGTCATCATAGCTGACTGGCTGACTGCAAACACGAATAAAAGACTACATTAGTATCGATTACGTATACAAGATGATTAATATATTCCGACTCGCTTATAGTGTTTCAAATAACAAGTAGTAACTATATATTGCAAATTTTTACCATAACATCATTGTGATTTTCTGCTAAGCATTCCATCGAACACTTTCGTGCACTAGTTAACGGGGTGTTTGTTTAAGCTTATTTATGGGATTACGAGCTCAATTTTATCGACTTATTTTCTGACTTATGCGCTTATATAAGTTTAATATGTCATAATCTTATATATGTGGTGTTTGGTTAATCTTATATGGGCTTATGAACTTATTTGATTTCCGCTTATATTTCATACGCTCCAATTTTCAGGCTTATTTTGACACTTACGAGCTTATATAAGTTTATTATAAACTTATATAAGCCCAGAATCATACAATAAGGCAGAAAATTGGGCGTATGAAATATCGCCGAATCAAATACGCTAATAAGCTCACATATAAGCAAACAAACACCCCTAAGCCAACAAATTTCAAAATAAGCAAAAAATTAAGCTTATGAAATTTAAACCGAAAATGTTTAAACTCATAAGCTCAGCTAAACAAACCATTATACAGATGCACTCCATAAGAAAATCCAAACACTATTTGACTATGCTTTTGCTCAATATTTAACAAAAAAAAAAAAAAATCCTCATATGCATAGATAAGCAAAAACACCCTCTTATATTTATGTTTAGATAAACATACAATATCCAGGTCTGTTATTCATTATAAAGTATTTACGACACATGCATAGACATCTTCCACAGTCCATATATAGAGTGAGAACTTGACATAATAATGATATCATGCTACTTAGTACTTATTTATGGTTTAATCATGCATGCATATAAATTATAACATTAAAGAATAAAGATAAACCCTAGCAAATTGAAAATCTCAATTAAAAATACAAAGTAAACAAGTAGAAGTTTTACCTGCCTATACAATGGTATAACTGTTCCGCGATATAAAACTCAGAAGTATCGTTAGGTTTTCTCTTGTTTTTCTTGTTATGGGACTTTATATATAGAGAATAGAATCTAACTCGACATATCTGTGTATGATTCTTCTATTGGGCTTTAAATCAAACCTGTCCAATGTCCAAATAATTGGGCCCACATTGCATTCTTGCACCGTATCCGTTACTAAACGAACAAATTGGCAGTCTTTCCGGAAATGTTAAACAAAAGTTTTTCCCTTGCATCTTGGTCACTTTTAATTTTTTGTTATTTTGTAATCTTCAAGTTACGTCCTAGAACATCAATACAAAAGTGCCAACAAATTGTTTCGTGTTGGTAACTTGAGAAATATGATTAAAAATCTTGATGATCAAGAACTAAAAGATGAAACACTGCATAGTATAATATACTAGCCTTATAAACCCGTGAGAATCACGGGTTGCTATATAAAAATTTCAAAAACTAAAACTTTTATAATTGAAGTATTAAATAATAGAAAAATAAATGATAACATCCAAAAAAAAAAGTTTGTAGTTTTAATAAACTCGTGAAAGTCATGAGTAACTAAAAGCACTAAACCATTTATAAAACTTTTAGTTAGTAGACCCGTGAAAATTACAGGTAAGTTTGAACAAATCGTACGGATATCTAAAGAAAAGATATGTTTGTTGCCAATAAACCTAAACATATTTGAAAATAACTCTTATCAATGATCCGATGTACTCATCTACATAATATTAAAAAGAAAAGATACGTTTTCATGCAATTACAAAAGTATGAACAAAAGTTTGTTAATGACTCACATATGCATAATCTAAAATATAAACACATTTAAATCAGAATCCCAAATTTTAGTTTGTCTAATACTCTCAAACAGATTTATGAAAATTTTCAAAGTTAAAACCAAAACCAAACCCAACCAATTATAAAATGGATAAAACCAAACCATACACCAAATTATAATCCGCATTTGTTTTATTTTATAAAAATCCGTATTTTCTTTTTTTTTAAAGATCCTTTTTAGATCTAATTTTATTTGTAAATCTAATTATCTATTAAAGATTCGATTTTTTTTAAAAGATACGTACTTTTTTTTTAAATATCCGTATTTTTTTAATTTTTTAAAGATCCTAAATATATTTTTAAATTTTTTATAGTCCACTTTGTGTCGACATAAAATAATGGGGAAGATAGCTGTTGTCATCAGTTTCTCTAAATAATAGTGGGTGGTATGGTATTTTATATGATTTGAGGCCACTTTTAAAGTAGTGCTTGGCATGGAATCTCAGCCGAAAGAAAATAAAAGAAATACAATTATTTAAGGAAAAAGGGTAGTGAACGAGAGAGCACTATACCTAAATTAGTGTGAGACACAGTTATTGTCTGTTACAAGTAGCAATAACACATACTTATAAAGCGTGTTTGTGTTTGCAATTTTCTATAGTACGTGCCAAAACACAAGATGGAGATAACAATAAATAAATAAGTATGGGGGACATCAAATATTCCTTGTCTGCCCACGCCTAATAGCAACTTTACAGAACTAAAATCAAACAATGATTACAATATAAGCTTATTACAAAATTTACAATATAAACATTATAACAAAATTCAAACCATAAAGTTTATTATAACTAAATGTACACAATAAATATTAAAAACAATTTACATAATAATATTAAAAATTTCCATTATAAGAAATATAACAATTTTAAAAATAAAGCATACAATTTCCGGCAATAGTTATGATTCCGGCTACTGTTCCGGCAAGAGTGGTGCTGCAAAAAAAATGTTAAATTTACAAATAAAATATATAGATCTACCAATAATATATCTATAAAAAAAACTGTAAATATATAAATAAAATCATTAGATCTACAAAAAAAATCGGATCTATAAAAAAAATTAATGACTTATGGATCTTTAAAACACTAAAAAAATACGAATTTTAAAAAACTTAAAAAAAATACGGATTGTTTAAAAAATAGATCTATCAAAAAAAATTATGGATATTTAAAATAAAAATACATCAAAAAAAATCAATGGGTCTATAAATAAAAAAAATAAAAACTTACGGAACTTTAAAGAAAGAGTAATTAAAAAAAACGTACGAATCTTTAAAAAAACAAAAAAAAATGATTTATAAAAATAACAAAAAAAATCCGTAACTTTAAAAAACAAATTAGATCTATAAAAAAAATTAGATCTACTAAAAAAGATTAAAAAAAACTTGCGGACTTAAAAAAAATACGAATTTTAAAAAAAAACTAAAAAAAATACGGATCGTTATATAAAAAAAGAGGTCAATAAAAAAAATACGGATCTTAAAAAAAAAATAGATCTACAAAAAAACATTAGATCTAATAAAAATTTGCGGATCTTTTAAAAAAACGTTAAAAAATTATAAAAATTTGCGGATCTTTAAAAAAATGAGAAAAAAATTCGGGTCCAACAAAAAATAGATCTATCAAAAAAAATTATGAATCTTTAAAAGAAATTAAAAAAAAATACGGATCTTCAAAAACTAAAAAAATACGAATTTTAAAAAAACTTAAAAAAAAAAAATACGAATTTTAAAAAAACTTAAAAAAAATACGAATTTTAAAAAAACTTTAAAAAAATACGGATTTTTAAAAAAAATAGATCTATCAAAAAAAATTATGGATCTTTAAAATAGAAATACATCAAAAAAAATCAATGGGTCTATAAATAAAAACCTTTAGATCTACAAAAAAATCGGATCTTTAAAAAAATTAAAACTTACGGAACTTTAAAGAAAGAGTAATTAAAAAAAATACGGACTTTAAAAAAAAAACGTACGAATCTTTAAAAAAAAAAAAAAAAAAAAAAAAAAAAAAAAAAAAAAGATTTTTAAAACAATCTATCAAAAAATTTATGAATCTTTAAAAGAAATTAAAAGAAAAATACGGATCTTCAAAAGAGTTTTAAAAAATGTGAATCTTAAAAAAATATGAATCTTTAAAAGAAATTAAATTTACGGATCTTTAATAAAACATTAAAAAACTTACTTGTGGGCTTAAGTGGTGGTGTAACATTTTGAGGTCGCCGGAATTTTGGCCGGATTTGGTGACAGCGCCGGAACCCTTGAAGGGTGATGGCCGGAATTTGTAGAGAGAGAGAGAGTGAGGTGTGTGTTTTTATAGAGAGAAAGAATATGTAAAAATGAGGAGTGGTGAGAGGTGTGTGTATTTATGTAAAAATAGATGATGACGTGGCTTTGTTGACATGGCATTTGTGAGGTGGCTTTTATGATGTGGCTTTTATGAGGTGGCATAGAATTTCAAAAAAAGGTTGGTTTATTATATATATAGATTCGAAGCTAATACTCGTGTTTTTTCATGTCTTGATTATGGATTTTCCAGGATCGTGTCATGATCAAACAATCATTATGTTTATGAGTCAATCATCAAATCAAGAATATATGATAAGGAAACAAAAGATGTGGGGTTGAACCCTTTAATAGAAACTGATATATTATCTGGAAAAGGGTTGATTTGATTACAGAATTCCTACGCTATATATACTATATGAAACGGTACCATAGGAAGAGAGGTATACCGGTTCACATAAAGTAAACGTTGTGTTTTCTTCTAAACGTTACAACCCTAGATATCTAACTAAATAACCATTTCTTTTGCCTACTGGGTTTGTTGGCCAGTTGGCCCAAACCAGAAAAGCTTGCAGGATTAATTTTTGGCGTCCAAGACATTAAACGGGTCCAATAGTTCCCCAATGTCGAGATGCCAAAATCTTCTTCTCGATTCTTTCTTCTTCATGTGATGATGATGAAATCATCACTACTTTTGTTTGCTTCAATCTTTCTTTTAATCTTGATGTCTTCAAACATTTTGGTGTGTCATGGATCTTCACGATCTCCGAGCGTGTCTTTTGTCTCTTGAAACATGTCCTTCTGTTTCAACTAGTGACTTTAAGGCAAGTAAATCCTTTAGCCTTCTTCCTACACGGATTTGAGTACATCTTTATCTCGGTTAAATCCACCGTCTCTAATCTTTCTTTTTCAAACGGCATCCATTATTTCCATGGTTGTGTTTTTTTTTATATGAAACGCATGCTTGATCTTCTTGATTGGTGACTGAAAACATGACTTTGTTGTTGCTTGATCCCCTTCGGCTCTGATACCACTTTTGACAGGTCTTGATTATGGATTTTCTAGGATCGTGTAATAATCAAATAATCATCATGTTTATGAGTCAATCATCAAATAAAGAATATATGATAAGGAAACAAAAGATGTGGGGTTGAACCCTTTAATAGAAACTGATATATTATCTGGAAAAGGGTTGATTTGATTACAGAATTCCTACGCTATATATACTATATGAAACAGTGCCATAGGAGAGGTATACCGGTTCACATAAAGTAAACGTTGTGTTTTCTTCTAAATGTTACAACCCTAGATATCTAACTATATAACCATTTCTTTTGCCTACTGGGTTTGTTGGCCAGTTGGCCCAAACCAGAAAAGCTTGCAGGCTTAATTTTTGGCATCCAAGACATTAAGTGTATCCAACAATGTTAAAGACCAAGTTGGTGGATGTTATCAAAACGTACTTGAACTTGCACTGAATATTAAGGAGGTAGAGAGTGAGCTTATGTTTGTTAAACAACTACTTGAAGTATGTAAGCAGGGACGAAACCAGGGGGTGTCCCGGGACACCTATGAACTTTTTTCTCGTAGTGTTAATTTTGTTTAAAAATCTCTACTTTTTATAAATGCACCGGCCCCAAAAAGTTGTGCATGTAATCTTGTTTGATTTCTTATAAATGCACCTGGTGACTTTGTCTTCTCGTTTCGTCCCTGTATGTAAGACAGTTGGTGTGCAAGAGCAAAACCAAATATATAACAGATGATGAGTGGTGTGATCTTGTATGTCATAATCTTATATACGGGATGTTTGTTTAGTCTTATATTTGAGTTATTAGCTTATTTGATTTCCACTTATATTTCATAAACTCCAATTTTCAAGCTTATTTTGAGACTTACGAGCTTATATAAGTTTATTACGTATAAACTTATATAAGCCCGTAATCATACAATAAGCGAGAAAATTGAAGCGTATGAAATATACCGAATCAAATAAGCTAATAAGCTCACATATAAGTTTAAACAAACACCGCCTAAGCCCAAAAATTCCGAATAAGCAAAAAATTAAGCTTATGAAATTTAAACCGAAAATTCTTAAACTCAGAACTTCATTAAACAAATTCCCCTTTATTTCATATAAAAAATTGTAAACCATTGTTCATATGCAAATGGGTCTCACATTGCCCAGTCTCTACTGCATAAGCAAATACAAACACTATTTACTATGCTTTTGCTTAATTTTTAACAAAAAAATAATAATAAGCAATCCTCATATGCATAGATAAGCAAAAATACCCTCTAAAATTTTCATCAAAAGTATAATAATTACATAGCGACGACGCAAATAGTAATAATATTACCATAACCTACTACTTGGCCCCCAAGGTATTCTTTCAAAAATGTACAGTTTATGAATATCGATTGGCACTACAACATTAAATCGCGCCAGAGGCGACGTTTGAGAGCCACGGGGACATGTCCCTAAGAATCTTTTTCCGGGGACATGTCCCCACCGAAAAGACCCGGCAATACCTTCTGGAATACTTTTCCGGGATTGTTTGTCACTTTTATCGGGGACATGTGGGACCCCAATCGATTGTCGCGGTCAAATATGTCCAACGTGGCATCAATTTTCACGGGTCTAGTCCCGGAGAAACTATTTTAAACTTTATTTAAAGTATCCTAATTACGTCATTAGCCCATTTTTAGGAGACCCGTCCCCGGGAAACTATTTTAAACTTTACTTAAAGTATCCTAATTACGTCATTAGTCCAGTGTTTTCCGGGGACATGTCCCCAAGAAACTAATGACCCAATATGCGTAAAATTGTCGCAAAATGGGTAATTTCAGATTTTTTAGGAAAATTTCCGGAAAAATCTACAACCGCTTGCTAACATAGTTATCCTTTTCCAAAAATAATGCCAATCATAACACAAATTCGCTAAACATAATATCATATATACCCATCAATCGCTAACATAGTTATCCTTTTCCAAAATCGCCAAAATGGTTCCAAAACCGTTAACGCATGATCATCTACAAAACTATCCAAAACTACCTATCCGCAAATGGTCCAAAACTATACGTATAATCCATTTACGGGAATCCTAGCACATAATGCACATAAACGACATAATAATCCATGTTATTCGTACAAACATATCCAAAATGTGTTAAAGTAACATAAATCGGCATCTCAAACCCCACTACCCCCATTACCGTCCCGGTATCTCTAGACTCGCCGGATGGAGTAGCACGGATCCCGACCCACCCTCTCCGGATCCCGACCCACCGGTGGAGTAGCACTTGATCCCGGGCGGATTGTAGTCGCTCCCGCCAACCCGGAATGACCTCACAAACTCCATGACCGCTTCATCCGAGTCCTCGTGTAGCAAGCTCCTCGATCTGCTTCTGCACTATTTCCGCAGTGAGGACACATCCGCCGCATCACGAGGTCGGGAGGTGCTAAAGGTCTTCTTCACTCCACCGCCGGTAAGACCCGACCTACACCAGAATATGACCCTGCTGCTTACCACCAATCACGATGACGCAAAATCGACGGTCGGTCATGCGAGTCCCATCGGAAGTGCTCTCTTCCGCGTCCGCAACATCTCGCTCTGTTTAGTTACAAAAACAAGAAAAGTAATATATAAGTCGTGATGCATTATATATCATCAAAATGGGTGACTTTGAAAATAAATTATACTTACATATCTAGCCTCGGATAACGAGGACTCAAAGACATCGCCTCGTATGGTTCGAGACGGTAAAGCTCTATAAAGTCTTCTCCGACCGCGTCACCTCATTTGGTCAACTGTTTAGAAATAAAATCAATAACGACACACCCAACACCATGTATATATATAAATAAAATGATTAAATAGTTTCTTACAAAGTTATGGCGAATAGCGAGATCGATCGAGATCCGTGAAGGCTAGAACTCGTGTTCGCCATTCGGTTTGTCGATTCACCTCGAGATCTTACGCGCTTAGGGTCTCATCCAAAGCTTAACTGCGTATTTTAAATTATAAAAACTATTATATAAATGAATTATTATTATTATTATAAAGTGTCGATCCAGAAATTTACCAACGCATCCCAATCCTATGGCGTCTTGTTCTCTGGACGCTTTCTTTTGATCTCCTCAATTTTCTCCAGCCCACCTGCTGCCGTAAAGTTATGAGGTACGGAGGATTGTTGGAAAATTTAGTGCACTTGTGGGATTAGTTCACACCTTGTAATGGGTTAGGAGGTACGGAGTATACACCCATAAGGTCCATGAACACCCCGACTCTTATAGTGGTTTGTATTGGTAGTCTTGGTGAAAGTACCGCTTGGTGAAAGTCTTGCTTGTGGAAAGTACCGCTTGTGGTTTCCATCGACAAGCGGTGTTTCCATCAAGTAGTGTATCCACCGCTAGTACTATGAAAATCTTGATAAGCGGTGTTTCCACCGATAGTGTACTTCCACCGCAAGTGAAAGTCTTGCTAGTGGAAAGTAATGCTTATGGAAAAAATCTTGCTAAATGGCGATTACAACTTCTTTATGACCACGTTTAATTGGTCATGTAACCACTAACTGACTATAATGGGGATAATTATGAGGCTATTAATGGGCGATTAATACTCATAATTCCATTGGAATAGCTCAAGAGTACCCTCCTATTTATAGGAGATCCGAACATGCATGATGGAGACACAAAAACGATAAACACTTATTAGCGAAAGGGTTATAGAATTGTGCCCGATTTTCTAATCGCATTTGGTCTTATCCCAAGTAGATATTCGTGATACCGGGCATTAGGGTCGAATAGTTTACTTTGGAAAGTGATCACACGATTCAAGTGATATCCGGTAACCACCTAGTGGTATTGCTCTTGTCATTGATTGTCTTAACCCCTGCTCGGGAGTTAAATCCCAACAGTTCTTGATTCCTAAGCTTGTGTCGATTCAAGAAGTATTAGGTGTTTGATTTATTGGTAAGTTCTTGTTGGTTCTCGGTTTACGAATAATGCAGAAGGAGAGTTTTATTACATTTTACGGTCGTGCTAGTTCACGGGCATCAAACAAAAGGTGGACATCGGATATTACTTATCCGATATCGGGTGCAACTTAGAAAACAGTTTCCAAACTGTTTTGGTTTTATCGGACAGAAGCAAGCAAGCTTCTTGGGTTTTCTGATTCGAATAATTCAAGGTGTCAAGTTGTTGATTAGCTTTTATTAATACGTTCTCGACTAGCCGTTAATTGAACGTATACTTTATCGGGTTTGTGTGTGATACTCATTGAGGTATCAATCTTTGATACTCGGGTTTTATATATTGGTTTCTTGTTCCGTTACTAAAGTTCAATTGCCAATCAAGGTTAGGTTTTTCTATTTTCCCTTTTAATTATTAACGTTTATTAATTACGTGTTTGACCTAATTGCGATTACTAGATACTTATCCGCTGCGCACTGTAGATGTTAATGGTTAACTTAGTTCTAAAATCCCAACGGTGGCATCACGAGTCAACTCGTTTTTGTGATTATGGGTTACACGTTTCTTATTAATAAACATGTTTAAAAGGCTGCATGAAACTTAGCTAGTCATTTGTTTTATTTTTCTTTTGACAATTATATGCAATACTTGTCAATAATTAATAAAAAATAACAAGACACACAAACAAATTAACATTATATTGATAATTAGAATTAATTTTTTAATTGGAATTAAATTGTTAATTAGAATTAAAAGTTAATTATAATTAATTGTTAATTAAAATTAAACGTTAATTAGAATTACTTGTTAATTAGAATTGAAATTACTTATTTAGAATTAAAGTTTAATTAAAGTTAATTACTTGTTAATTAGAATTAAATTTTAATTAGAGGTAATTATTTGTTAATTAGAATTATATTGATAATTAGAATTAAATATTGTTTAATTAAATACATAAAATTGCGTAATTACTTGTTAATTGAGATTGCCATGCTTTTATATGTTTTCCGGCTATAGTCTGCCATAGTTTTGTTTTCGTATGCTAATGGTTTGAACTGTTAAGGTATTTATAGTAGGAAATATAGGTCTTCCTTTCTACATTATGGAATTTTGGGCCGGTTGGACTTTGTATCCAGGATACTAAAAAGTAATTATTCGTAACCTTTTTTTTTCCTTCTTTTTATTATTATTTTTTTTTTTTGTGATAATAATGAGACTTAGGTTGCATGCAAATCAACCGAATTATGTTTTCTCCTCATATAAGTCGATTCCTTGTTAGACAAGGAATGGTTTTATAATTTCTCCAACTCTATAAATAGAGACTTAGGGACGAGGCTTATGCACATCATTCATTTCTTAATAAACGGATGAATAAAGTGATCGTTCGGGTATTACGTGTTGTTCTTTTTCTTCCCACACTACAACAATCAGACAGGCGAAAGTCACTAAACGACAAAACTGAATCTGACGTGGCACATAAATTCGCTGACTTGTTACGAAATTTTCAACGCTAACTTCCCGCGGGGACATGTCCCCGGCGAAAGTGACTTTGCTTTTTATTAAACTTTGACCTGACAGTCAAAATTCAACGTGAGGTTTCTTCGGGGACGTGTCCCCGCCAAAAGTATTTTCAACTTTTATCAAATTTTGACCAAAGTCCGAAGCATGTTAATTGTTCGCGGGAAAATTCCCGCCAAACCTTTTGCCGGGGACATGTCCCCGGCAAAAACCTTTCCAGAAAAATTACACTTTATATACCATATCTTATCCTCAAATTTCTTATCTTCACAAATTTCTTATCCTCAAAACCACCATATCTTATCTTCACAAATTTCTACCATATCTTATCTTCACACAAATTTCAAAACCTGAGATGGAGCAATTTAATCCTTTTATGTGTTCTTGTGGAGCAGGAAATATAAAATTAAGAACATCACATAAAGATTATTCATCTGGACGACAATATTATTCATGTCCTCTGTCAAGGTGAACAATCATACATTTCCTATTTATGTAAATATACAAATAATCGCCCATTAATAGCCTCATAATTATCCCCATTATAGCCGTTAGTGGTTACATGACCAATTAAACGTGGTCATAAAGAAGTTGTAATCGCCATTTAGCGAAGACTTTCCATAAGCAAGATACTTTCCACTAGCAAGACTTTCACTTGCGGTGGAAGTACAAATTTATCGATGGAAACATCGCTTATCAAGACTTTCAAAGTACTTTCATAGTACTAGCGATGGATACGAAGATTGGTGGAAACATCGCTTATCGTGGAAACATCGCTTATCGATGGAAACCACAAGCGGACTTTCCACAAGCAAGACTTTCCTCAGCGGTACTTTCACCAAGACTACCAATACAAACCACTATAAGAGTCAGGGTGTTCATGGACCTTATGGGTGTACACTCCGCACCTCCTAACCCATTACAAGGTGTGAACTAATCCCACAAGTGCACTAAATTTTCCAACAAGAACCAAGTTAAAAACTACTCGACTAAAGGGTTAGTCGACTTAGTGATTTTAGCAGGGAATTATTTGATCGGTTTAGGGATGTTTGAGAGTGAGATTATGCGTACCAGATGATGAGGGGTGGGTTTGTTTATATATCTTCACAAACCGACTCCTAGTATGAATCAAAGACTTGTTTGATAAGTCTAAAACTCAATAACCCATCCTGTATTTGTTTGGCCCGATCAGAGGATGTACAAGGCCCAAGGCAGTCCTTAAATTCGACCCAAGTCCAAACTAAAATAGTCCATGGGTCAATAAAAATGATCGGGTCAAATCATGCATAACGGGTACAATATAATTCAAGTATTATAAACGTTCTACACGTATACTCGTGTTTATCGCGTGCCCCCATCGGCTCACACATTCTTAGCCGTTTTGTCGTGTTTTCAACTTCCACAAACCAACACAAACAACAAGTAGTAACTATATATTGCAAAATTTTACCATAACATCAATGTGATTTTCTGCTAAGCATTCCATCGAACACTTTCGTGCACTAGTTAACGGGGTGTTTATTTAAGCTTATTTATGGGATTACGAGCTCAATTTTATCGACTTATTTTCGGACTTATGCGCTTATATAAGTTTAATATGTCATAATCTTATATACGTGGTGTTTGTTTAACCTTATATGTGGGCTTATGAACTTATTTGATTTCCACTTATATTTCATAAGCCTCAATTTTCAAGCTTATTTTAACCTACGAGCTTATATAAGTTTATTATAAACTTATATAAGCCCAAAATTCATACAATAAGCCGAGAAAATTGAAGCGTATGAAATATCGCGGAATCAAATAAGCTAATAAGCTCACCGCTCACATATAAGCTTAAACAAACACTCCCTAAGCCAACAAATTTCAAAATAAGCAAAAGAAAATAAAAATAAAATTGAGCTTATGAAATATAAACCGTAAACGTTTAAACTCATAAGCTCAACTAAACAAACCATTATACGATGAACTCCATAAGAAAAACACTATTTGACTATGCTTTTGCACAATATTTAAAAAAAAAAATAAAAAAAAAAAAAAAAATAATAATAATAATAAAAAAAAAAAAAGAATAAGCAATCCTCATATGCATAGATAAGCAAAAACACCGTCTTATATTTATATTTAGATAAAAATATCCACGTCTCTTATCTATACATATATATGAGACTACACATGCCACATGTATAATGCTTACTAAGCATTTTAATGTTGACATGGCGCCTTATGATGAGGTGGAAATGCCACCATGGCACTACTACATCCGGTTACATTATAAAAAAAAAAAAGAAATTGTGGCAGCCAAGATTCGAACATGGGTCTCAACATTTACAGCCTAACGCCTCAACCACTTAGACAATCCACATATTTGTTTATTATCTTGAACTTCCAAAGTAATATACTTCGTACTCACATACGCAGCTTTTACACTAAAAATTCAATGCCAGTCATCATCCCCCATTTCAAGCTTTGCTTTGAAACCGAACCATAACTAAATTCGTAAAAATAGCCAAATCCCCTCAATCTCTACCATGTTTATGTTGATGTATTTCAAGATTTCAAAATCAAAATCAAGATCCACATAAAAATGACGGCAAGGAACCCTAAATGTAAATCAATCAGCTCTAAGCCCTAACAACATAAACTATTCCAGCCAAGAATTCAGGTTGGTCTTCTTTAGTGTTATTTTATCCATAGGATTAACCAATGTTTATATAGTGCCATAATATGGTTTGCCGATTAGAACTGAAGAAATGGACTTGATGGGGAAAGATGTATTTTTGTTGTCTGATTGTTTATATGATTGTTCAAAATAGGTTGGTATTATTAAATCAGTCTCATATATCATGTTCTATGATTTACAATTATTTAATCACATAATCATGTTTGTATGATTTGTAGCTAATAAGGTTTATAGTTATTGTAGTTCGGATTGATGACTCACTAATGGGGTTGATTATTGGGAGTTAAGTATCAACAATCATTGTAAGGCAGTAAGGTATGTTTGATCTTAAATTTACGTTTAAATCATTCATCTCATTCGAATAACTAAACCTTATGATCCAAAAAATATGGTTGTTATGATTAATATAGTCCACAAACATAATGAGGTCAGTTGCCACACCAATTAATTTTGTTATTACATTTATGCAACACTGTCGCACTAGCTTAATATAGTCCAATGTTTCATATTTATGCAACACTGTCGTACTAGATTTTTTTATTATCATTTTGTTATTACATTTAAATTTGATTACATTGAGTTATAGTGAGCACGAATACATGAATTTAGATACTTATCTTGAATTTGGTACTAATGACATGAAATTAATGAATACAGAGACGGGGTGATTCTGGTGAGAAGGATATGACATGATGACGCCAGTGATACTAATGACACATAATGATGCCAAAGATAGCAATGTGTGTCATGTTTAATTTAACTATTTCTTTTTAAGCATAATGATGCCAAATATACCAACTAATCCTAAAGTTGGAGACGGCGGAAAATGGAATTCGTGTTGAAACTTTGACTATCCGAAGAGCTCTAAATCTTGGTGTTAATGTCAAGATGATAAGAAACAAATTCTTGAGTATATATTTATCCTTATTACTAACAGAAATAATATTATTGTTTGACATAACTATACACATTTTTTTCTTAGCTTTACCAGATTGAAAAAAAGATATGGCAAGAAAAAGATATTTGTCAGCGGGAGAGGAGATCTAGGAGTTCAGGTTGGTCTTCTTACAGCTGTTTTAGCATGTCACTGAGACGAAATCTTCTTGACGGGTTGAATGTGAGCCATTGTCTTTCTGTATGTGGACTATAGAATGTTCCTGCTCATCATGCACATGAAAGGTATTAAAGCTGTTTTAGCATGTCACTGCTGTAATATTTCTAGCAGTATAGGGGTGTTTGGCTTTGCGTTTGTCAAAGTCATTATGTGATATGGAATAATCTGGATAAGATAGTTTGATGAACTAAACTTTGCCATAGGCTGCACAAAATAGTTTTTGGATGTGCCTTTGTCAAAGTGTGTTGCATTGTACTTTATGCGTTTTTACCAACCCAGTAAGTGACACGAAATATATTAAACTCAGGTTGCAGCGGAGTAGGACGATGACCACGTTATCGATCTCATTGGTGAGAAGACTAAGGAGGAAAAGAAGGCTGCTAAAAACTATGTAGCTGCAGTGAAGGTAACTGGAAATAAGAACGAATGTAAGTTTGTTTCCAACATATACATTTTCCTGTAAGTTTTGCCACATGTTAATTATTTTGTAATGCTCTCGACATTCTACCACTTACCTGGTGATCTAATGTTTCACCTCATAAATTTTGGTGGATTGTTTTTCAATTTATATATATAAGCATGATTGTTTTTCAGTTAATGACTTGATGTGTAAAATTATCCATTTCTTTTCCAGTTCGCAATGGCTTCAAGAGATTTGAATGCTTCTTCATGTATGTTGAGGGCTTGAATTCTTAGGTTTTTATTTATACATATTTTTTTGATTTATGCATGTTCAAGATGTGAATTATTTTTTGACTAAGAAAGGTAGAAGACCGGTGAACTCTTTGTGTTTAAAGGTCTGCTTCTTCAAGATGTGAATTTTGATGATTGCTTTCCGCTAACCCAAGATAAAAACTCATTTTTATGTGCGATGATCAAGGTAGTCTCACGCTTTTAGTATGAATGTTACATTGTGTGATATTTATGCGATAGCTTTTTGTTATATGTGGGCGTGAGCTTTTTGTTTCGAGTGGTGGAAAGTGGAAACACCCAAAGGATTGCGTCAGGGTTAATGAAGCCGTTTGTGACTCATTTGAAAGTTGCCGAGGAACAAGTGGTGCCGGCTTTGCAGTTTATTATGCTTCAAGTGGATAGTTGTAATGCACTTTTTTTTATAAAAAGGGGTCATTGGAGAGGTAATGCATTTTTCTTATTAATTAGTAATTTATGTTCAGATTATAATTCCATTCAGTTTAATTTTGTCGTATTTCCAAGTTTGTGCATTTTGTTAGACATCAGAGGTCTTAGAATTTGTGAACACCTATGATGCTGATTCAGCTAGATGCAACACACATGATGTATGTATGATGTCTCAGCTAGATGCAACATATATTGTATTACCTTCTTACTTATATACTTATCTATGGCATATAATCTCTGGTTTTCAAATTAGTTTTTCTTGCTGAATTATTGCTTATATATAATATTATATTATAATGATATAATATATAACGAAATTTGGTTAATCTTTGCATCAAAAAACTCAATTGCAAAGAAAGAACGAATGTGGTTAGAAGAGCTACTTACGATCAAGGAATGCAGTATGGTTCTTATCCCTGCTTCATAGTTTTTGTCAAGGGCAAAAAGGTTGTTCTTGGTTTTCTATCTTCAATGAGATGCTTAAATAATTATAAGCTTTACTAGGTGATCATTTTTTCTAGAACTCGATAGGTTTTGTGCTCATTTGTTACTTTTTGATGTCATTGTTTAGCTACAGGATCCGAAGTATGCACGAGCTGGAAGTGTCCTAAACACCAGCTGGAATTGTCCCGAAGGGAATCCCACGACGTCTTTTTATCTCAAATTTGTGGCCTCAGGGTGCATACGAGAACTGGACCGTTATCAAGGTAAAACTTTCTTCGATGTTATTGCTTATTCCTTCTATGAACTGGACCATTATGATTGTTTCTTCAATTCAGCTTGATCATAAAAAGACTACTATTATTCCTTCAATGAACTGGACCAATATTATTTCTTAAATGGCTGTTTGTTTTGGTCTATTTACAAAATTTGGATAATTAATATGTCAGTGGCTGAACGAATGCATATATGTTAGTTAAGTTTCTTTTAGTCCCTATCGATGATAGTTTACATTACTCAAAAGATGACCGGTCCCCTCTTAGAGACGTATACAAGCATTACTACTTTACAAAGGCTAAGCTGTTAAGGATGGATATATTGCAGGCCTGATGTGAAGATACGATGTTAAGGATGGAAATATTGCAGGCGTAATGTGAAGCATTGTGATTGGTATGATCATTTTACTATGTAAAGTTTATTTATCTTGTGTTAGCCATATGTGAACTCACTTAGAGCGATATCCATCATGGAGGACTTTCGTCTACCATATTGTTCATAAAGAGCATTGATACGTTGCAACTATTTCTGTAGTGATGGTGGTCCTTCCGGGTAAGAAATATAGATAGGGCTAAATATCAATGGCGATGGTGATGTAATGTTTTAAAACCTACTTCTATGTGCAATACTAAGATCAAAATTGCTATTCCATACTTCAATAAGTGACTGGATTTTTAACATTCATCTTGGCCCGTCACATTGCATCAAAATTGTTTACTTGGAATCCTTCTGGAATGATAATGTGTTAATATGCTTTTCTTACTTTTCTTTTGTGTATAGCAGCTTACGAATTTGCATCCTTCTGAATTGCTCCATGGTCAATTACGGACCGAAGACAAGGAATGTAAACATCTGGCATTTGATATACTCGAGCTAAACATAAGTTTTCTTGATCAACTTCCTGAAGTGAAGATACTCTGCTACTCTACTAAGGTGCATAATGTTGATCAAGAGTATAGGGTTTGGACATCTTATGTGGCCGTATCAAGAATAAAGTGCAAGAAAGAATGGAAAGTTATATGTTGCGATGAATATGGAAATTACACAACCTGCACTACGTGGTTTGTAAAGATCTTTATATGCTTTAAATTTACAAGGTTTACTATATGTTTATCTTGAGTTTTCATATATCAGATTCACATATGGTATTTTGTATAAATGCATGTTAACCCAATATATATATATATATACATGATGTTTACGTATTTTATGTTCATTTTTTTTCTTTCAATTTTTGTGTTTACGATATTTGCCGTTATTCATTATTTATATATGTCCAGTTAGGATTCGCCAAGTATTTTTATGAAGTTAGCTCGCCCATTCGGGCGGCTATAAGCTAGTTCATTATAAAGTATTTACGACACATAGACAGTCCATATATAGAGTGAAGAACTTGACATAATAATGATATCATGCTACTTAGTACTTATTTATGGTTTAATCATGCATATAAATTATAACATTAAAGAATAAAGATAATAAACCCTAGCAAATTGAAAATCTCAAACCTGTCCAATTTATATGCTGGGCTTCTTACAAATTTAGTGCCCTCCAAATAATGGGGCCCACATTGCATTCTTGCACCGTACTTCCGTTACGAGTTACGTCCTAGAACATCAATACAAAAGTGCCAACAAATTGTTTCGTGTTGGTGGATGTTATCAAAACGTACTTGAACTTGCACTGAAGATTTAAGGAGGTAGAGAGTGAGCTTATGTTTGTTAAACAACAACTTGAAGTATGTAAGACAGTTGGTGTGCAAGAGAAAAACCAAATATATAACAGATGATGAGTGGTGTGATCTTATATACGGGATGTTTGTTTAGTCTTATATGTGGGCTTATTAGTTTATTTGATTTCCGCTTATATTTCATAAACTCCAATTTTCAAGCTTATTTTGACACTTACGAGCTTATATAAGTTTATTATAAACTTATATAAGCCCAAAATTCATACAATAAGCCAGAAAATTGAAGCGTATGAAATATACGTCGGAATCAAATAAGCTAATAAGCTCACATATAAGTTTAAACAAACACCGCCTAAGCCCAAAAATTCCAGAATAAGAAGAAAAAAAAATTAAGCTTATGAAATTTAAACCCGAAAATTCTTAAACTCGTAACTCAACTAAACAAACACCCCTTTATTTCACATAAAAAATTATAAACCATTGTTCATATGCAAACGGGTCTCACATTGTCCAGTCTCTACTGCATAAGCAAATCCAAACACTATCTACTATGCTATTGCTCAATATTTAACAATAAAAAAAATAATAAGCAATCCTCATATGCATAGATAAGCAAAAACACCCTCTAAAATTTTCATCAAAAGTATAATAATTACATAGCGACGACGCAAATAGTAAGAATATTACCAGAACCTACGACTTGGCCCCCAAGGTATTCTTTCGACAAATGCACAGTTTATGAATATCGACTGGGAAGAAAAAGAACAACACGTAATACCCGAACGATCACTTTATTAATCCGTTTATTAAGAAAAGAACGATGTGCATAAGCCTCGTCCCTAAGTCTCTATTTATAGAGAATGAGTTGAGAAAACCCTTCCTTGTCTAACAAGGAATCGACTAATACAAAGAGAGTAAACATAAGTCGGTTGATTTGCATGCAACCTAAGTCTCATTATTATCACCCAAAAAAAAAGTTACGAATAATTACTTTTTAGTATCATCGATACAAAGCCCAACCGGCCCAAAATTCCATAATGCGGAAAAGAAGACCTAAATTTCCTACTATAAATACCTTAACAGTTCAAACCATACGAAAAAAAAAAAAAAAAAAAAACTATGGCAGACTACAACATACCTCTCGACATCCAAGAGGAAATCATAAAAAGGCTACCGATCAAATCACTGGTTCGCTTCACATCCGTTTCAAAACCATGGAAGTCTTTCATCCATAGCTCTAAGTTTATCATGGCTACCAAAAAACTCAGCGTTTGCTTGTAAGTTACCATGATTATCTTTATTATCAGGTACAAAATGTTCATATAAAATATGTTTCGATAGTAGATAATGATACTTACTCCCAACGCGAGCTTTCCCTCGTTGTTCCCATGTCTGTTAATAAAAAAACACTAGTCGGTAGCTCTCAAGGCTTGTTCTGCTTTTTTAATTATCACTAAGATGATTTTGGAACAAACACTGCTGTTATATGTGGGAAACTGTGTACACTTTATTTATAAAATCAGATTAAACGACAATAAATAAATTAACAGAAAGTAAAAATAGTAAATAAATAACAGACAGAATGAGGTAGAAGCAGAAGACAGACTCTATAATAATACGTAAACGAAAGCAGTAAATGTACGAGGCTCGTATTGAATACGATTCCCTTAAAAGCAATGCTTCCTGTGGTAAACGACGTAGAATGTTGCAACGGACTAAACTTACTTGCTCGAAAGATCACGGAAGCCTGCGTGTTTCGATCGAAGTTTTGAAAATAAATGGACACTTGCAACAAAAGATACGCGGTGTCGAGATTTGAGTCGATTCGTGTCTGTCGCTGAGTTCGCATGAGTTCGAAGCTTGAACTCATTTGGCCCGAATCTGAAATGCACCACCTCCCAGACACGTAGGTGTTGGAGTAAAACCAACAAATCATTTTACTTGCCTCACTGAGACATGATATCTCATCATATCAACTCCATTTTGACACTTTTAGCTGTTAAGCTCTCGTCGAAAGTACCAAGAAATATAAATATATATACATATAAAATAAATGGACACAAATCTGCAACAAAAGATACGCAGTATGCGAGATTTGAGTCGCATTCGTGTCCGCAGGTCGCTGGTTCGCATGAGTTCGAAGCTTCAACTCATTTTGGCCCAATCTCGAATCGCACCCCCTAGCAAGACACGTAGGTGTTGGAGTAAAACCAACAAATCATTTTGAAGGTTCATATCAAGATTTCTATATAAACAAGGTTTCACTTCTTGTTTTGGGCGATGTGGGATACTCCCACTTTTCCAAATTTTGTGTTTCAAGTGCCTCACTTTGAGACATGATATCTCATTCATATCAACTCCATTTTGACACTTTTAGCTCGTCATAAGCTCTCGTCGAGGAGAATAAAGCTACCAAGAAATATAAATATATATAACATATACATATATTAAATAGTGTCCAAAATTTGCAAAACTCATTTTGCAAAACTCATTTTCCAACAATCCCCACATGAATGGAAATCGGTCGAAACACACGAAAGTTTCGTGAAATTTCGGTTAAGTCTTGCATAGGATAGGTAGGTGTAACCCTTTGAACCTTCCCTTGTGAGATGCACTTAGTCTCCTATATCCGAGTAGACGCGATGTCCTTGAACTCATCATCCATTTACGTGACGACATTACACTTCACACAAGACTCTCCCGACAATGTCAAGTCCTCATAGTCGTGTTCGTTATGGTCATGAACACTAGCCCGGTTCTGCAAGAGCTCTTAGGAATTGCGCCCACATTTCCCTTCAAGCGACCCCACTTCTCTCACATAGGTGATTTCATCTTGAATCATTAAAAACATATGTTTTGTGATTTCATCTTGAATCATTATGCTTTATGATTTCATCCCAATCATTAAAGCCATATGTTTAACCTTTCAACAAGTCACATTTGTTATAGGAATGGACTAGGAAAGTTACAATATTTAGTAACTCCCCACATTGACGTGACTTCCCCACATTTCTATGATTAGGTTGTCCTATTGAACCCGGATCTTGGGATCTCCAATCAACTGGGTTAGGTTTTCCTTCATAGAAACTCATTCCTTCAAGGGCTTTAGTCCCATTCCTCTAGACGACTTACTTACTAACTCTCCGCTTAAGCCTTTTGTAAGCGGATCCGCGATGTTATCCTTTGACTTCACATAGTCAATTGAGATAACTCTGTTGAGAGTAGTTGTCGATCGAATTATGTCGACGACGGATATGTCCGGACTTTCCATTATACATTATGCTATGAGCTCGCCAATTGCCGATTGACTATCACAATGTATACTAATGGCGTTACGGTTTAGGCCACCTTGGTATGTCCTCTACGAATTGACGTAGCCATTCCGCCTCTTGTCCGCATTTATCTAACGCGATAAATTCGATTCCATCGTGGACTTAGCTATAACGGTTTGCTTGGAAGACTTCCAAGATATAGCTGCTCCTCCTAGTGTAAACACATATCCACTAGTCGATCTAGAATCCTTTATGTCGATATCCAATTTGCATCACCGTATCCCTCGATAACAATTTGGATATCGATCATAATGCGATCCATAATCGCGATCGTATCTCAAATAGTGAAGTACCCTAGTCATAGTCGCCCAATGTGCATAGCTTGGGTTACTAGTATACCTACTTAGCTCGCTAACAAACATAAGCTAAGTCGGCCGGCACGGTCATTAAGTACATTAACATGCCAATAATTCTTGAATACTCTAATTGGGCAACACCTAAGCCTCTATTTTTAGATAGATGCTTCTTGGTGTCAATTGGAGTTCTAGCTAGGCCGAATCCCCGCATTATGAGTATTAAGAATTTTGTCCACATAATGTGCTTGACTTAACACAAGTCCATTCGAGTTCGTATGATCTTTATTCCAAGGATCACATCGCCTAAACCCATATCCTTCATGTCAAACTTTGATTTCAACATGTCTTTAGTAGATTTGATCATCTTGTCGTTCATCGCCAACGATAAGCATATCATCAACATATAAACACAAGATTACATATCCACTATTTGTGTCTTTAACATAAACACATTTGTCGCATTCATTAATTTTGAAACCACTCTCTAGCATGGCGTGGTCAAATTTTTGATGCCATTGTTTGGGAGCTTGCTTTAAGCCATATAATGACTTAACAAGCCTACAAACTTTGTTCTCTTGTCCAGAGCCATGAAACCCTCGGGTTGATTCATGTAGATTTCTTCTTCTAAATCTCCGTTTAGAAATGCCGCTTTCACATCCATTTGGTGAACTTCCAAATTTCTTAAAGCGGCAATAGCAAGTATCATCCTAATCGATGTTATTCGCGTAATAAAGCGAATATGTATCAAAGTAATCAAGACCTTCTCGTTGTCTAAATCCTTTGATTACTAATCTTGCTTTGTACTTGTCAATGGTGCCATCGGCTTTCATCTTCTTCTTGAAGATCCATTTATAGCCTAGTGGTTTACAACCAGGAGGTAAATCCACGAGCTCCCAAGTATGGTTTTGTAAAATAGAATCTATTTCACTTTTAATGGCTTCTTTCCATTGAGGCCCTTCTGAGGAATTAACCGCTTCTCGGTATGAAGTAGGTTCGTTTTCAACCATAAAAGAAACAAAATCGGGTCCAAACGATTTCTCGGTTCTTGCCCTTTTGCTTCTTCTAGGTTCAACTTCTTCTTCCTCAGTTTGATCTTGTCTCTCATCCTGGAGATCGTTATCATCTCGTTGTCTCTTATCTTGGACAACTTCTTCATCTATTCTAGATGAACTTCCAGTTTCCTTCGTTAAACAAGGAAATATAGTTTCAAAGAATGAAGCATTCCTTGATTCCATTAAAGTACCCTTTTGTATATCCGGATTTTTCGAATCATGTACAATGAAGCGATAAGCACTGCTATTCTTAGCATATCCGATGAATATACAATCCACAGATTTAGGTCCAATCTTTTGGGCCTTGGGAGTCGGTATAGCGACCTTTGCTAGACACCCCACACTGTAAGTACCGATATGATGGTTTTCTTCCCAACCATAATTCATAAGGGTCTCTTCTTTTCCTTACGAGGTATCTTATTTAAAAGATAAGTAGCCGTTAAAATGGCTTCCCCACATGTCCCGGCTTAGACCGAACTTAGCAACATGGCATTAACCATTTCTTTCAAGGTACGGTTCTTCCTTTCGGCAATACCGTGCTCATTGAGGTGAATAGGGAGCGGTGAACTCGTGTCTAATTCCATGTTTCGCATACGTGTCGTGAATGGAGACACATATTCACCTCCTCTATCACTGGACCACCTTGATTTTCTTACTAAGTTGATTCTCAACTTCGCTTTTGTATAGAACAAACTTGTCTATAGCTTCATCTTTACTTTTCAAGAATAAACATAGCAATACTTTGTACAATCATCAATAAACGTGATAAAGTACTTATTGCCACCTTTTGTGGGTAGTGATTTCAAATCACATATGTCGTGTGTATCATATCAAGTGGTTCGGTTTTCGCTCAACCGATTTGAAAGATGCTCTTGTAAGTTTGGCTTCAACACAAGTTTCACATTTATATTTTGAGTCAATATGGAAATTAGGTATGCAATTAAATTTAATCAAACGACGATCGAATTAAAATTTACATGTCCAAGACGGCCATGCCACATATTAGAAGACTCAATCAAGTAAGCGTAAGAATTCATTTTATTGATATCATTCTTAACAACCATTACATTGAGCTTAAACATACCATTCGGGGCATATCCCCTACCAACATAAACTTGATTCTTAGAAAGAACAAACTTATCGGACTCAAAAACAAGACGAAAACCAAACTTGTTCAATTGCCAACCTGACACAAGATTCTTGCGAATCTCGGAACATACAAGACATTAGTCAACTTGAGCTCTTTCTCGGATGTCATCTTCAAGATTACATCTCCTTCACCCTTGATTTCAGATTGCAGAGTTGCCCATGTACGCCTTCTCCCCACTATCAACCGCTCCGAAAGAGTGAAACATACTCTTATCAAGACACACATGACGGGTAGCCCCAAGATCCACCCACCATTCCTCGTTGTTGGAACCTACCAGTTAACTTCGAGATCATGGCAATGACATCGACACCATAGCAATCATGTCCACATCTTCATTCACCATATTAGCTGGCGTGGAGTCACCCGCTTGCATCTTACAATTAGCAAAGACGGTGACTGGCCGGTCACGGTTGAAACACACCCTTGGAACTTCGTTTCACAATTGCGACTTTAGGAGCAAGGTACTCGGACTTCCCTTTGTCCTTCTTGTCATTCTTTCCTTTTCCTTTGCCTTTAGCTTTGACATTGGACTTTGAAGATGACGAAACATGCTCAACCATATTTGCCTTTGCGAATCAGCGATACGTGTTTTTTCGAGCCGACTTGTTGTCCTCTTCAATACGAAGACGAACAACCAAGTCTTCAACACTCATCTCCTTTCGCTTATGCTTCGTAGTTCTTGAATTCTACCCACTTGAGGTAACTTTTCAATAATAGCAAAGAACTTGAAAAGTTTCACTCAAAGTCATTCCTCAAGATGAATGTCGTGTAGCGTAACCTGCAGATCTTGAACTCGACTTATCACATTCTTTGAATTAACCATCTTGTAATCCAAAAACGAGCTACCACGAACTTCTTTGTACCAACATCCTCGCTTTGTACTTATGTTCCAATGACTCCCATAATTCTTTGGCGCCTTGGTCTTGCGATACACGTTGTACAAAGAATCAACCAAACCATTCGTAACATAGTTGTGACACAAAAGTCCGAATGTTTCCATGCTTCCAAGGCTTGAACGACTGTTGATTAGAGGATTGACCTTCGCAGGAGGTTCCACGTTAGGTGGGTTCTCTTTAAGAACCGCGCAAGGTTCAAAGTAGTGAGATAAAAGAACATCTTTTGTTGCCACCTCTTGAAATTTCGCCCATTGAATTTCTCGGTTTCTCAAGATGATTAGCAACAATGTTAGTAATGGCGCACGATCACGCTCACGTAAGTAGTCACAGGAGGGTAGTAGTGTTTGTCATCCCGAAAATTCAAACACAAATAGTCAAACAAGCTGTTTTAAATGGTATGTACTTGTACCAGATCTGATTCAACAAAACTCTAGCTTGGTTTTGATGGATCGAATAAATCAGCTTAAGAAACTCTATCTTGGTCTCGTTAAAACTGATAATAAACTGCTTAAAAAAAATCGTTATAGATCTGTTAAACCAAACCTGTATGTTAAAACTGTTTAATAGAAACTGATTTCCAAAGAAACTCAACAAGGCTTCGACAGAAAACAGTTTATAAAACCTGTTAATTATAAATCCGATTTAAACAAAGTGTTTTAAATTCGGTTAAACAGATACGTATCTGCCAGAAAACAGTTTAGAAAATTCGGCTAAACCTATCTTGGACACCAAGAAAAGTATCGCCAAATATTAAACAGATATGCGAATCATAATATATTAAACACGGTTTTACTATCTTCCATTTATTTAAACCGATTCTATTTAACTTGTTCACAAAGTTTAAATCGGCCCAAAAATAAATGGACACAACTGAAATAATTACCACGAAATCGCAACAAAAGTTTAAATCGGCCCAAAAATAAATGGACACAACTGAAATAATTACCACGAAATCGCAACAAAAGATACGCAGTATGCGAGATTTTGAGCTGCATTCGTGTCCCAGGTCGCTGGCTCGCATGAGTTCGAAGCTTGAACTCATTTGGCCTGTAACTGCACCCCCCTGCAAGACACGTAGGTGTTGGAGTAAAACCAACAAATCATTTTGAAGGTTCATATCAAGATTTCTATATAAACAAGGTTTCACTTCTTGTTTTGGGCGATGTGGGATACTCCCACTTTTCCAAATTTTGTGTTTCAAGTGCCTCACTTTGAGACATGATATCTCATTCATATCAACTCCATTTTTGACACTCTTTAGCTCGTTGCGAAGCTCTCGTCGAGGAGAACGCAAAGCTACCAAGAAATATAAATATATATAACATATACATATATTAAATAGTGTCCAAAATTTGCAAAAACTCATTTTGCAAAAACTCATTTTCCAACATTATATGGAATCCAACAATTAGAAAATCGGCTGATATTGTTGTGCCTCATGTATTGAATACGGATCCCTATAAAACTATTGTTGGTTTTGGGGTTTGTCCTCTAACTTGTGACCCTAAACTTGTTAAAATTATATCTACGACCCACGAAAGTCAAAGCAAAAGTAATATACCATGGCAGGTTGAGGTATTTACGCTAAGCTCAGGTGTTTGGAAAAGTCTAAGTACCAGTCTCCCACGAAAATCACTTTCCTTCAGTAGGAATCAAGTAGATATAGATGGGTTCATTTATTGGTATGTTATTGATAGAATGTATCAAGATGGTGAACTTGAGAAGAACGATATCAATATGATTATGTCATTTGATAAGACAAGTGACGAATTTGTTAGTTTTATGGATATAAATTAGTAGACGTGAGTTAGGATCGAACTCGAGACCACGGGATTGCACACTTTACGTATGAGAATTTAAAGTTAATAATTAAATATAAAAAGTTATATTAATTTATTGATTAAACGAAATAACTAACGGACGTTAAGTAATTAATGTAATGGACTAACGGGCGTTAAATGTATTCGGAAAAGGACTAGAATGCAAAGTTTGGGAAGGTTCCGGAATCCCTTGTGGAGGTTTAGAACCGATCGGCTAAGGGGAAAAGGAAACCCAACCCAACTTGACTCAAACTTGTTCACCAAGTTTATATGGGTATATATACAAGGCTAGGGGTCTTGTATTTTGCATCACTTGTGCTCATTGCTAAACCCTAAAATTGTTTTGTGTGTTTCTTGTTCTAAAACCGGTCGACACCCATTCAAAGGGATCGATCCACTCTTTTCCAATAAACCAAGTTATTTGTTTTATCAAAACTAGCATTACTTTAATTCGGTTTAGTACGTGTGTACAACAACGTGCTAATAACACAATATTGTTATTATTCTTGGATTGAATTACAAAACGGTAAGGGGTAATTCATATAATCCTAATTAAATCAAATTAGGGTTCTTCCATTGCTAGTTTGTGGATTTGATTCTTGTTCGGCTAGAATCAAGAAAAGGTACGCATATCTTTTATGTTAATTAATTGTTCATTAATAAATCATATACGCTTCCGCTTGATTACTTTGATGTTTTGTGATTATTTATTTGATTGTCTAATTCCAACAGTGGCATCACGAGCCATTGGTTTTTAATGAGTAATTAATTACATAAACGCGTAATAAAACAAATAATTGTATGTGTTTGATATGTTAATCTAGGGTTTATGTTTATTATTGTTTGGTCGATTTTTTTTTATTAATTGGGGCGTACCCATATTTTTTTTTAAATCGACACATATAAAATTTTTAGGGTTTTGAAAATTGTTTGCTAACCTTATTAAAACCTAGAATTAATATATCGATTACGTGATTAATTCATGAATAATTTGTTATGTGTCATGGAATTTTTAATATGCGATCTTGTGACTATCTCAGATAATTGTTATGATATATCCATGATTATACATGCATGTTAGTCATGGATAAGTTACTTTGATATTGTTTAATTGTTGAGATATATTTATTTACGATAAATCTTGAATTGGGAAGACTCAATTATATATATTAATGAATCAATTATGTGCAATTTGGTATATTATTAATTATGGGTTTACGCAATCGATTCTTCGATGTATGTGGCTAACTCTTAATTGAGAGAGTGAAAGCCCTAATTAATATATACATTAATTTAACCTAGATATTGATTATTAATAGGTTTTATCGAATAAGTTGCATGTGGCTACTTGTTTACATGTATAAATTGTTTATTATGTGCGTATTGTTTTTTAGTAGTTTATTTTTTATTTTTTACTTGTTTGTTTATTATGTTAGACAGTTTTAAGCAAAGGGTAATTTTGAATAGAAAATAACACGGACTAAAAAATGGCGAAATTTGATTTGTTTTGGAAGAGTTAAGTTTTTAATAGTTTAATTGATTGGTGACTTTGGTACAAATGGTCTGAACGGCTCACCCACTAGAATGAACTATAAAGGGTTAATAAAGAAGTGCGCATATCACACCGAAAGGATGTCTAAGGTTATGCTTTGCGCTTACCGGTCCTCTCGCCCTGAAGTTCGAATGGAGCTACTTAGTAAGCCATAAAATGTGCAAACTCATCTTAAGGCGAATTAGTTTTAATTCCATGCGCCACTTTGGTGTTAATTACCCGAAACACTAAGTGTTTACACTTATGCAAAAGTACGGTATAATGGACGATAATTAACGCTAAATTCCTTGATTGGTGAACCCAATACCTCAATCAAAACTTTGATAATTTGATCTTTATGAATTGGTAATAAAAGGTTTTTTATTAAATTTATGCTAAAAGATGAATGCATGACATCTTTGTACATATTTGATTTGACCACATAATATCAAAACTAGTACCCTTTATAAATTAAGTTATATGCCATCTAATTAAAAGGAACACTTGAAGTTGCAATTTACGTCATGACAGTACTTGGCGAGATTGTGATGGAGAGGTAAATCTCTATGTAAAGTCGACCTTACATGGACATATTTACGTTCTTTAAGTTAGACACTTAAGTTGAGTAGGAAGTGAGACACGGACTCAACGCATAAGATGGGATGAAACATGTTTATATTTGCAATAACGTTGGAAAATATGAATCCCATAATGATCTAGGAATTGGAAATTGTTTGCCAATTATTGTTCGATGATTACCTTATTATATGCTTTCGTTACTAGCGGATCAAGCGATGTAATGGAACTATGATAATTTGGATCCTAGTTTTCGAGAAAATTCTATGGTTATATGAATATTACCTTGGGTATTTTATTTTCTTGAAAAGTTTAATTATCGAAAATACTAAAACTGAATTTTGCTAATTCTTTAAATGTATTGATGCAACATTAAACCGTAAACGTAGGTTATTCATGTATTGGTAAATTGATCTACACCTGTAAGGGTTTTGGTAGAGTCAACTTTGCTAAAAGAATAAACTTAGTCCTCTTTTCATAAGAAAGAGTGAGATTCAATCCTATTCCTTTTCATTAATGAAGAAAGGTATGATAGGACAATTAGAATTGTCTAAACTCTAAATACATAACTCGTAAGCAAATTTTAATAGTTAAGAAAATTGCATATTTTCTGAGTTATTAAATTAGAAGCTAAGACTAATTTACTACAAAATTGGTAAAAGACAAACTAGCTTATTTTATCTAGTTGTTGTGCTTTGACCATTTAAAAGTACTACTTACAATTGTTGGAATAGTAGAACTATTAAGAAAGAAATTGCATGCCCAATTTTTCAAGTTAATAGCATTGATGGATAGTTCATCATCTACATAGTAGAATGCACTTTTTAGTACATAAGTAATCATTATGTATGGACTTTCTCAAAAGTGTAGGAAGTAAATAGAACACTATTTTCTTTCACGGTTAATGAAACACTTACAATGTTGTCAAATCCATTGGGAGTGTTGTGTTCTTATTCTTGAATAAGGAATTAATGTAATGATCTCTAATTCATGGGAGTTACAAGCTTTGTCATCTTGGTAGTAACCCGCACTATCTCTAGAATGTCTTAAGATAATTGCTTTCCACTTGTAGACTCTTATGTTTTCAAGGATAGTCATGTACGCTTCCTTATTCGACAATGAAGTGGTTCTACATCTACTAGTTATGCTAATATCAATGACACAATCATA
The DNA here is from genome assembly GCA_022545495.1 of Chrysanthemum lavandulifolium. NCBI lineage: Eukaryota > Viridiplantae > Streptophyta > Magnoliopsida > Asterales > Asteraceae > Chrysanthemum > Chrysanthemum lavandulifolium. Next base: position 296,846,293 of record CM040242.1, read on the forward strand.
TTGATCACATAAACAAACATATGTCGTGTTGTTTATCTGCTACATGATGTTGTTCCATGCACAAGTGGGAGAAATCTATATTGTGTGCAAGGTACAACATATAAGTATATGATTTAACGGATTCTCTTGACTGCAAGGTAAGAGACTAACGTTCTAATATAACTTGGACATATCTAATTCAAGAAACACTTGGTGTTGAAATTTATGTCATGTGAGAACTTGGCGAGATTGCAACAACAAAGTAAATCTCTATGTGAAGTCAGACCTTGCATGGACATATTTGCATTTTATAAATTAGACAAGTATTTAGAATATGTGTCAAGATGATAGATATAAGACTACTTCAAATTAAATATTTATGTATTATTAGAATGACATAAATAAATGAAGTAATCTAATACTACTTTAATTTGTATATTTATGAATTTTTGGAATGACATAAATAAATGAATAAATAATGTAGTCCTACATTATTGTGAAGTAAATAAATTAACTTGAAATTACTATTGAAACCAAGAGTTGTGTTCATAATTACTTTAGTTAAACATGTTTATGATTCATTGTAAAGAAATAAACATAAAGTCTTTTAAGACTTATAATAAAGTAAGACGTTAAGTTGTTATGTTTTTAATTAAGACATATACAAGAGGTCATTGAGTTGATCAATGATTTATAACGTATAATGGGATTATAACATTTTATGTTTCTTGATGAGACATGGATATGAAGTGACTTGGTTAAAAGGTACTTGTGTTATAAAGCATGCAATTGGCTTGTAAAGTCTATTATACCATTAAGTTGACTTAGTTGGTAAATAGGTAAGCCAAAAGGAATATGTTTATCTTATATATTGTTATATTGTCTTACAATATTAATTCTAATGAATACCACAAGTTGATGGTATGTTCAGTTAGGAGAATCAAACTCTATTTGATTTGTTTGATTCAAGATAACCATCACTTCTTTCTTAAAAAGTAACAAGGTTAGAAAATTGAGTATAGATTAAATATACTCAATATGACTCCAACTTAGAAGATTGATAAAACACCATTTTATTATGGAATGTGATGAATCACATTAAGTTTTAAAATTGAAGATTTCGAATTTGTTAAACTACTTATGAATAGGTTATTAACAAACTTAAGTCAGGAATTATCAATGTGTATTTGTAATGTCCCAAAAAGAGAACAATGTAGTTTTGCTCTAATTGCTAAGTATATATAGATAGTCTATATATTACAAAAGGCAAGTGGGAGTTTTTTTTTATCTTGAAAGATAAAATTACAAGATACATAATCTTCTAAAACACACTAGTAAATATCATGATGAGGTTAGACATGTAAATGATAGACCTCAAGATGATGGAATTTTCATTCATAGATCGCAAGGATGTCTCGGATATTTGATTTATATCTTCGAGAAGAACATGAGCTACATGATTATAGTAAACCTGATAATCATTATGATGGATTACCAAATATTGAATTGGGTAAATTACTCATACTATGAATGTTAAAGATGTTGTCCATAAAGATAATCAATTTTGGAAATTTGGTTTATCTTAATAGTTAGACTAGAGAATGGAAATGAGTTTCTTCAAAGAGATGAAAAACCCTAGTGGTTTGAATTTATATGTAGAAATCATATGGACAAAATTGTACACATATTTAATGCATGTTTAATGACAAGATTATTAATCATACTTAAGCAATTAATTGTGATTGAATATTCTTTCCTAGACACATTAAATATATAAAGATGATAATTGTCATACTTGTTTTCATTAATATGAAATATGACAATATAATATCAAAACTCTTTATTGAGAAATTACTTGAGCGAGGACGGTAAGTAATTGAAAGATTTTTGAATTCATATAATCTTTAAAAGTGTACAAGTGTAATAATTCATGAATGGATAAATGCATGCATCTATGAAATTATTCTTATGTTAAATTATTAAATCTGGTTTATAATTTAAAATAAGATAAATTTTAAGTATTCCTGAAAGCTAGTGGGAGTATTATGTTAACGTTTTAAATCTTATATGTTGTATAACATATAGGAAGTAACATTCCTTGTAAGCTAAATGTTAAGTCTTAGATTGGAATGAAACTTCACTTATAAGATTTAAGAATTAAAACATACAACCTTGGAATATATGTTTATGTGCAGTAACAAATAAATGATTCTAATAAAACATGATATATCATTTGGGAAATTGATAAATATTTTTTGATAAGATAGAACATAAATGAAGTCTAAGTTTGACTTGTAGATTCATCATGTACATCATGCTGTGTATTAAAATTGTTGTATCATTCTTGAATAAGAAGTGATTTGACAACATTGATATCTAACTAAGAGTTATTAGATAACTTGTGTAATGTATGTTCTAATAGAATTGCATCCTCAGCCTGGAATTGCTCCTAGATTCTATGGATGAACAATATGTCAATTGTTGTGCAAATTGTCATCACTACAAACTTGAAAGTTTGGAAGACATCAAACATTACACAATAGATATTAAAGTTTACGGAGTTTTAATGAGCACATTGTTGTTTGTATACAATGATCTTTGGTTTAATTGAGATGACACTCAATACTAGTCATGGTAGGATTTCATCCTTGTTAATGGCCATGTGAACTAGTTGTGCTACTAAAAGCACAGTTGCATTATACATTAAAAGAATAAGAATACTTTAAACCTAAAAATGTTTGAAAGTTTAATTGTCATAAAATTGGTGATAGAGGATGTCACACACTTTATGAATTATTATGTGGATTGGTGAATGCACACATACAAGGACTTCACTAATTGGTTTCTTGAAATAAGTATTCTCAAATTTACGATAGATCAAGTTGGTTGATTTATGCTTTGTCAACAAGTATGATTGTTATTACTTTAGGCATAATTCATCAACTGAAATTTTCATGCATTGATCTATTTGGTATTTGGATAAGGGATGTTAAACAATTGTTATAATAAATCAAATACTTGGTATGTTTGATTTTATAATATATTGTATCATATATTTGCATGTTTAATCCGTGAATAAATTTATTTATTCTAAATGTCCGTTGTCGATTAATGATATGGGAGTATCATTAAAATAAGACAAATCTGAGAGATGTGGTAGAATATACTTGAAAGTATATTGATGAGAATGCATACCAATTTCAGATGATATTCAATGAATTGAATATAGGACTTATCCCAACTACATAATTTACTTTGTGGATATTGTTATAAGTAAATTGTGAATAGTTATCCTTAGACTTGAGATACCAGATAAGTGTCATGAATGTAGTGCACTTCTGTGGAACAATTTAACGCTATACGTAACTGGTAGTCATAAGGGTTGTTTCCTGAAGTGTTGCATAGTTTGTGGGTTAGTCTCGTAGTCAAGGTAGAATTTGTTCCTTCAAATTTATTTGGAGTTTAATACTGCTGGCCCCTCGTAGGGTTGACAAAATGTTTGTGCGGCCGCACCCAAATCTCCCCTAAATATGTTTAGATGATTCGGTAATCTTGGTCAATCACTTACAACGAGAAACATAATAGTTTTATAAAGAATGACTTAATTCCATATCTTAATTTAACGTGGTATTAGAAACAAAAGGATCATAATAATGAGAAATCATTAAAAGGTTTTCCAGGAGCCTTACTCGAGTTGTACTAGAGGCATCGAAGTGTTGCTAGACGCTAACCGATGTGATCACTCTATTAAGATATATCCAAGTGGGAGCTGTTAGTTTTATGGATATAAATTAGTAGACGTGAGTTAGGATCGAACTCGAGACCACGATATTGCACACTTTACGTATGAGAATTTAAAGTTAATAATTAAATATAAAACGTTATATTTATTTATTGATTAAACGAAATAACTAACGGATGTTAAGTAATTAATGTAATGGACTAACGGGCGTAAAATGTATTTGGAAAAGGACTAGAATGCAAGGTTTGGGAAGGTTCCGGAATCCCTTGCGGAGGTTTAGAACCGATCGGCCAAGGGGAAAAGGAAACCCAACCCAACTTGACTCAAACTTGTTCACCAAGTTTAGATGGGTATAGATACAAGGCTAGGGGTCTTGTATTTTGCATCTCTTGTGCTCATTGCTAAACCCTAAAATTGTTTTGTGTGTTTCTTGTTCTAAAACCGGTCGACACCCATTCAAAGGGATCGATCCACTCTTTCCAATAAACCAAGTTATTTGTTTTATCAAAACTAGCATTATTTTAATTCGGTTTAGTGCGTGTGTACAAGAACGTGTTAATAACACAATATTGTTATTATTCTTGGATTGAATTACAAAGCGGTAAGGGTAATTCATATAATCCTAATTAAATCAAATTAGGGTTCTTCCATTGCTAGTTTGTGGATTTGATTCTTGTTCGGCTAGAATCAAGAAAAGGTACGCATATTCTTTTATGTTAATTAATTGTTTATTAATAAATCTTATACGCTTCCGCTTGAATACTTGATTGTCATGATATCTAATTCCAACAGAATTTACAGAAATAAATCTTCCCAGTAATTTAACAAACTATGACGAAATCAGTCTTAAAATATCTAAGCTAAGGGAGTCGGTTGTTGTGCTTAAAAGGAATAAAGCACGTTATGGTGTATGGATAATGGAGAATGGTAATCCAAAATCGTTTACAAAACTATCACTACTACAAAAACAAGCTTTTAGACCCTTTATTTAGACCCTCTAAAAACGCAGGTCTAAATGTTGTTTTCCCCACCAAAAGGTATTTAAACCGTGCAAATAAGAAACACCGGTCTATATGTAATTTTTTCATTTAGACCGGTTACTATGTAAAACACCGGTCTAAAAATGTTATTTAGACCGGTTCCTTTAATATACACCGTTCTAAATATACCGAACTATTTAGACCGGTTCCTTTCATTTACACCGGTCTAAATAATATTTGAAAAAAGGTGCCCAACGGCTACAAAACCATATCTCCTATTTCATACCAACACAACTTCAACTTGCATTTAATACACTCGAAAAATGTCTATCATAATTACCATACTTTTCCGCATTAACTACAATTAAAAGGTATGTATCACTTCTTATACATTCATATTAATACCACCAAGATTTTTTGTGATTATTTATGTAAACTTTTCCATAAAAAATGTAATACTTATAAAAATCACTAATTGCGTGTTTATGTATATAAATTTGTTATTGTGTATAAATGAAAGCTAACATGAATATTTTTTTCTATATTTATAGGAATGTTCGCGTAAATCTTCTTTATATGACATCCGAAATGTAGGTTCGTTGACCCGTGGAAGTAAGGTATGTTCTAAAAGAATTACGAAAACAATTATTTTATGCAACATTCCGTTATTAGTTTAGTTCTCGTTAGTTTAATTCCCGTCCGAAAACAATCGTTCTTAATGCAACTCATGAGCCGTTAGTTTAATTCCCGCCCAAAAATAACTTAATAGAGGTTAATTTCGGATTGTCCCCATTTGAAACTGCTTTTTGAATATTTTGTCTCATTTAGGATGTGACTATGTATTATCGTATTGAGTGTAATTTAAGATGGATCGTAGTATATGGATGTACGAGATAGAACGTGTTAGCATCGAATACTTGGAGCATTTGTCTCATTTCCTAAAAGTTGCCGAAGATGATCGGGTGAAGAAAGGAAAATCAAGAATTCATTGTCCTTGTAGAAATTGTTTAAATTGGGAGTGTTTTGCCGATTTGAAAACTATTAAAAGCCATCTCATAGAAAAAGGGTTTATGCAAAGGTATACTTGTTGGGATTTTCATGGAGAAGTCAAAGCTAAAAGTAACACGTCTGCTTCCAATTGTAATGTCGAACATAACAACGAGTCATACAATAATGATCGTTTAAATGAGATGTTACATCATTTAGATGATAATGTTCTTGAAAAATCAAAACAATTTCAACAATTGCTTGTCGACTCGTAAACACCGTTGTATGAAGGTTGTGAGGATTTTACCAAACCGTCATTGCTTATAGACTCGTGAACATTAAAGCGATTCTTGGTTTGAGTGACACAGTTTCACAACTCTACTAGAAGCGTTACATGAAATGTTCCCAAAAGCCAAGTTGCCTGTTTCAACATACCAAGCAAAAAAATTGATGTGCCCGATGGGAATGGAAATCGAAAAAATTGATGCATGTCCAAAAGATTGTATGTTGTATAGAGATGAGGACAAGGACCTACATGCATGTCGGATTTGTGGTAAATCAAGGTACAAACGAAAAAAAGATACACCACTTAACCCCGACGTGACTAAGAATGGCCCACGTGCTAAAATATTGTGGTATTTTCCTGTAAGACCAAGATTGGAACGATTATTTTCAAATGAAGAGGATGCAAAGTGTTACGTTGGCATGTCAAGAGCGTAAAGAGATGGAAAAATGAGACACGAGTGATTCCTTCAATGGAGGAACACCGATAATGAGTTTAAAGAGGAATTTGGATATGAGATTAGAAATATACGCTTTGGACTTAGCTCAGATGGAATCAATCCTTTCGGAAACATGAGTAGTCGTCATAGCACTTGGCCGGTTCTTTTATGCATATATAATCTTCCACCATGGCTATGTATGAAACGAAAATACATCATGATGTCATTGCTAATACAAGGTCCTAAACAACCAGGCAACTATATTGACATTTATTTGAGACCGTTAATTAATGACATGAAAGACCTATGGAGTGAGGGCATAGAAGTGTATGATGCGTACAAGGTCCTAAAAACCCTCTTATTACTTGATGCCCCGCGATCAGATTTCGGCTCCGCCCTTGGTTGTTACATGCAGTTCTTATCAAGCCGAAATGCTGGCCACAGAGATTGGTAATTGATAATCTAGTCAATGATGTTGTGATTTCCTATGTTCATTGATTAGTGATAATAAGCGACGCGAATATCAAACCTTTTAGAAGCGAGATGACGGTCTGCTGAAGTTAGCGAGACATAGAAAAAGGGACATGCGAATTATTAACCAAGGCGGCTTTAGGGGAGTGCAAGAGGTGCGATTGCACAGGGCCACCAAATTTCATGCACTTCTGTTATATATGAACACAATATGAGACTCGAGCTCAATTAATTCATGCACTACTTATACATATGTATATTATGTGTGTTTGAGGGCCTCTTTATGGTAATGGCACGGGGCCACCGAAATCCACGAGACGCGTTGTTATTAACGATGTATGAATGAAGCTTTAACTCCAAGGTAGACCAATTCACACATGTGATAAAGATAGGTAATTATGATGCTGGCACTAGCTTTTGTCTATAAACTTGACTTTGCTACAGTATATAAAAGGAATAAAAATATCACACTCAAAACTACTGTTAACTCTAATATTGATTGATATGTGTATAATTTTGGCTATAGATCGAAGTCCATTCTTGATACATTTTACCCCTTAGACACGGTCGTGCTCTTTGAAAAAATGAACACTTGCTATTAGGCAAGTCTTCCGGTCTGGGAGAAAATGCTAATAAAATGTTTCTACAGTGCTCTAAACAGTAGTTTTGACTTGCTTAGTCATTTGGAAAAAATGATCATATCATGACTAGAGAATTAACCCTTTAATTAAGGTGGGAAAATGAAGTCTTTATTATCAATATGTCACGATCTGTTGACTGTTGTTGAGATTGAATGATTCAATAAAGTTGTTTTGGTCTTTATTTTCCTTACTGCTCATTTTATTTTTCATATTGTAGAATCTCATCCAAAGTTAATTCTAATTAAGTTAAACGGCATCTGCATTTCACTGTATACTTTCTTATGTTACAAGTTTCCGACTTACTTTGGAACTATAGCATCATGATACATGCATACAATATGTGTACTGGTCCAGATAGGCTATGTGGGAGCAAACATAGATGATTTGGGCTCGGTACACACTTTAACAAAAATGATAATTTATTCACACTTAAGAAGGTGATTAGTAAGAGTTATTTGGTCTTCGCTCCTGGTAAACTATTATTTAGTCTTTACCAAGGAAGTCAATGAAGCACAATTATTTTTTTAATCATAAATAGGGACCCTTAAGTTGTGGGAAATGGCAATTCAAAAGTTCAGTACATTCAATAATAATGTTACTCCCATATATTACCTTCTTTCTAATGCTATCATCTTGCAGTTCATTAGACACCATAACTGTTTTTCAAAACATCACAGATGGTGAAACCATTGTTTCAGGAAACGAAATATTCGAGTTGGGCTTCTTTAGCCCAGGAAGTTCGAAGAATCGATACCTGGGGATATGGTATAAGAACACATCACCTCATACAGTTGTATGGGTTGCTAACCGTGAAACCCCACTTACCAACAACTTGGGCATGGTTAAATTGGACAGCCAAGGTAAGATGTCTCTTATTGGTGGCGATACGGTCTTTTGGTCATCTAGCTCATCTGCATCAGGCATAAATGTCAATCCCACTGCACAACTCTTGGATAGTGGCAATATGGTAATAAATGATGGAAACACTGTCATTTGGCAAAGTTTTGATTACCCTGGAGATACCTTCATGTCAGGAATGAAATTGGGCAAAAACCTCTTAACAGGAAGAGAGATGTACCTGACATCATGGAGAAGTGAAGACGATCCATCCCCAGGTGAGTATACAGTCAGATATTCAATGAATAAGGGTAAATATGTCCAAGTATATATTAGGAAAAATTCTGCTATTGATACAAGGATTGGGCCGTATAATGGCATTGAGTTTGCTGGCCAGCCAAACTATAAGCCTAACCCAGTTTATGTATACAAAGTTGATATGGTTGTCAATGACAAGGAGATGTATTCCGAGTATATGTACAAAAGCACCACATTCTTGTTGAGGTTCATAGCAACTCCTGATGGCAAGATTAATATATGGCATTTAAATATGCATATTCGCAACGAAGAATGGAAGCAAGATCTCACCTTACCCGTGGATAATTGTGACAAATATGGACTCTGTGGACCATATGGAAGTTGCAGTACTGGGGCTAATCCTAACTGTGGGTGCTTGAAAGGGTTTGATCTTAAAAACCCAGAAGAACTGAGTCCCGATAATTGGACTAGTGGATGTCAACGGAGTAGACCCTTAGATTGTGGGCCTGGAGAGGGATTTCTGAAGTTCTCGAGCATGAAATTACCAGACACACAGACTGCTGTCTATAATCGCAACATGAGCCTAAAGGGTTGTGAGGTGGCTTGCAAGACCAATTGCTCATGCACCGCCTATGCAAATCCAAACATCACTCCAGGTGGAGTTGGATGCTTGCTATGGTTTGATGATTTGATTGACACTCGTGTGTACCCACAGAATGGGCAAGATCTGTATGTTAGATTGGCAGCCTCTGAATTATTAGGTAAGCCTTTACATTACCAAAATGATGCATTTCATATTTAATGGGCTGTCAATCTTAAGTTCGTTTGGATGGTATTTTTTTCCTTCTATAAATCAAGTTTAAAGTGTCATTTTCATTCCTTAAGATTTCAAAAACTAAACAAACTAGAGCTAATATGTTAAGTTTTTACTCCAAAGTCTTTACCATGAATTACTTGATGTTTGATAATGTCATGTTTTTGTTTTTTTTTTGTTTTTACTTTGTAATATCTTTTAGAGCTACGATCCAACATCCACAGAAAGAAACGAGTAGTTATTGAAGTTAGTTTGTCAATATCAGCCGGGTTGATTTTTTTTGGCCTCATACTGGCACTCTACATAAGGAGAAAGAGGAAAAGAAGATCAGATGCAGAAAGGGAAGGCAAGTTAAACTAAACTAGATTGCTAAATCTGTTTTTGAATGGTATCAATGGTATATTGGTATTGATACCTTACAAAAAAAAATTTAAATAAGTTCGTGTGTTATTGGTAGAGCAGTAAAGGTCCTAGACAGAGATCACAACAATGGCAACAAGAATGGAAGTGTAGAGCTGCCTATATTCCGCTTATCAAGAATTTCTAAGGCAACCAATAACTTTTCTGTCATCAACAAGCTGGGTGAAGGCGGTTTTGGTCCTGTGTACAAGGTAATGCTCAGAGTTTATATGACCTCTCCCGCCCCTCCCTTCTCCCAAAGTTAACAATATACTTGTTTTCTTAATTATAGGAACTGTACTGTATGAAACGACTGAACAAAATATTAGTTACCTTTGAATTCACTTGTACAGACATATATGCACTAATTATGGTAATTTGCAGGGTGTATTAGACGAAGGACAAGAAATTGCTGTAAAGCGGCTTTCAAAGTCCTCTCGTCAAGGAATTGAAGAATTTGAGAACGAGGTTATCTGCATCGCCAAACTTCAGCATCGAAATCTGGTTAAGCTTTTAGGATATTGCATTCAAGGGGAGGAGACGATGCTTGTTTATGAATACATGCCTAACAAAAGCCTGGACTGGTTTATATTTGGTTTGGCTCATTTTTAAACACCCATAATAGCCATACTTATCATATATTACTAGAAGTATGATTTATAAACTAAGATTTTTCATCTGTGAGCAGACAATCTAAGGAAGTCACTACTTGATTGGCCACAACGTTTCCACATTATCAATGGGATTGCACGAGGTCTTCTTTATCTGCATCAAGATTCGCGACTTAGAGTTGTTCATAGGGATTTGAAAGCAGGAAACATTTTGCTGGATCACGACATGAATCCAAAGATATCAGACTTTGGCTTGGCTAGAATGTTTAAAGGACATGAGAGTGAAGCAAATACCAAGAGAGTGGTTGGGACTTTGTAAGCATATTTCGTGCTCTTTTTGTTAGATGTAATGTAGATTTGTCTGTTCTCTACTGATTTTCATGGTCATAATTCTTCTCAGGGGCTACATATCTCCCGAGTATGCAGCCAACGGTCTCTTCTCAATCAAGTCCGATATATTTAGCTTTGGGGTTTTGATGTTGGAAATTGTTAGTGGGAAGAAAAATGGAAGTTTTGCTCATGAAGACCATCACGACAACCTTATTGGACATGTAAGTGTGTTGAATATGATTCACCGATGAGAATCTACTATGCATATATGATGTATATAAATGCTTTTAACCACCAAGTGTTGGCCTTGGTAAAAGCTTGTGACCAATACCAGTAAATGTGTGAGGTTAGGTGAAACAACCTTGAAGTGGTCATGCAAACCTGGTGACTATGGAGGGCAAAAAAAAATATATATTCACACATAACCCAATTTCTACTGAAAAGTCTTTTCTTCAAGTATTCATGTCAAACGTATGTGGTTTTTATTTCAATAGTAATAACATGTAGTTGTCTCATTGTTAGAGTCAAGATATAATTATAAATCTCTAGTTACATTGAAGAGTACACATATACCATTCTAAAAACTGAACTAATTTTTTTGTTACATGGACTCATTTAGGCATGGAGACTTTACAAAGAAGACAAGTCCCTTGATCTAATAGATGCATCATTGGGTAAATCGTGGTCGGTTTCTGAAGTGATGCGATCAATTCACGTTGGTTTATTATGTGTGCAACAACGAGCAGAAGATAGACCGGCCACACCATTTGTGGTTTCCATGTTGGGTGGAGAAAGTTCGCTACCTTCTCCTAAACAACCTGGCTTCTTTATTCCACATAGCGAAAACAATTCTACCTCAACTATCCCTTTACCGTCATCATTAAATGATGTAACACTAAGTCAAGTAGAAGGTAGATAAATGAGGCCAAATGGAAGAAGTAATGCTGGAACATTTCAATATATGGATGATGTTGGCAGATAATGCAATTCTTTTGTTTGGGTGTTTGTTAAGAAACTACATAAGTAAATTTTGATTCATGTATATGTTTGTTATGTATCTTAAGATCGGGTTTCGGCTTTAAGCTATTGGCCGGTACCTTTGTACCCAAATACTATTACATAGACCCCGATATATGTTTTGCGTCTTTGCATTAGTCGTTTTCTTTCTCTTTTGTCGAAAATTATGGACGATACAACCAGAATATCATGACATTGTCATTATAAAAAATTACAAATTTATGGTTTTTTTTTTTTTAGAAATCAAATAACAGCATGTTAATCTTTTTAAACATTTCATAATGATAATTTAGGATAACATTTTTATGAAATATACATAATATTTTGTGTTCATGATGTATAATAACTTGTGAATTCTTATACACCATTGACTCAGCAGATAGATTACACATTGAGGTACTCGGATTTAGTAAGAGTGGCAAACCTATAGTTGTAATGAAGAAATATCCTCATGAAGCTAATTCACTTTCAGTTTATGAACCCAAGACAAAAGACATCAATAATATTGGGATTCGTAAGAAAGGGAATATACGCTTTGCAATTTCCTATACTGAAACACTGCTTTTCCTTGATCACTGAGGATAGACGACTTTTGGAGCAAACAAGCAAAGGTATGAAGATTGAAGTTCAAATAAGGGACGTTAGAGATTTCAATACTTATTATTTGTCATACACTTTGGCTTCAGATGGATGTTTTTCCATTCTTTGTTTGAACTTTTGCTTCGTAAATTGAACAATGAATGACTTTTTGTTGGTGGATCTTTTAGTTGTTGCTCATTAGCTATATCTCAGCTTATGATTTTTGGAATCAATTTTTTAAAGAGGTATTGTATGTTATGCTCATTAGTGCTAATTAACTTGGTTGATTTGGATTATGTATTATCTCTAAAGAATCAGACCGGGTGAAATAAAGTAAGTAGTCGTAGAGGATTCAAGCTCGTCAAAAGTCACCCAAGTGTACTTTAAATGTATGCAAACCCGTAAATCTTTTTTTTAAGGATAGCTTGTTATGTGTATAGTTCGTATAATACCACATTTCCAAGCATGGTTAAATTAACAGACATTCCTTACCAGAATTTCAACATTCTGGACTAAAAGTAAATTTTATTAAATGTGCCAAAGCGTATAAGTTTTTTTTTGACATGTTATCGAACTACTGTTGTTGGCTTCAGTGTTTGTCCTCGAAACACCTGTGACCCTATGCTTGTAAAGTTAACTTTTAAATTTCCTGTAAGTAGCTATCCTTAGCATGGTGACGTTTTTACATTAATCAAGTAACTACATATGGTGCTGGGTTTCAAAATCATAATACAATTATGTCATTCGATATGAAAAGTAGAGTTGTAAACGATTGAGCTCAAGTTCGACTCGATTGGGTGGAACCTTTCGAGTTCCAGCACAAGCCCAAACCCAAAAACTGATTCGAAACACATAACGAGTTGAGCTCTATTCTTTTAATAGCTCGGTCTGAGTTTTTGTAGAGATTTTCAAGCCTTTATTCAGATATGTATATATGTTCACTTAGTTTTCAAATATGTTTAGCAGCAATTATATGTTACTGTATTCTTTTGATATCTTTTATAATCAAAATCTTGTGAAATCCGTAACATATAAACCACATCTATAAGACCCACATTGTTGTAATATAGTCATGGAAAAAAAACAAAGTGTCAAACTAATCAATAGCGTCGCGTTCTACAACAAAGAATGAAAAACAACCAATTCGTGCAAACACACTCGTAATTACTCAAGCTTCTCATGAAAAGCTTTTTTTTTATCATAATAATCAATGGTCTAAATTCCTAACTTAATTAGTTTGTGGCTAACCTCAGTCGTCAAGTATATGATGCGAAATATCACAAGTCGATCATTAATTATCACAAGAAAAAAAATAAAAAAATAATGTTACGTAATTACTTTTTAGTATCCTAAATACAAAGCCCAACCGGCCGAAAATTCCATAATGCAGAAAAGAAGACCTAAATTTCCTACTACTGTATAAAAATACCTTAACAATTCTAACCATAAGCATACGAAAACAAAACAATGGCAGACTACAACATACCTCTCGACATCCAAAAGGAAATCGTTATAAGGCTACCGATCAAATCACTGATTCGCTTCAGATCAGTTTCAAAACCTTGGAAGTCTTTCATCCATAGCTCTAAGTTTATTGCTGGTTACCAAAAAACTCAGCGTTTTCTTGTAAGTTACTTTGATAATACTCATGATATAAAATATGTTTTGGTAGTAGATGATGATACTTACCCTGAACGCGAGCTTTCCCACATTGTTCCCGTGTCTGTTAAAACACTAGTCGGTAGCTCTCAAGGCTTGTTCTGCTTTCTTAGTTACTATTATTACACAGATAATTAGTGGAAAATGACTGCTGTTATATGGAATCCAACTATTAGAAAATCGGTTTATATTGTTGTGCCTAATTTATTGAACATGTCTCCCTATGAAACTATTGTTGGTTTTGGGGTTTGTCCTCAAACTTGTAACCCTAAACTTGTAAAAATTATAAGTGACCGCGAAATTCAGAGTAAAAGTAGCATCCCATGGCAAGTTGAGGTATTTACACTAAGCTTAGGGGTTTGGAGAAGTTTGTCTACCAATCTCCCTCGTAAATCAATTTGGTTCTCAGATAATCAAATAGATGTAGATGGGTTTATTTATTGGTGTGCTGTTGATAGGTTTTATCCAGTTGATGGTAGATTAAGTCGGAACAACATGATTATGTCATTTGATATGAACAGTACCAAGTTTGCAGAAATATATCTTCCCAGTAGTTTATCAAACTGTGATGAAATTAGTTTTAAAATATCTAAGCTAAAGGAGTCTCTTGTGGTGCTTGAATGGAAGACAATGTCTGAGAAACTAGTTTATGGTGTATGGATGATGGAGGATGGTAACCCAAAATCGTTTACAAAACTATACACCATTGACTCACCAGATGGATTGTACATTAAACAGGTACTCGGATTCAGTAAGAGTGGCAAACCTATAATTGTAAAGAAGAAGAAAGATCATTCCGAAGCTGATTCACTTTCAGTTTATGAACCCAGCACAAAAGGCATCAATAATATTGGGATTCGTGAGAAAGGCGATATACATTTTGCAATCTCATATACGGAAACGCTGCTTTTACTTGATCACTGAGGATAGACGATTTTTGGAGCAAACAAGCAAAGGTATGGAGACTGAAGTTCAAATAAGGGACGTTAGATATTTCAATTACACATTTTAGATTCAGATGGATGTTTTTTCATTATTCGTCATACAATTTATTTGCTTAAAAAGTAATAAACTACATTAATTCCATTTTATTTGTTTTATACTTCATACTTCATACATGTGTTTGAACCTTCAAAGTCACCCCATTGTTGGCGCTGTTAGAGCACCTAACCAGCTACTGTTACGGAATCATGAGAGTCTCTTGGGAGGTCTTGCAATACCCATAAATTTGTGTGTCGTAGTTTTAATTTTTGTACAAAATCATAGATTTTCTGGAACGCACCTAATGTTTTGGTAAATTTTGTTTGTATTCGTGTCTAGTTTTTATTTAAATGCATATGATCATTTATAGTCAACCTTCCATCATCCTAAGCTATGCAGATCCAAATGCATTAAGTAAATGCTTTTGTTAGCTGTGAGATCATGCTTTCTAACATCAATTATACATGATAAATCTCACATTTCTTTGTAAACATTATGCACAAATATCTTGAAAGTCGAGAAAATTATATTCGCATATATATTGTTATTTTGATTTGGCAGCAGTCATGTTACTGTACGTATTTTGTTCATTGCCATATCATATACTGATATGCCATCTCATGTCGAAATACCATTGACATGGAGAAGCAATGTCGATTTTCATTTGTATTTCGAAATTTTTTGCTTTCATTTTGTTTCTTGCAAATTTTAAATCTAATGAGTTGTATGAAATTGGTAATGTGTGTAGTGTGTACCTCATGTGTTGCTCTAGATGTTCCCTTTCTAGTTAAGGGAACATGTAAATTATTGATGTGTCTAAGATTGGATTGGCTCATTGTTATGGGTTCAAGTCATGTCTTAAGCGTGTGAGAATGTTTGTGGTATAAATATTGTGAGATCATTGGTTGTCGTTGAAACACAAAACCTAATAAAAGGACATAGGGTCACCTGTGACTCGAACACACAAATATTCAAGTCGTAAAACATGTTCCTAGGCTATATTATTCATTTTCTTGGAAAGTTGTGGTTCAAGTTCAACTAACACATACTTTTAATGGGCTATTATTCACCGGCAGTCCAGCATAGCCCATAGTTGTGTTGGGCCTGATGGCTATATTCTAGGGGTGTGCATTGTTTGGGTAATAATTGAATAAACCGAAAACCCAAAACCGAAATCGAACTGAACTGAAAAAACCGGACCGAACTTATAATCGAACCAAATTTGTCAAAATCGAATTGAAGCGAACTAAAATTCGGTTTTCGGTTTAGATATGGTTTTGGCTATCTCGAACCGAAACCAAATTTATATAAATATATATGTTTTTATATATTTATATTTTCTAAAAGTCTATTAAAATTTTATCCTAATACAAAAAAACACTTTTTATGCTTTAATAAATATTCTTTTTCGCAAAAAATCTATATAATTAAATTTGCAATATGCATAAATATGGTGTAATTCGGTCAATCTGAAACCAAACATAATTCAAATTCGGTTTTTGGTTCAGTTCGATAGAATTCTAGTTCGGTTCGGTTTAATTTTCGATTTTACCAAAAAAAAAAGGTTTAATCGAATTAACCGAACCGAATAAACCGAACAACCCGGTAGAGTAGGGCTAAGAAAACTCTGTGATGAGGCATTTATCTTACCTTATCTCTAATTGTATTTAGGAAAGTTTAAAGTTACAAAATTTTTTTTTTGATACATCGGTCACATATCATGACTAAACCTTGAGAACAATTATTTTACGTATCAAATTTTTCTCACATAATAATGGACTCATTTCCGCCCTTCATCTAAAAAGAAATCAATCGTTGAGATTAAAAGCATTTTAATATTTCGGACATTTTTATAATTTAAATATCTCTTAAACCGTTAATCGTTAAGTTTAAAATAATTACTTAATTGCGACGAGCATTTACTTATCTTTCTATAGACGGGCACTTTGATATACTTTCTCAAAAAGAAAAAAAACTTTTTTTCACGTTTTTCGTCTTTTTTCCATTTTTTTCGAAACTAAAATTTGCACGAAAAAATCACATGTGATTAAACACTAATTTGAGTATCACATGCATGTGATATTAGTATTAAATCACATATTATATGTAATATCACATGTGATATTAGTGTTAAAATTACATATTATATATATATCATATGTGATTTAACACTAATATCACATGTGATATTCAAATTAGTGTTTAATCACATGTGATTTTTTCATGCAAATTAAGTAATGTAAAAAAAACAGGAAAAAAAAACGTAAAAAAAGGTGAAAAACACGATAAAAAAATAAAAAATTGTCGTATATCAAAGTGTCTATCTATAGAAAAATAACTAAATGCTCGTCGTACTTTGAATTTGATCTTGACATGCTACGAGTATTATTTATAAATATAAGGTTGCAAACTTTTTTTTTTATTATTCTTTTTTTATGTTGTCTCACAACTATCATAAAAAAAACTTATCAATCATATTTAATACATACTATATATTTTTTATCATCTATTTTATCTAATAAAATAAGCTTTTGTACAAGTCCTTCTAAGCACATTGTATTAAAAATTGGTTTAATGCCATACCTTATTTAGCTTCAATGTACAACACCTTTAAGCTTCTACTTTTCTAAAAACACATTAAATGCATTGAAACACACCTAAAACTAATACAGACAAAGTCAAACATTGTTCCAAACTTCTCCCATACGATTCTTCTTCATTCAGCAGTTTCAATCACCAATTAATATCACAATTAATCATTTGTAACTGCATTCCTTCTACTATAAGAGTATCATTCAAATTCAAAACACATAACTTATCTCATTATAAAAACACCTCTACTCCAAAACACATATTCACAAATCTCGATTCAACTATAGGTTTTTGATTTGAATAACATCGTACAGGTATTTTGATATGTTTTGTTTTTGTGTCGATTCAGTTTAATGTATTTGATTTGATTAAATTCAATTCAATTGTGTTGTGGTAAAATCCTAAAAAAGAATTGGATGAAAATTAGTTGTATGATAATATTCTTTTTTTGATTATGCAGGTTAAATTCAATTACCGCGTCTAAACTTTTGTAAGTATCGATTTCTTTTGTTTAGTTTGATGTGTTAATTTGTTACTTCTGAATGTTCCATTGTTTATGAATATGAGCTTGGTTAGAATGATCAATTTAAGTGGTAAAGTTTCTGTTCAATTTATTTTGGTTGTATATGCAATTTTGATCAGTTATTTGAAGGCTTGTGATCTTAATCTTACGTACAGGAATGGATGCCCAAGTGGCTTATGGTTTTCATAATCTACGGAATGAGAAACCTTATCTTGCACCTGCAAACAAGGATGGTTCTTTACACCTTGCATGAATGACCCGAGCTTGAGGTAATAGTTTCTTTCGATATGAAGTGACCTTGATATCTATAGTTTTACTGAAGAGTAACTTTTATACGTAGTACTTGTAATATTGTGCCATGATGAGTGATTATAACCTTAATTTGTACTATTATTTCCGACAAAAATAACCCCGCCTTGGAAATTGCCTAAACATGCTTCATTCTTGCAGGGGACTAAAGAACATTTTAAGGGTACATATTAAGAAATTGAATAGCCCAAACTGGGAGTTGCTTCCTCTTCCATCAAGGTAAGGCTATATCACTGTACATGATATTTGCATAAACTATTGAGCATTATATGAGGCTTTCATTTATAAATGACTGAATAATAATTATTGAATAACCTCCTAATATCAACTTGAATCATAGAAGTTATAAGTGGCCTGAAACTTAAGGCTTAAAACCTTAATTTCAGGTTGCTAACAACTTTAAGCGACTGTTTTTAAGTTGATATTCAGAGGTCACTAGGCCAGCTTACTACATTGGACATGTTACAACTTACACGTATGTTTTCGCTTGAAGGATGTGAGTAATATAGGTCAATTTCATGATCACCAGGTTTGTTTATTCCATGTTTTATATTCTTAATCAGATGTAGGCTTTTGATTCTTTACGACAGTGATTAATTATTACTTAGATGCTCTCTTATATAGTGGTTCTACTTCTACATATGCTGAATTGCAGATGAAATAACTAATCCATCATTGCCATATGGGTAGTATTCAATGAGGAGTCAGTAAAATGCTTACAAAATATGGTTGGCTTGATTATCATAGCTACTTCATCAATCACTTTTTTGTTTAACAGATACGACCAAACAAAGTAGAAGTTGTTGGTTCGTTTAATAATAAGGCCCATGGCACACTTAACTAAAGTTATTATTGATTTTGCAGGAGCACATGATTCAATAAATGGTATTTCCTGTTCGACTCGACAACTTGAGGAGCCAAACTTGAGCAAGAGAACTAAGGTCAAATGTCAGGTCAATGTCCTCAGTTTATATATGTTCTTGCCGTTTTTTGTTCTTGCCGATATTGGAATCGGTATTTATAAGTAATATTTTAGCTAAAAGAGGAAGCAAGAAGAGGCAAGTTCTTCTATAAACAGGTTAAAACTAGACCAATCAGATATGTCACTCAATAATGAAACAACTTAAATTAACTTATGATATCTCATTAGTCGTGTAGTTTAACTCTAATATGTAAAAGTAAAAAACTTAAGTTTCTATATAGGATGAGAAATCTATTTTATAAGCATGTGCAGTTTCTAGACCGACATCACTTACTAATCAAGCATAGTACTGTTAGTGGAGCAGTAATTTCTCTAAACATTCATTTTCATAACGATTTTCTTTATCTTAAGCTTGGTACTGAGACTGGATTTTTTAACGGGTCAAAACTGAATTTTTGTTGTCATAGTGGGTTAACGGGTCAGAACTGGATGATGGAAGACTAAAGGTTATTAGAATTGGATATGTATTGATATAACTGATTATTGTTATTGTTAAGTTGTTTTTACATGCATATTTATTAATTAACAATTTGCCAAATATAAACACACTCTTTTGTTACAGTTTTCCAAACACCGCTTTAAGTAGATGTTTCTTTGATACTTAATTTAATAGGAAAAGTGTGATCACAGCTGATTTTTGGAGAAATGCAGCTTCAAATACGGTCAATTAGACCCTTTGTTTT
This sequence comes from Chrysanthemum lavandulifolium, assembly GCA_022545495.1. Classification (NCBI taxonomy): domain Eukaryota; kingdom Viridiplantae; phylum Streptophyta; class Magnoliopsida; order Asterales; family Asteraceae; genus Chrysanthemum; species Chrysanthemum lavandulifolium. The sequence goes on from CM040242.1 coordinate 296,866,389, forward strand.
TGGTGTTATCTCTCTACTTAAGTGACGTTGTATCTCATACGGGTCTGTACTTGTGACAAGACCAATTAATGCAGGTGATTGTACCTGATGCCACCATTTTTATCTGTTGTTTCATGTGCTTTTGGGTGTGTGGCTTTTTTCCATGTGCTTTTAGCTGTTTTTTTTTGTGTCTACACCCTTTATATGTTGTTTTATGTATTAGAAGTTTGTATGCGCTTTCAGTTCTGACCTGGGCTTCCAAGCTTGTAATAAGGCAACATCTGGTGGTTCTTTTGGTTGGGAATATTTTGTACTTGGTTAAATTGTTTTCTTGGAAGTGATATATATGTAACACACATGATGTGATTCCTCAAATTTTACTCCAAGAGTAAGTTGTATTTGAATTGTATGATGTAGCGGTCTGGATAGAAATGTATGATAACAACAAGATTGCAACTTAAGCTGTGCTTAGGTTGATAAAAGGAGTATAAGAAAATGATGGACAATCTAAGGATGTTTTGATCCCATATATATTTATCATCAAGCCCATGATTAAAATGATGGACATTAGCAACTAATAATGTCTACAGACAATGAGTTTACTTATCATCGTGTCTATTGTCAAGATCACTTGTCATCATGAGCGTCTATTCGGCACATCATGCATATGTTTTAAATGCGAATGTCGTTTTTTGAAATATCGTAAGAAAGCAATAAACCGTGGCAGTTTCATTTGATTAAACAAGAGCGAAAGTCAATCTCTTTTAAACGTTGGTTTGTATTTCCTACGACCAGTTTTCACACATAGACAACTAGATGTTGTCATTTCAAGGGTCAAAAGCAAACAAGAGTTATTGGTTGTTCTTTGTGGATAACATTGTTGTTTCTGAGTCGAACAATACTGCTATCCACAAAGAGTTTCACACCCTCGAAAGGTTCAAATACCTCAACTATCTATCTTATTTTTCTATATGCTTGATTGTTTTTACGATAAATGAAATATTATATGGGTGTTTGGAATTGCTTACTAGATAATAACTTTTAGGGGTTATGAAAGTGCTTTTTTTTTTTTTTTTTTTTTTTTTTTTTTTTGGAATTTCTTAATAATACAGCTACTTTTATGGGTTCTTTAGGATTCATTATTGAAACTCATTATAAGGGTTGTTTGGGAGTACCTATTACAGAAACCGCTATATAGGCTATTCGGGATTTCTTATTTATTTTATTAACTGATATAGTTGTAGAAATATAAGGTATTAGCAAAGTATTATATAATATAGGTTCACTAATTGTTCTAATTTTTTTATTCGTGTGTGTGTGTTTGGTTTATCTTATTCTTCCTTTGTAGCTTTGGAGTTATTGAAATCATTATTGCTATCAAGTAATCAAGTATCTTTGTGAGGTATCATACAAGCAAACTTGAATTAGGCTATCATAAATTATTTGGTCCGTGTGGGATTTGGGAGACAACAATGACTAAGAATTTCAATTAAGAAACTAAAGAATATGTGGAAGTTTAGAGTTTTTATCTTTATACACCGATACAAAGTTGCATGGACTAAGAATTTCAATTAAGAAACTGAAGATTATGTTGCTGCACCATGTATTATCGATAAAACATCACTTAGAATGGTCTGTTTGGGTCATTTTATCGTCTCTGCAGGCCGAATAAGCAGAAAAAAAAAGTAATTAAGCATAAAAAGAAACAGTTCAAATGGGTCAAAAAAATTGAAGCGGGTCAAAAGTTACCAAAAGTGTGAAACACTCAAACCGCCAGATAAAAGGCTCAAAAAGAGGATGATGACATGTTCTGCGAAAAATGAAAGCAGCAGAATGGGTAGACGTAAAATAGAAAGGCCGGATATACCCAGTTCAGTTATTTGATGGACCGAACCCGTTGACATCATTCCAAATTTCATCAGGTAGTTTCATTAACAACACTTTCATAAATTAGTTTCTTTTTGCTCCATATAAGTTGCTTCTTTTAACCAAGCAACATAGTTCCTAAAGTACGCCAATTTTTATTATAGGCTAATTGTTTTAGTTCTTTTTGCTCCACATAGTTCCTCAAGTACGCCAAGTTTTATTATAGGCCAATATTTTTACACATAAGCTAAATACTCTTTTAACCAAGCAGCATATGTGTAGCAAAACTAATAGCAAAATTAGCCCATGATCATTTGCTATTTTTTTAGTTCTATTCAAACACTCAAACCGCCAAATAAATGGTTTAACACAAACACCCCTCTAAATATTAGGTTTTAATTTCAGTGACATACGTAAATGCCTATGTTTTTTTACTTTCACAGCCTAAAGGTTTTACAATAAATAATCTTTAAAAGAAAGTTTAAGGCATTGTGGGAACATGCGTATTTGAAAATATAGTGGACCTATTGATTCATAACGATAAGTATAGTCGACAAACTTACGTTCTAAATTCATACTGTTATGCAGGCATGAGCTGGTAATACTAAAGAAAAGCTTAACTTGGTTGTGACCAAAGGTAAGTCATTGATTCAGTAACGTGACTCACTGAAGCACGTGATTGTTGAGAAAACAGATGAGTTAGATAAATATTTAGCTAAATTGCAAGAGAGATGAGCCCTTCTGCAAAGTCACGTGGTGCTTTAAGAAGTATGAAGAAGTTTTGTCATTTAGTGGTGTTAGAGAGCAACTTTCGTCATCTGATATCGTTGATAGGGTTACATGGCTTGCAAATGAATCTATTAGGCTACATGATGAAATTAATAGAACAAAATAGCCTGCGCATGCTGAGATTGACCGCCTAACGGTTTCATTGGTGGTGGAAGCTCAGAAGAAGAACTATCTTCCAGAGTAATCAATAGCCTTTTTCATTTAAATTATAATAGGCATAATTGTAGTACGTGTTATGCTTAAAAGAGCTTCATTGTATTATTATAATTATTTGGAAAAATGATATTGTCAACCACATTGAGAGGCGTAATTTTTTAACAATATTCGTTTGTAGTTTTGTACCTTTATATAAAAGACGACCATCGTCACCATTAACTTCTTAGAGGAGCAACTTTAGCCACGCCTCATGCCTTTGAGTTTTGCGGATAAAGTATTGTGTGTGATTATTCGTTAGAGTTTTATGGATAAAGTTTTGTGTGTGATTGTTCGTTAGTCCATGATTGTTATATGAAGAAATATTTTGTCCAATTTAAATGTAAGTTTGTAAAATCAGTAATATACCAAGTCCGAATAGATTTTATAATTTGAAATATTTATTTTGTTACAAATAGTTGTGTATGTTTTGGATTATGCTATATTAGTTATCAAGCGCGCTTTTTAAACCCGTCCAAGTAACGACCGATACAAAGCACGCCAACCGAATACATCAATTTAAAACACACCGCAATGACGAGGAGAATTTTGAAGTCCTTGATTACGAAGATGCATATTTAGCATTTTACCCATAGAAATCTCCAAAAATTGATAATTAGCTTTATAAGACTATTGAACTTTGTATGTGACTCATATGATTTAAGTAAAATGAACTTTGGATTACGTTTTCTTATTTCATTTTAAACACTTTGTACACATAAATTTATTTACTGTTTTAGTTATAGCAACGTTAATATTGGGCGTGTTAACAAGTTAATAAGTGAACGAAACATAAACCTTGAAACCTAAGATGATTTATGTGTTGAGCGTGTTTGACATAAGTTGGTGACATTTGTTTGTAGTTACTATATATAAACCTTGAAACCTAAGAATGGCACTTTGAGAAAATAGGAGAGTTAAGATATCTACATGCTTCAAAGAAGGAGAAAAATAGGAGAGTCAACAATGGCACTTGAGAGTTAGGATTGCAATTTCTTTGAAGCATGGAGATGATGGGTTGTTAACAAAAAGGTGGTAGGAGTAGCAATACACGTCAGGTCTACTTTATTTTCAACGATTTTCCATTTTATGAAGATAATTGAGATTTGCTTTTGTATTGTGATAAAATTTCCTTTGACTAATTTGTCATATTATATAATTTTGTTGATTATTGGGAATTTGGTATAACATGAAAAGATATATATTGATATATATGTGTGTGTTTGTATGGTATCCGTTTAACTCAAAGAGTTGAAGTGATCAATTTGTACAGTGTGTTAAACAAAATCACAAAAGCATATGTTTACGGTTTCAACAAATTATTTTAGATTGGCAACGCGATGGTTGTAAATCGATTCTGACACACACATATTTTAAATTTAACAAATTTACGTTATTACTTTTATTATCATCTCATTTATCTATTTCTTTAAAAAATAACCCGGTGTCAATGGGTCTCTAAGCTAGTTTAAACTATATATGTAACATATCATTTATAGAAAAGCTAGAAAGCCGTTTCTTGTAGTAAACAATAAACGTTTTAATTAATTGTTGTCATTTTCATTTTTAATTGATTATTGTATGTTTAAAAAAATATTCAATTACGTTTTGGTTTATTTTACGTTATATGCTTAAACTGTACCCGAAACACTTAAGCAAAATATCCCAACTATAATTATTTGTCATTATAAAGTCTAGTCGTTATGCACGGATACTCGTCTAATTCAGATATATGTTCACTTCTGTTTCGAATATGTTTAGTTATATTTGTTTAGTAGCAATGTTACTCTATTCTTTTGATATCTTTTATAATCAAAATCTTGTGAAATCCGTAACATATAAAGCTCACCAATAAGACCCACTTTGTAGTAGTCTTGGAAAAAACAAAGTGTCAAACTAATCGATAGCATCACATTTTTACAATAAGCTATTTTTATCATAATAATCAATGGTCTCGATAATTATTATCAAAAAATAATAATAATAATAATAATAATAATAATAAATTACGAATAATTATTTTGTAGTATTCTCGATACAAAGCCCAACCGGCCCAAAATTCCATCATGCAGAAAAGAAGACCTAAATTTCCTACTATAAAAATACCTTTACAATTTTAACCATAATTAATCATACACGAAAACAAAACAAATTTACAATGGCAGGCTACAACATACCTCTCGACATCCAAGAGGAAATCATAAAAAGGCTACCGATCAAATCAGTGATTCGCTTCACATCCGTTTCAAAACCATGGAAGTCTTTCATCCATAGCTCTAAGTTTATCACTGGTTACCAACAAACTCAGCGTTTTCTTGTAAGTTACAATGATGATACTTATGATCATGAAAAATATGTTTCGATAGTAGATGATGATACTTACCCCGGACACGAGTTTTCCCTTGTTGTTCCTGTGTCTCTTAAAAATAGAAGACTAGTCGGTAGCTCTCAAGGCTTGTTCTGCTTTTTTGATTCTTACTTAGATAACACTGTTGTTATATGGAATCCAACCATTAGAAAATCCATTGATATTGTTGTGCCTAATGTATTGAACATGTCTCCTATAAAACTATTGTTGGTTTTGGGGTTTGTCCTCAAACTTGTGACCCTAAACTTGTAAAAATTATAAGTGACCGCGAAATTCAGAGTAAAAGTAGCATCCCGTTGCAAGTTGAGGTATTCTCACTAAGCTCAGGTGTTTGGAGAAGTCTGTCTACCAATCTCCCTCGGAAATCAATTTCGTTCTCAGATAATCATGTAGATATAGATGGGTTTATCTATTGGTGTGCTGTTGATAGGTTTTATCCAGTTGATGGTAGATTAAGTCAGAACAACATGATTATGTCATTTGATATGAACAGTACCAAGTTTGCAGAAATATATCTTCCCAGTAGTTTATCAAAGTACTGTGATGAAATTAGTTTTAAAATATCTAAGCTAAAGGAGTCTCTTGTGGTGCTTGAATGGAAGACAGCGGCTGGGAAAGAAGTTTATGGTGTACGGATGATGGAGAATGGTGATCCAAAATTGTTTACAAAACTATTCACCATTGACTCACCAGATAGATCATGGATAAAACAGCTCGAATTTAGTAAGAGTGGCAAACCTATAATTGTAATAAAGAAATATTATCCGGATGATTCACTTTCAGTTTATGAACCCAACACAAAAGACATCAATAACATTCGGATTCTTGGGAAATTTAATATACACTTTGCATATTCCTACACGGAAACGCTATTTTTACTCAATCACTGAGAATAGACGACTTTTGGAGCAAACAAGCAAAGGAATGGAGATTGAAGTCCAAGTAAGGAATGTTAAAAGTTTAAATGCTTTGTGTTATACAGTTTGGTTTGGTTCATTCGAGTAACATCCATTTCTTTTGTTGCTTAATTATATTTTTAATAGACTATTTATTTTTTGTTTAAAGGTTTAGATTTTGAATTGAATTTGATATTATTTTGATGATTTGAATTCTAATATAAGGATATATAGTAAATCAAGTAATTTTAAGGAGTTGATGATAAGTGTTCTTTGAAATCTCTTATAAGAAATATTTTTATGACTATGACGCCTTAAAAATCATTTGTTAGAATTGTGGTTTTCTAGAATATTATAAATGTTGTCTATAGAGTAGTTACATATAATACATAGGGTTTTTTTACTCGAATGAACTTCTTATGTACATGGTATCACGCGTAATGTATTTGGTGGATTCAAGGACCCCTTTACAGCTCTCTTCATTTATGAATTAAAAGTGTGCATTCTCATAGGTAACTTTTGATCAATTCATTTTCATCATTTTGTCATTGATTCGTTTTAAACTCATTTAGTTTTGTTGATTTTATATAATGTTTCAGTTTCGATAAGTATTAATATAATCATAATTAGTTATATTATAGCTTCAAGAGTGTTTGGAATTGGCTGTTAAAATTGCTTATCTGCTATTGTGTTTGGACACAAGAAGTGAGCGGTTTCGAGGGTGCTTATTGTTACAAGATATTTGCTCATTATTTCAAGCTTCTTTATTAAGTAGTTTGAAAATTTACTTAGCGATTTCTTGTAATAAAAGATGGAGCTGTCAGTTTATTCTTAGCAATATAAGAGGTAACTGTATAATGATTTTGTATATATTGTGCTAGATGGTGGGATGTTATAGTGCTTTATGATCTTATATATGGCTTTGAAAATCAAAACTTTGTTCATATATCTTTGTATCTACAGGCGGAGAAGCCGCTCCCTATATCCACAGCACCGTCGCCGTAGAAGTCGTTCACCAACTTCTTGACGACAAAGAAGTCGCTCATTAGCCATGTAGCCAAAAAAAATGCAAGAGTCCTTCATTGTCTCCAAAATCTAAATTTCCCAGGATTGGGTCCGTAGAGAATAAAATTGGGGATGAAAAATTGAAAAAAGAAGAAGATGAAAAGAAAAGGTATTTCGTCTACTAGATTTGTGTTTTATTATTGCATTCCTCGATTTATTCGTTTAGTTATGCAATTGACTTTTATAGTCGTTGTACTATTATCACCGTTCATATGTACAACTTATATGCCAATTCTTTCATTTTTTTATTGAACAAATGAAATTATCTGAATTAATATTGCTGTGGAGAGTCGAGAGTACACTAATTAAGTACATCTCTTAGAGCATATATATTTCAGACTGATGTGTAGACTGCATACGCCTTCCTATCTGCATAAGTCTTCCTATCTCTAGACTGGCTTGCAAATACTTCAATTACCGACTTTTGTATACACGGATGATACATTAGCTTTGAGAATAAGAAATTTAGTACATTCCTTAGAACACATATTTTTCTGGTTGCTACGTGCGACAGTTGGATTTAATTTTATTTTTATTTTTTTTGGGACAAAATAAGAGGCTTTCGTTAATGCTTCAACAATGTTGAAGATGAGAAGTACATAAATTGACTTGGATCTTTTAGTCATTTATTCTTTGGGTATGTTTGGCAAAATTAATGTAAGTCGAAGTTGTATGTCAGAACCGTAAGTCGTAAGTCGCAAAGTCATAACATGAGCTACAAAGTGTATCTTTTTTTCAATAAAAGTGTTTGGTAAATTAGATGTTAAATGTAATTATAAGTCGTTAATGATTATTTTATGTTTTAACAGCTCCGAGATATTTAAAAAGCTTCATGAATCAGCTTTTCATTTTGGAGCTACTTGTTTAAAATAAAAGCTTGAAGTTGATATAACCAAACGGAGCTACTTATTTTGGAGGAGATCATTTTTTTAACAAAAGGCTTACAGCTCAAAAAAAATTGCGTACCAAACAGGCCCTTTATATAACGAGATGGAGGATCTAATTTTAATCTTTAAAGATCAAAGAAAATACCTATCTACAATGAAAATACCCGTGGTTAATTCTAACTATATCTCTAGAGGGGCATCCAGTTGCTTATGGTATGGGATATATGGCATCACTAGATCCCTATGGCATGGGTTAGACATTTTGATTTAGCTTTACTATGAACAATTTAATATATGATAATCTAGCCCTCTGAATAGAACCATTTAGAATCAGGATGCCTTTTAGCCTGTTTGACCCATTGTTATTTTAGCTCAAGTTAATATCTAACCCGTCTGAGTTTAAATACAACCTAAATCGACCGATTACTAAGTATAAATGGGTTTAAATTGCACCTCTGTCACTTTAGTAACATATTTGCTTCTTTTTTCTCTACATATACACGTTTTCTACCTGATACACAATGATGCCCAAGAAGATGCCCATGAGAATGATTATGTTGTTGGTCAAGTAATAGTTGTTTCAAGAATTAAGTAGTTGATCCAAACTTCATGAAAAATATAGCTTAAATGTCATCATTTATCCGCAATAAGAGATGTCAAGATGCGTTTCTAAGTTATTATAAATTATAAATACCATACCATTTAAAAATGTCAAGCTGATGGAATACACTGTTGTTGACTTGTACCCGATTTATTTAATCTGTTTGCTTTATACTAAGTTTTGTTTTAGTTGACAAGATCCACTTGGGCAGTTTGATATGCAAACCCAAACACTATTGTACTTAATTTTTAATGTGCAGGTACTATGTTTCATTTCATAAGTTGAACTGCATTATTAGACTAACAATGACTAAAGAAATATTTGTTTTATCCGTAGATGATGCCGATGTAAATTAAACAGGAGAAACAAGATAACATTAGTAGTGAGGGTAAGATTTTGACGGTGCATTATATTATTTGTAGCTTTTTTGGTCAATTTACTGTCGTTTTATTTACCCGCTCTTTGGATGTGTTTACTTTCTATAAGATAGTTTTTTTAACTCGCAAATTTTATGGGTCTATTGCATGTCTTATTCTAATAGCGTGTCTTTTCAATATTTAATCTAGAGTAAATTGCATTTTTGGTCCCTAAGGTATGGCCAAATTGCAGGTTTTGTCCCTAATATTTTGAAAGTGCAGCGGTAGTCCCCATTTTGAATGATTTGTTGTATGTTTGGTCCCTAAATTGCAGATTTAGTCCTTAAAACTTTGAAGTTTCCGTTGCATGTTTGGTCCCTAAATTGTAGATTAGGGACCAAACATGCAGCAAAACCTTCAAAATGGGGACTATCGCTGCACTTTCAAAACGTTAAGGACGAAACTTGCAATTTGGCCATACTTTAGGGACCAAAAATGCAATTTACTCTTTAATCTAAAAGACATTGTATTTGTAACCTATTTGATATGGACATTGTTTATTAACAAATTATGCTTATTTCTACCGTCTCGCAACCTTTTGTTTCATGTTATTGCATTTCTTCATTTGTAAGGTTAACTAGCTGTTCGATGATGTTTTATCATTTTTCGCAAAAAAATAACATTCACGATATACAAGTTTATTTATTTGTAAGGTTGACTTTAATTTTTATTCATGCTATCACTTTGGTATGTTGTCATGAATGACAATGGGTATGTGTTTGATAGTAGTGGTGGAACCTCACCAATGAAAGATCCATTCCTACCTCTTTAGATTTATATGAAGTATGAATTATATCTATCATTCATTACGATAGTGGTGGGCCCCCTCATCTTAAACAAACACGTTTAATCACTTTCATAGTAATAGTGTCATTCGCATAGTGGGATACCAAACACACCCTAAGTTACTTTGACTATTTGAATCATTAGTTCTAACTTTTTTATAAGCCACCCGTGATTTATCACGGGTAGGGGTGCTATTCGGGTCGGGTTGGTCGGGTTCGGGTCAAAAGGGTCGGGTCCAAGTCGGGTCAAGGGTAAAAATAATATACCCGAACCCGACCCTATTTGAACTCGGGTTAGTCGGGTTCGGGTCAAGTCGGGTCGGGTCCAAGTCGGGTCGGGTTCGACCCTATTTGAAAATGAGTAATTGATCTTGTTCGTTTTTTGCTCGAATAAAACTGTAACATATCACCCCCGTTAACGTTCCTGTTATGGGGCCGACAATATAAACCCAAATACCTTTATACGTGTTGCTAGCCAATCTTTGGTCCAACAGTGCGGCTGGGTTCATTGATCCTCCCGATATTGGCCTAAATATTCATTTACAAGTTATATGTTTTTAATGCTAGAACAATATTATTTACTTGGAAAATATAATTATATGATCAAAGCTTTACCGCTAAGATGGAATTAATGCATCACCGATCCGACTCCTATACCGCTAACTCTCCCACCGCAACATATTACATAAAACAACATTAATTAGACTTTTAAAAATACATTACAATTAAAATTAAATAAAGATTTAAAAAAAAAAAAAAAAAAAAAAAATTCTAACTCGGGTTAGTCGGGTTGACCAACCCGACGAAGCAAAGTATTTAAACCCGATACCGACCCTAATTGTACTCGGGTTAAACGGGTTGACCCGATTGACCCGAGTTAGATTTTGACTCGAGTAACCCGACCCGAATTGACTCGGGTCGGGTTCGGGTCGGGTCGGGTCGGCCCGAATGACACCCCTAATCACGGGTTTATAAGCTAGTGAATAATATAAAAATGAGTTAATTACATAATTGGTCCTTAAGGTTTACCGGATCTTGCATTATTGTCCATGTGTTTTTTTTTACGGGTCACGTCCTCGTGGTTTTTGACCCATTACGGGTTTGGTCCTTTGACCAATAATTCTGTTAGTTGACTGTTAACTTGAAGGTATTTTTGACTTTCCACATGTTTTGGCAAACCACAAGGACGATTTATGTAAGTAACCAAAAAAAAAACTTTAAAAAAAATATTTATTATACTTAAATTTGGGCTTATGTATAATGTGAGGGCCTAAGAAAACTTTTTTTTTTAATTATTATACTTAAATTTTGGGCTTATATACAACATGAGGGCCTAAATTTTTTTTATTAACACTTAAAAAAAAAACTTAAAAAAATTAGGCCCTCACAACGTTAGGGCTTAAAAAATTTTTTGGCTAATGTACAACATGAGGGTTAAAAAAAATTATTAATACTTAAAAAAAACTTTTTAATGCGTATTTTGTATGATTTTTGTATATTTTCATCCATTTTTATACGTTTTCGTCTGTTTTATAAGTTTGTCAATTTTTATACGCTTTTCATACGTTTTTATACGCTTTCGTTTTTTTATTACATAGTTTTTTAAGTATTAATAAAAAAAATTAAGCGTACAAAAAAAACTTTTTTTTAGTGCGTATAATTTTTTTTTAAGTATAAAAATTGTTTAATAAATTTTTGAGTAAATTACACCGTTCGTTCTTGTGGTTTGCGTTGACCGCAACCTATCGTCCTTTGACCAAAAAAATGCACCGTCTGTCTTTAAGTGGCAAACGTTATGCGTCGTTAGTCCCTCCCTCTAACGGAGCCCACTAACGATCGTTAAGTCTTGTTAACCTGAGGGTATAATCGTCATTTCAACACCATAAGGACGAACGGTGCAAGGACGAACGGTGTAGTTTACACTTTTTGTCATTTTTTTACGTTTTCGTTCGTTTTCGTCCGTTTTTACGTTTTCTTACTTTTAACTCGTGTTTTTACGCTTTACTCCGTATTTTTACGTTTCGTCCGTCGTCCGTTTTTTACGCCGTCCATTTTATTATGTCTTCATCCGTTTTACGCTTTACTCCCTTTTTACATTTCGTCGTTTCTTCACGTTTTACCCGCTTTCACGCTTTACGCTTTTTACGTTTCGTCGTTTTTACGTTTAGTCGGTTTCTTACGCCGTCCATTTCATCCGTTTTACACGTTTTGTCCATTTTAACACGTTTTCTTGATTTTCTTCACGTTTTACTTTGTTTTACGTTTTCATCCGTTTCACGTTTCGTCCATTTTTCACGCTTTTGTCCGCTTTTCTTATGTTTTACGTACGCCGTCGTGTTTTACGTTTTCGTCTTTTCTTACGTTTTGTCCGTTTTCTTACATTTCGTCTAACTTTTATGTTTTCGTCGCTTTTACGATTTACTCCGTTTTTACGTTTATGTTTCGCCTTTTTACGCTTTACTCCGCTTTTATGTTTTTTTTTTCGCTTTTTACGTTTTACGCCGTCTTTTCACGTTTTGTCCGCTTTCTTACTTTTTCGTCTAACGCAAAAAAATGGACTAAAACGTAAAAAAAAGACTAAAACGTAAAAAGACTAAAACGTAAAAGAAAACATAAGAAAGCGTAAGAAAACGGAGTATAACATAAAAAAAAAAGGGATGAAAACAAAAAACAGATTTAAAACGTAAGAAAACAGACGAAAACGTAAGAAAACAGACGAAAACGTAAGAAAATGATTTAAAAAAACGTAAAAAAAGAATAAAACGAAGAAAAAGGAAGATAACATAAAAGACGAACGAAAACGTAAGAAACGGACGAAACGTAAAAAACCCAATGAAATGTAAAATAACGAGTAAAACGAAGAAAATAGACAAAACGTAAGAAAACGTGAGAAAACAGATGAAAACATAAAAAATAGACGAAACGGAAAAAGCGAGTAAAATGTAAGAAAAATGATAAAACGTAAAAATGAAAGAAAACGAAAAATGGATGAAAATGTAAAAAACACGAAAACGTAAAAACATAGTAAACGAAGAAAACTAAAGAAAACGTTTTAAAACGAACGAAAACGTATTAAAACGGACGAAAACGTATTAAAACGGATAAAAACGTATAAAAACGGGTGAAAACGAAAGAAAACGGACGAAAACGTAAAAAAACAGACGAAAACGTAAAAAACGAACTAAAACGTAGAAAACCGGAGTAAAACGTAAGAAAACGGACGAAATTGTAAAAAAACGGAATAAAGCGTAAAAAACGGATGAAAATATTTAAAAAAATGGACGAAAACGGACGAAAATGAAAAAAACGGAGTAAAACGTAAAAAACCTGAATTAAAAGTAAGAAAACGAACGAAAACGGACAAAAATTGTAAACTACACCGTTCGTCCTTGCACCGTTCGTCCTTATGGTGTTGAAATGACGATTATACCCTCGTGTTAACACGACTTAACGACTATTAGTGGGCTCCGTTAGAGGAGGGACTAACGCATAACGCTTGCCACTTAAGGACGACGGTGCATTTTTTGGTCAAAGGGCGATAGGTCGTGGTCAACGAAACCACAAGGACGAACGGTGTAATTTACTCTAAATTTTGAAGTATTAATAAAAATTTTAAGCCCTCACATTATGCATAAGCCCAAATTTAAGTAAAATAAATATTTTTTAAATGTTTTTCTTTATAAGGTTTTTTTTTTTTTAATGCTTTTTTTTTTTTTTTTTTTTTTTTTCGGGTACATAGATCGTCCTTGTGTTTTGCCAAAACATGTGGAAAGTCAAAATACCTTTCAAGTTAACGGTCAACTATCGTAATTGTCGGTCAAAAGACCAAACCCGTAATGGGTCAAAAACCACGAGGACGTGACCCAAAAAACATAGGGATAATATATGCAAGATCCGGTAAACCTTAAGGCCCAATTATATAATTAACTCTAAAAATAATATATATTTAGATTATAGCATTACTTATAGTATTTATTTATTTTCGTCGTCACGAATTAATTACAAAGCCTTGTGTATAATGAGATAATGGAAAGCTTTCACATTTATTAAGTTTATTTATGCATTCATGTATCAACATAATTTCTAGTACACAACTCAAGATAACTATTATTCATGGTGCACTTATTGTTAATATTCATCTGAAACCTTAATTGATACTAGGAATTGATGTAGGTGCTTGTAGATCCGTCTTCCTTAGACAAAAACAATGATGTTTGATGCACAAAGGAATTGCAAATGGTGAACAAACTGGAGGAAAACAATCTTTCATGCGTCTACATGGAGGATAATCATCTGCATGTGAAACTTGAGGAAAGTTCAGCATACCTGTTACACAAAGCAAATAAAAATCATTCTTAATTAGTAATGTATAGTACAAATTCATAGATTTTTTTTATATAAACAATAACCGCACACAAAGTAATAAGGCTTAAACGGAAAATGATTGGTTTTACCCAAAATGAAAATGAACAAGACGAAGAATGTTGTCATCTTCATTGATACTATCTTCATCTACAATGTGAAGAAATTAAAATGTTTCTTTGTTGTTAATTAGATATGAAAGTTTATGTTATTTCGTTTGCCATTTATACACAAATGTTGATCATCTCAGTTACGTAGCATTTAATGATTTTTACTTTGTTGAATTAAATCAATGAATTATATAATTCAATGTTTCAAGATAACAACCTATTTATAGACTATATTATACTTTTTTCATCGTAATATTATTGTCTATCTTTTCATATTGATATCTTTTCATTTTGCCATGTTTTAATTAATTATTGATTTCAAATATCAGTTAACGAAACAAAATTTTGAAAAAATAAAAATAAAACTTGATTGATGGAACAATGTAAAATTGCACTTTCTCTTAAAACGTGTGTTGTTGTTTACCTACTATAATTTGAAAACCGACAATTTTGTAATAATTGAATGCAACTTAATAGCTTCAATGAATTATCTGATTAAATGGTTACAAGATAAAAGATCAATATAAATCTCATATTTGTCATATATCCTATGAAACAATCATCTTTATTCATTTTTTTATCAGAACAAAGAACATAAATGTTCACAATTTTTTTTTAATTAAATATGTCGCAAACCGTTAATCGTTACATGAAAAAAAAAATCATACCATCGCGACGAGAATCAAATTATCTTTCTATAGATATGCACTTCTATATACTTTCGACTAATTTGTTTTCAAAATTTCCGCTTAAAAAATCACATGTGGTTCGGAAAATCACATATGATTTTTAAAATAAATCACATATCTGATTTTTAGAAATCGCATGTGATTTTTCTCGTCGTAAGTTTTGAAAAAACAATTTGTCGAAAGTATATAGAAGTGCATATCTATAGAAAGATAATTTAATTCTCGCCGCGATTATGTATTTTTTGTAGCTTGAAGATTTACCGTTTGCAAGATATGTTTGTTTTAAAAAAAGTGAAAAATAGTTTTTTTTTTTATGAAAAATGAATGGCTAAGATTGATTCATTGAATATTTGACAAATATGGAATATGTATTGATCTCAACTCAAGGTTATAATACTGCCTATTTTTAGACTATAGTAAAACCTTTATAAATTAATACTCGATAAATCAATAACCTCTATAAAATTAATAATTTGTCAGTCCCAACTTGGGACCAGGACAAATCTGACCACAATCGATAAAATAATAAGATAATAATCTTTTAAAACCCCAATGTATATATATATTAGTCCCAACGAAACTATAAATTAATAATTAATTTCGTATATGTGTGTATATATATAAAATTATATATATATATATATATATATATATATATATATATATATATATATATATATATATATATACACACACTAGTGTCAAAACCCGTCGATGGACGGGTATGACTTGTGGTTTTTATTTTTAGAATTTAGTAGAACAGATATATATTAAAAAGTAATTAAAAGTTAAATGAAACGGTTAAGATCTATAATTGATGTACAATAATCCATAAAACGAATAAAAGCAGGTAGGTACTTTGATTTATGGTTTTTATTTTTAGGATTTAGTAGAACAAATATATAGTAAAAAACTATTAAAAGTTAAATTAAACGGTTAAAAACTATAATTGATGTTACCATAATCCATAAAACGGCTAAAAGGGACGAAAACAAAAAAAAACAGACGAAAACGTAAGAAAACAGAAGAAAACGAAAGAAAACAGACGAAAACGTAAAAAAACAGACGAAAACGTAAAAAAAACAGACGAAAACGTAAAAAAACAGAATAAAACGTAAGAAAAAAGGAAGATAACATAAAAAGACGGACGAAAACGTAAAAAAACCCAATGAAAACGTAAAATAACAGAGTAAAACGTAAGAAAAACAGATGAAAACATAAAAAAACAGACGAAAACGTAAGAAAACGGACGAAAATGTAAAAAACATAGTAAAACGTAAAAAAACAGACAAAAACGTAAGAAAATGGAAGAAAACGTAAGAAAATTGATGAAAATGTAAAAAAAAGACGAAAACGTAAAAAAACAGAGTAAAACGAAAGAAAAACTGAAGAAAACGTTTTAAAACGGACGAAAACGTATTAAAACGGATAAAAACGTATAAAAACGGATGAAAACGTAAAAAAACAGACGAAAACGTAAAAAACGAACTAAAACGTAGAAAACCGGAGTAAAACGTAAGAAAACGGACGAAATTGTAAAAAAACGGAATAAAGCATAAAAAACGGATGAAAATATTTAAAAAAATGGACGAAAACGTAAGAAAACGGACGAAAATGTAAAAAAACGGAGTAAAGCGTAAAAAACCTGAATTAAAAGTAAGAAAACGAACGAAAACGGACAAAAATTGTAAACTACACCGTTCGTCCTTGCACCGTTCGTCCTTATGGTGTTGAAATGACGATTATACCCTCAGGTTAACACGACTTAACGACTATTAGTGGGCTCCGTTAGAGGGAGGGACTAACGGCGCATAACGTTTGCCACTTAAGGACAGACGGTGCATTTTTTTGGTCAAAGGACGATAGGTTGTGGTCAACGCAAACCACAAGGACGAACGGTGTAATTTACTCTAAATTTTTGAAGTATTAATAAAAAATTTTAAGCCCTCACATTATACATAAGCCCAAATTTAAGTAAAATAAATATTTTTTTTAAATGTTTTTCTTTAAAGGTTTTTTTTTTTTTAAACAATTTTTTTTTTTTTTTTTTTTTTTTTTTTTAGGTACATAAATCGTCCTTGTGGTTTGCCAAAACATGTGGAAAGTCAAAATACCTTTCAAGTTAACGGTCAACTATGTAATTGTTGGTCAAAAGACCAAACCCGTAATGGGTCAAAAACCACGAGGACGTAACCCGTAAAAAAAAACACATGGACAATATATGCAAGATCCGGTAAACCTTAAGGCCCAATTATATAATTAACTCTAAAAATAATATATATTTAGATTATAGCATTACTTATAGTATTTATTTATTTTCGTCGTCACGAATTAATTACAAAGCCTTGTGTATAATGAGATAATGGAAAGCTTTCACATTTATTAAGTTTATTTATGCATTCATGTATCAACATAATTTCAAGTACACAACTCAAGATAACTATTATTCATGGTGCACTTATTGTTAATATTCATCTGAAACCTTAATTGATACTAGGAATTGATGTAGGTGCTTGTAGATCCGTCTTCCTTAGACAAAAACAATGATGTTTGATGCACAAAGGAATTGCAAATGGTGAACAAACGGAGGAAAACAATCTTTCATGCGTCTACATGGAGGATAATCATCTGCATGTGAAACTTGAGGAAAGTTCAAGATACCATTACACAAAGCAAATAAAATCATTCTTAATTAGTAATGTATAGTACAAATTCATAGATTTTTTTTATATAAACAATAACCGCACACAAAGTAATAAGGCTTAAACGGAAAATGATTGGTTTTACCCAAAATGAAAATGAACAAGACGAAGAATGTTGTCATCTTCATTGATACTATCTTCATCTACACTGTGAAGAAATTAAAATGTTTCTTTGTTGTTAATTAGATATGAAAGTTTATGTTATTTCGTTTGCCATTTATACACAAATGTTGATCATCTCAGTTACGTAGCATTTAATGATTTTTACTTTGTTGAATTGAATCAATGAATTATATAATTTAATGTTTCAAGATAACAACCTATTTATAGACTATATTATACTTTTTTCATCGTAATATTATTGTCTATCTTTTCATATTGATATCTTTTCATTTTGCCATGTTTTAATTAATTATTGATTTCAAATATCAGTTAACGAAATAAAATTTTGAAAAAATAAAAATAAAACTTGATTGATGGAACAATGTAAAATTGCACTTTCTCTTAAAACGTGTGTTGTTGTTTACCTACTATAATTTGAAAACCGACAAAATACAATTTTGTAATAATTGAATGCAATTTAATAGCTTCAATGAATTATGTGATTAAATGGTTACAAGAGAAAAGATCAATATAAATCTCATATTTGACATATATCCTATGAAACAATCATGTTTATTCATTTTTTTATCAGAACAAAGAACATAAATGTTCACAATTTTTTTAAATTAAATATGTCGCAAATCGTTAATCGTTACATGAAAAAAAATCATACCATCGCGACGAGAATCAAATTATCTTTCTATAGATATGCACTTCTATATACTTTCGACTAATTTGTTTTCAAAATTTCCGCTTAAAAAATCACATGTGGTTCGGAAAATCACATATGATTTTAAAATAAATCACATATCCGATTTTAGAAATCGCATGTGATTTTTCTCGTCATAAGTTTTGAAAAACAATTTGTCGAAAGTATATAGAAGTGCATATCTATAGAAAGATAATTTAATTCTTGCCGCGATTGTGTATTTTTGTAGCTTGAAGATTTACCGTTTGCAAGATATGTTTGTTTTAAAAAAGTGAAAAATAGTTTTTTTTTTTTTTTTTTTTTTTTTTTTTTTGTGATGAAAATGAATGACTAAGATTGATTCATTGAATATATGACAAATATGGAATATGTATTGATCTCAACTCATGGTTATAATATCGCCTATTTTTAGACTATAGTAAAACTTTTATAAATTAATACCGATAAATCAATAACCTCGATAAAATTAATAATTTGTCCATCCCAACTTGGGACCAAGACAAATCTGACTACAATCGATAAAATAATAAGATAATAATCTTTTTAAACCCCAGTGTGTATATATATATTAGTCCCAACGAAACTATAAATTAATAATTACTAAAATTTCAGATATGTGTGTATATATATATATATATATATATATATATATATATATATATACACACACACTAGTGTCAAAACCCGTCGATGGACGGGTATGACTTGTGGTTTTTAATTTTAGAATTTAGTAGAATGATATATACTAAAAAGTAATTAAAAGTTAAATGAAACGGTTAAGATCTATAATTGATGTTACAATAATCCATAAAACGAATAAAAGGTGTAAGTACTTTGATTTGTGGTTTTATTTTAGGATTTAGTAGAACAAATATATAGTAAAAGCTATTAAAAGTTAAATTAAACGGTTAAAAACTATAATTGATGTTACCATAATCCATAAAACGGCTAAAATGAGGTAACTATTTTCTAACATTTTGTTCTAAACAATATTAATCATGAACATCCTTTATATTTGATAATGTTATTAACATTTATTATTATTATTTTATTTTTGTTAATTATGTTTATTTAGTTATTGTATTTAGGTGCTTCCAATTGTTATTTTACCAAATTTAGATGATGTCATTTAATTTGAATTATCGTGAATGGATATATGGTTTTGTTTGATGTTTGTTGTGATGAGAATATGTATGTATTGTCGGGTTACAAATGGATTTTGTTGTTGATACCCTTTGTTTGTTAAGTGGTGATGTTTGTGTGTTTACCAGGAATAGGGGAAAAAGGTTGTTGTTATATGCTTTTGATAATGATGGTAAAATCCTTACAGAGGTGGTATTCAAAAGGGCGGCTTCTTTAAGGAGACTCCAACTACCATTTACTTAGTTAGAGCAGTGTTAGTGTTTTTGTTCAGACTTCTTAAATTTTATTGTTTAAATTTGATATCATTAATTTCTTAGTTTACATTATAATTATATTCTGGTGTGTTACATGTTTTAATTATTTTTTTGATGACGTAGATAGTAGTTATATAAGTTTTATTTTCAATAAGTTTTTAAACGAAATTTTATAAACCAAGATACACGATTAATATAGTTGTGGTAAGTTATTAAAGCAAAACCCTTAATGGGGATTATGGTTAAACCCGGCGCAACATTTAGTGGGGAAATATGTATTTCAAAGAAACTAAATCTTCCTTATTATGCAATAATTAATTTATATGTAAACACTATAGTTGTTGAAACCCGCCCACCGGGCGGGCATGAAATATAAATATCCTTTGAATGTATTGCGTTACGAATAGCAAGAATTATGAATATACGGTTTGTATATCGGTTTTAAGAGTTGCATAAAATTCCCTATTTACACTAGTACAAAAACGGGATTTGGTCACGCATGGTCGAAATGGAACGGCCACACATTCGCATATTTGTGTGGCTGAAGGTACGAAAATTGACAACATTTACTAATTAGTCACATATGAAAATTTTGATTGTGTGACCATTAGAATCAGATCGCCACACAATTGAACATTGTGTGGCTAAAGGTATCTTGTGATTTTGTTTCGCATCATTTAGCCACATATGAATTTGGAACGCGTGACAAATACAAGTAACCTTGATGCGTTAGTCACATGAAGTAATTTTTGTGTGTCTAAATCATAGAGTCAAGTTTTGTCACACATTATTTAAGGGTGACTGATATGTTTTGCTAACTCTTTAGCCACATCCGAAATTGGAACAGTGACAAATGAAAAGTAAGGTTGAAGCATTAGTCACGATATACATATAAACAAAGGACAAATATATGTCACACACTTGAACACTGTGACCAAATTCCATATATGGTCACACTAAATTTATGGTCACACATTCGTTAAGTGTAGCCAAAATTCAGTACATATGGTCAGGTAAGTTAATATGTGTGTTTAAAGTTTAGTTTGTGTTAGCTTGCCAAAAGCTAATATATATAGTCACATTTACTACTAACACTGTGACCAAATGCCATATATGGTCACACTAAACGTTTTGTCACACATATTATTTAAGTGTAGCCAAAATCCAACACATATGGTCACGTAACTTAATATGTGGCCATTGGATGATCAATAGTCACACAAAATACACGTTTCTTCACTTTAAACACCATATGGTCACACTTATTAACACTTTTAGCCACTTTATGGTTAATTGTATGTGACTAAATACCCAAAACAAACATGCTTTGTGTGACTAAATGTTAGAAAAGGCCACACAAACATAAAATTCATGTGGCCATTGGATGATCAATAGTCACACAAAATACACGTTTCTCCACTTGAAACACCATATGGTCACACTTATTAACACTTTTAGCCACTTAATGATTAATTGTATGTGACTAAACACCCCAAACAAACATGCTTTGTGTGACTAAATGTTAGAAAATGCCACACAAACATGAATTCATGTGGCCATTGGATGATCAATAGTCACACAAAATACACATTTCTTTACTTTAAACACCATATGGTCACACTTATTAATACTTTTAGCCACTTTATGATTAATTGTATGTGACTAAATACCCAAAAGAAACATGCTTTGTGTGACTAAATGTTATAAAATGCCACACAAACATAAAATTCATGTGGCCATTTGATGATCAATAGTCACACAAAAAACTATTTTGTTTTTCATAAACAAAACTAACTAAGAATACTAAACAGACTTAACTTAGGTCTGCCTGACTTAACTTTCGACTGGCAGCCTTAAACACTAAAACTAACCTACCAGACTTAACTTTGTGCTGGCAGCTTTAACCGCTAAACTTTTCTACTTATAATAGTCACACCATATCACAAATGTGTGTCTAAATTATGTTTATGGCCACATTATAAGGGTATTATATGTGACCAATACGTTCAAAATAGTCACATTGTGAAATATTCATGTGACTATTATTTATAGCAAAATGTGAACTCAAATGGTTCCTAGGACGACGTAGAACGACGAAGCCTATTCCGAAGCGACCAAGGTTCCTCGACGTCGTAGACCAATTTTCCTAGGCCGACGTAAACGTGCCCCCACGGTTCCTAGGCCGACGTAGAACGACGGAGCCTATTCCGAAACGACCAAGGTTCCTCGATGTCGTAGACCGAGTTTCCTAAGCCGACGTAAACGTGCCCCGACGGTTCCTAGGCCGACGTAGAACGACAAAGCCTATTCTAAAATGACGGGTTCCTCGACGTCGAGACCAAATTTCCTAGGCCGACGAACGCGTGCCCTACGGTTCCTAGGCCGACGAGAACCACGAAGCCTATTTCAAACGACTAAGGTTCCTCGATGTCGTTGACCGAGTTTCTAGGCCGACGTAAACTCGCCTGACGGTTTATCATTAACCTTGATATTAGTCACATTGAGTGTTTGTGTGGCTAAATTCAAGATGTTATGTATGGTCACATGGTATTTATTTAGGTGTCTAAATCATAGAGTCATATCTTGTCACACATTATTTAAGTGTAGTCACAAATCGATACATATCACAAATGTGTGACTAAATTATGTTACGAGTAATAAAAATAGCAAGAAAATAAAAGGGATGTTACACCCAATGAGAATCAAACTGCGACCTCCCTACGAAGTCAAGTGATTTACCATCTTGCTGTGGTAACATATTCGTTAATGTAATGCATTTTCTTTTTAATATAGAAGTTTAAGCTTCATTGTTTTGGCTAGTAGCTTAAAGAGTGCTTATAGAAGTCGCTTATTCAACCGTGACTTTTTCTCCTCTCGCTTATTTTCAATTTGTTTCACTTTTAAAATTTCGAATCTAGAAAAACTAAATAAGTTGTAGCTTATTTGGTTTAAAGGGTAAAATATCATAACGGTTTAAACCGTTTTCGTTCATTTTTTTTTCTTGATTTCGACCATTTTTGTACGTCTGGGACCGTTTTTGTCTATTGTCTAAAGTTTTCTTAAAAAAATGGTATGAAGGCGTACAAAATGTACGAAAGCGAACACAACGTAGCAAAACAAAGAAAAAATGAGAAGGACGTATGAAAACGAAAAAATCGTACAAAATATACGAAAACGTAATAAACGTTTCATAACGTTTTAATACGGAGGAAAACGTTAAAAAAAGCTTGAAAACATATGAAAACGAGAGAAAATTGCCAAAACATTCAAAAATGGATGAAATCGGTCGAAAATGTCGAAATCGGTCGAACACGGTCGCAATCGGTCGTAGTCGGTCTAAAACGGTCTAAATCCGTTGAAATCTGTCGAAAATTGTCAAAGTCGGTCGAAAACTAGCGAGATCGGTCAATCGATTGAACGGTCAAAAGGGGACGAAAAACGTTACAAACGGATGAAAAACGTAAAAAAAATACAAAACGTATAAAAAATGTTGCATAGTATTTGTCTTAGTTTATAAAACCCAATGCACATGACCCATGACCCATGTTAATTACCCATTGTCGATCACCAGTCATGTATTGGTCATAACATGACATTATAGCCACTACAACCCAATGCACATGACCCATTACCCATGTTAATTACCCATTGTCAACAATCATGGATGTGTCGTAACATGACACTCTAAGCAACTATAACCCAATGCATATGACCCACATGATGTCAAATACCCATTAATGAATGTGACCAGTGATAACCTAATGCACATGACCCATGACCCATGTGAATTAGCCATTATCACCGGCCATGCATGGGTTGCACCGGGTTGGTAGGTGTATAGTTATAGTGTGAAGGTTATATGAATTGTATTGGAAGTTATTAAAGGCGGTAATGCATGGGTTGCACCGGCTTGGTAGGTGTATACCGTTTGTCATAGACACTAAGAAGCAAGTATCCAGGGACCTCCCGATCATGTTATTCGGGATCGAGAAAGTTTGAACTCGGCTTGAGCTTGAATCGAAAAGCTCGATTTATATGTAAAGATGTTTTTTATAGGCTTGAGCTTGAGCTCAAAGCTCGATAAGAATCAACTCGAACGAACTCTAGTTGGCTCAAGCTCGGCTCGTTTGAAAATAAAAATTTAAAGTTTGGCTCGAGCTTGGCTCGTAATATATCTATTTTGAGCTTGCTAATAAGCTTGTTATTGAGCTTGTCAATAAGTTCACCTATAATACAAATACATAAAATTTTATATATGTTTAATATGTATAATATCATAGTTTCATTTAGGCTCGTGAGCCCAATCAAGTTTTGTATGTAAAACTTAGGCTCGAGCTCGAGCTCGTTTAAGCTTGGCTCATTCAAGCTTTTTACTGATATGATCATGAGCTTTTCACGAGCGGCTCGGCTCATTTCCGCCCCTAATAAAAACAAAGATTAAGATATTTCAT
This sequence comes from Chrysanthemum lavandulifolium, assembly GCA_022545495.1. NCBI lineage: Eukaryota > Viridiplantae > Streptophyta > Magnoliopsida > Asterales > Asteraceae > Chrysanthemum > Chrysanthemum lavandulifolium. The sequence continues at coordinate 296,890,755 of CM040242.1, forward strand.
GTGTTAAATTTATATGTAATATTTTACATGTTCCGACACTTGGTTTTTCCCAAAATAAATTTCTCACTCAACTTTTCACAAGTCCCGCCTAAATTTTTGCCCAAATTCAAATTGCCCCTCTACCCATCTTTATCTTTTTTCTCAAATCTCATCATCTTCATAATATGTTCTCCCCAAAAATTTTGAGATTCCTCAAAAATTTGAGATTCCTTAGCGGGAGATACTTTTCATTTTTCCTCTTTTGAGTTTCAATTGAACAAAACCCTAACATAAAAAAAGTCACCGTTCTCTTATCATTCTTCTAATAAAAAAAACTACCTACTGCTTCCACAATCTCTGTGATGCTGCTCACATATACCTCATTCACATATGAGATCATTTATTCCATTCACACACTTGCTTTCGATGACATAAACAAATTGGCATCACAATTGAAAATGGCAAACCATCATACAATTGTAGCAAGTTAGAAGGTATGTTTCTTTTCACTTTTTAGTATTTTTTTCCTCGATAAATACAAACAAGGGTTTTTTCAATCGATCAATATATTTATCTTTTGATGATATGGGTGTGAGTTTGTGACTTTAGATTTTGATAGTAGGATAGATTTTATATCTATATGGCTGAAAGTTTGTGCTTCATATTCATGTACTTATTATTCTTTAATTCTTTTATAATTGTAGATTTGTAGTTGAACAAAACATTTAAACATGGAATCATCAACGATGCAATCAAATTGTGGTGACAATGCGTCTAACAATATGGGAGCAAAGAACGTTGTTGAAGCGAAAAGACCAACAATTTTTGGATGTCATGTGCTACATACCATTAAACTTATGCTTGAAGGTAACAAATAAATAATATGTTCCATATTTTATTAATTATAATACATCAATATATGTTATTATGGAATGATGTACTGATCTACATCAGATCCGAAGGTATATATTAGTATGTTTCATTTTTTGTTAGTTGTAATATATCAATATATTAATGTACTGATCTACATCAAGTTTTATACTTTTATGTTTTCAATTATATATCAATATTGCAATGATGCATTCAAGCATGTACTGATGTACATCAGTAGACCAGTAGGTATATTTTGTAATGATACTCTAATATTTTGTTAAATTTGCTATACATTAGAATAATTAGTTGCTTATGGAAATTAGACAGATTTATTTATTTCGTTGGACTTATAAGTTTTATCTTTTTTCATTTTTTCAATTCTAGAAGCTATTGGTGGGCTAACAAGGTATAAGAAGACACTTGATCAAGAAAAAAAGCTAACGATTTTTATTTATGCCCATCACAAAACATTAGCTTTGATGAGGCAATTTACAAAGAAAAGAGATATTGTGAGGCCAGGAGTTACACGGTTTGCTTCTTCATTTCTCACTTTACAAAGTTTGGCCGATAAGAAGCCTGAACAAAGGCATATGTTTTCAAGTGAAAGAAACTGGAGCACGTTTGAAGCGGTTAGTTACCTTGATTGTTAAGTAATTTGTCGCACAAGGGTGCTCCAGTTTCTTTCACATCCCTATAAATAGTCTGTTAAAGGGGTGTGCTCAAGGGTGTATAGGCTTAGTGGTGGGTTCAGTGGGTTAGTTCGGTTGGTGCATCGCCTAAAAATAACTGAATAGGGATTTATCAGCAGGTTATATTTCAAAGGGTGATAATAAGCCTTATACATATTTGTTTTCCATACAGTTCATAAAAAGATGAGATCTTTGAAATGTTAGTGATTACTGCAGGTTTGATCGAGGATTCAGGTGTGTTGGAATCGCGTGTGATGATGAAGCGACGGTCGTCGTGCTATCAGTCGTCACCCAAAGTCACTCATCAAAGAGCATAAACAGCTTAAGGTTATAATAGACGTGGAACATAGGTTGTGTGATCAAAGTTGTCGCCATTGTGGGACAGCATGGTCACACGCTATCGTCCCGATTCCATCAAATGATTTTACTTTCATTGGTGTTTTCTTTTTCCTCTTTATGTTTTGAAAATGGCTAAATTGACATGTCCTCCATTTCTGAGAAAAATAACTATGACTATATCTTAAGTGTGTTCAATTCATCGGCAAAGTGTTCTTAATATCCTCTTATTTCTTACATGTACTAGTGGCCATGGTTGATCTGAGATGTTTTTTCAACAGGTGCTATGGTACCGCGAGAAAAGCATCTTGTCTTTGTATTGATGAATTTGATAAGATGTCTGCAGAACACCGTGTTAGTCTTGAATTAATATCACATAGCCAAAAAAGGTTATTAAATCCTATATAGAAGTATCTGTGAAATTTATAACCACCACAGCCTCTACTCAAGCTATGGAGCAACAATGTGTCTCGCTTGCCAAGGCGGGCACGGTAGCAAGTTTATCGGCTCAAACAACTGTTTAGCAAGATCAAACCCTTGGTGGCCATTACAAGTACCTATTTCTTTTGATTTTAATTCTTAATTATCACTAAACCTTTTATCAAATTGCTTGGAAAGAATTTTGTACTAATTTGCTTATTTTTGTTGCGGTAACGGTAAAATCTGAATGAAAATTTGAAAATAAATGCTCCTCTGTCACGGTTTAAATGGATCAAAAGTCGTGCCTCGAGAACGAGCTAGAAATCATGCAAAGGCAAGCTAGGATGGCGATGAGTCAAAAGTCTTTAAATTATGGTAGTTGATAATTTGATTATGTACGACATTACAATTCTAAATTTGGTTCAGTTATATATATTCGAGTTTTATTCAATTTGAATTTGCTTTTTGTTTTAATTCGGGTTATATATATATACTCATTCCAGCAACACTAACATAGTACTAGCAGAATAACTTGCTCCAGCAGTACTAGCTTAGTACTAGCAGTAGTAACCGTGTGACTAAAAGATGCACTCACATAATATGGTCACGCTTATCAACATTATTGGTCACTATTTGTTTAATTCGATGTGTGACTAAATATTACAAAATGCTACACAAATTAAAAATTAATGTGACCATTGGATGAACAATAGTCACACAAAATACATATTTCTTCACTTTAAACGGCATATAGTCACACTTATTAACAATTTTGGCCGCTATATGCTTAATTGTATGTGACTAAATACCCAAAAGAAACATGCTTTATGTGACTAAATGTTACAAAAGGCCACACAAAAATAAAATTCATGTGGCCATTGGATGATCAATAGTCACACAAAACACACATTTCTTCACTTAAAACACCATATGGTCACACTTATTAACACTTTTGGCCACTTTATGCTTAATTGTATGTGACTAAATACACAAAACAAACATGCTTTGTGTGGCTAAATGTTAGAAAAGGCCACACAAACATAAAATTAATGTGGCCATTGGATGAGCAATAGTCATACAAAACACACATTTCTTCACTTAAAACACCATATGGTCACACTTATTAACACTTTTGGCCACTTTATGATTAATTGTATGTTACTAAATACCCAAAAGAAACATGCTTTGTGTGACTAAATGTTAGAAAAGGCCACACAAACATAAAATTCAAGTGGCCATTGGATGATCAATAGTCACACAAAACACACATTTCTTCACTTTAAACACCATATGGTCACACTTATTAACACTTTTAGCCACTTAATGGTTAATTGTATGTGACTAAATACCCAAAACAAACATGCTTTGTGTGACTAAATGTTAGAAAAGGCCACACAAACATAAAATTCATGTGGCCATTAGATGATCAATAGTCACTCAAAATAAACGTTTCTTCACTTTAAACACCATATGGTCACACTTATTAACACTTTTAGCCACTTTATGATTAATTGTATGTGACTAAATACCAAAAAAACATTCTTTGTGTGACTAAATGTTAGAAAGGCCACACACACATAAATTTAATGTGGCCATTGGATGATCAATAGTCACACAAAATACACATTTCTTCACTTTAACACCATATGGTCACACTTATTAACACTTTTGGCCACTTTATGATTAATTGTATGTGACTAAATACACAAAACAAACATGCTTTGTGTGACTAAATGTTACAAAAGGCCACACAAACATAAAATTCAAGTGGCCATTGGATGATCAATAGTCACACAAAAGAGATATTTCTTCACCTTAAACACCATATGGTCACACTTATTAACACTTTTGGTCACTTTATGCTTAACTGTATGTGACTAAATACCCAAAAGAAACATGCTTTGTGTGACTATACAGTGTTTATGGTCACTAATACGGATTAATCCAACAAAATTTGTACCTAATTAGTCACACATGTTACGGTTTTGGTTACTTTTTGCAATAGAGACTAAAAAAAAGTCAAACACGTGACCATAGAGTACCTATGGTCGTACGACCTTTAGTCACACACGGTCGAAAAATCATGTGTGACTATATGTATATCGTCACACATATTCGGTGTAGCCAAATCCACTTTTTGTTCTAGTGTTAGTTTATTAAGCGTTTTGATAGTAGGTGTAATAATTGGGATGACGAATAGAAATAGTATCGATTAACAAATAAAATACTTCTATATAAGTCATATATAATTTTTCAAATCTGAAGCTGGTTGATTTGGCTCGCTCGGCTGCAACACTCACTATTGTTGTGGTTTGTGTTGTGGTTTGTGTTGTCGTTTGACTTTTTTCAGAGAACGTGGGTGATTGGTAAACAGGTCCCATTACATGCTAGCCAAAAAGATATACGATTTGGCTCTATACCACTCATTATAACTTAATGGAGTTCGTTGTATATTAACTATTGAAAGAGTCATGTTCGGATAATGCATCTTTTAATAGCTAGTTGGGACAACCTAATACGGAGTACAATATATTCTTGGGCATGAACTTCAATCTATAAAAAAGATAACCGACTCATCTTTATTTCAATATTATAAGATCTACAAAAAAAAGTGTATTGGGGGTATTATATCATTTAGTTTTTATTCAATATTAGTAATTTTCATTTTTAAAGTGTCGATGAAATGTTGATAATTGATAAAGGGTTATTATCAACTTTCGTATTTTGTGTTGTTTACGTTTCAGTGAGTAATGCATGAGATGTCAATAGTTGATAAAAGGTTATTATCAATTTTAGTATACGGTTTTGTATTTTTTTTTATTAAGATATTCATTTTTTTAGTTAAACAGTTTGAAGGTATAATCTTTTATATAATAAAACAATTACATCAATTCGGAGTGATTCTGCCAAAACCTTCTTAGTTGGAAAAAAAATTGGACCAATCAGATTGTTCAATTTTGACACGTAGGCAAAATCGTGTAATGTGATTGGTTAATAAAAAAGTCAAAATTGAATCTATTTTAGTCAAAATTGATAAATTTCGTGAATAAAGAAAATCCATCACAAAAACATATATGTCAAAAATATTAGAAAAAGAAACTTCAAAAAAGCGGAGTAAATATTATGAACTTCAAAGACCTGAATGTAAACAACACAATTCTACCTTTATCAGTCGAACCAAAAAAATAATAATAAATAAAAAAATAGTCCACCTCCAACACTAGCCTTCTACCACCATGGCACCATCCTTCATTATTCATACTCAAAAACAAGTTCAATTGATGATGTTTAAGTGCGATTAATCATCAACTACCTTGAATCATTAATGAATCGATACAAAAACAACACGATACAAAGGTGATATATTTTAGGGTTCATTCAATTCATCAAATTTTGAGGTGTTAATAGTGGTCTGTCAGTTTTAATGCTTTATTATGATTTTATATCATATGTTGGTTAGTTACGTTGATGGTAATTATATTTTAGTTTTAATCAAGTTTGAACCTGTATTATTTGTACTCAATTTGTGTGTATAAGCATTTAATTGTGTGCTTCTTGAATATTTATGACCATGGGTTTTTGATAAATCTCAATAAAGTTTGAATCTTGATGATGTGATGTTTTAAGTTTTTACTCAATCTTGGTGAGCGGTTTTTTTTTTATTTCGTGTTTGTTATATCTGTATGAACTTGGATATTGTTTAATTTAATAAAGTTTAAATTTTTATCTTTAGTCAAATTTATTTGTTAGAAAACATTGGTAAAATTATGTAAGCAAGCGTGCTTTAAGCCAAGAGTATATCTTTAAAAATAATGCATATGCACCAAAAAAAAATAATGCATATGTAGTTCCACTTCTGCTATATATGATCCTCACTAAAACATAAAATTAACACTTTATTATGATCAGGAACGTGAGAATCTGACATTGACAGAATGGGACCAGTTTGCACATATTGTTGGAATTATATATCAAGACATTCAAATAAATAATCACAAAACATCAAAGTAATATTGCGGGCGTATAGGATGTATTAACGAATAATTAATTAACATAAAGAATATGCGTACCTTTGTTGATTCTAGCGAACAAGAATCAAATCCACAAACTAACAACGGATGAACCCTAATTTGATTTAGTTAGGATTATATGAATTACCCTTACCGTTTTGTAATTCAATCCAAGATAATAACAATAGTGTGTTATTACTATGTTCTTGTACACACGTACTAAACCGAATTAAAGTAATGCTAGTTTTATAAAACAAATAACTTGGTTTTGTGGAAAAGCTTTGGATCGACCCTATAGGGTGTCGACCGGTTTTGGAGAGCAAAAACACACACAAACAATTTAGGGTTTAGCTTGTGAATACAAGAGGTGCAAAAACAAGACCCCTAGCCTTGTTTATATACCCAAGCAAACTTGGTGAACAAGTTTTGGCTTGTTTCCTTTTCCCTAGCCGATCGGTTCTAAGCCTCCACAAGGGGTTCGGAATCTTCAAACTTTGCAATTAAGTCCTTTTCCAAATACCTTTAACGACCGTTAGTCCATTACATTAATTACTTAACGTCCGTTAGTTATTTCGTTTAATAAATAAATAAATACAACATTTATATTTAATTATTAACTTTAAATTCTCATACGTAAAGTGTGCAATCCCATAGTCTCGAGTTCGATCCTAACTCACGTCTACTAATTTATATCCATAAAACCAACGACTCCCACTTGGATATATCTTAATAGAGTGATCACATTCGGTTAGCGTCTAGCAACACTTGATGCCTCTAGTACAACTCGAGCAAGGCTCTGGAAAACCTTTTAATGATTTCTCATTATTATTATCCTTTTGTTTCTAATACCACGTTAAATAAAGATATGGAATTAAGTCATTCTTTATATAACTATTACATTTCTCGTTTGTAAGTGATTGACCAAGATTACGAATCATCTAAACATATTTAGGGAGATTTGGGTGCGGCCGCACAAACATCTTGTCAACCCTACGAGGGCCCAAGATATTAAACTCCAAATAAATTTGAAGGAACAAATTCTATCTTGACTACAAGAATAACCCACAAACTTTGCAACATTTACGAAAACAACCCTTATGACTACCGATTCGTATAGCGTTAAGTTGCTCCACGAAATGCACTACATTCATGACACTTATCGGTATCTCAAGTCGAGGATAACTATTCATAATTTACTTATAACAATATCCACAAAGTAAATTATGTAGTTGGGATAAGTCCTATATTCAATTCATTGAATATCATCGAAATTGGTATGCATTCTCATCAATATACTTTCAAGTATATTCTACCACATCTCTCGGTTGTCTTAGTTTAATGATACTCCCATATCATTAATCGACAACGGACATTTAGAATAACTTAGTTACTCACGGATTAAACATGCAAATATAGGACAACAATATTATAAATGAAAATAAACATAATCCAAACTTTATTTCATTAAAATAATAAATGTTTTACAATATCCTTTATCCAAATACTAATCACGGTTATGCATGAAACTATTAGCTAAGCGAAGTCCAATTCCATTGGCAAGTCCTACAAGCTTGTCTTTAGCTAAAGCCTTAGTGAGCGGATCAGCTAAGTTATCATCGTGTGAACTTTCGGTAGATTTATTTCACCTTCTGGACTTGTTCCCGAACATAGTGATACTTAGTAGAAAATGTCGGTGCCCTTCATGACTCGGGTTCATTGGCAAATATGATTGCTGTGAATTGTCACAATACATATCAATAGGCGATTCAATTGAAGGCATAACACCAAGCCACGAAATGAATTTCCTAATCAACGACCTCCATTGCGACTTCGAAGCGACTATGTATTAAACACATCATGAGACATCGCAATCGTACTACGCTTCTTGCTCTTCCGGTCAAGCTGCTCCTCCATTGATGACAAAGACATAACCCGTCGAGACTTCGTATCATCTTTATCACATTGCCGGGGCGCATCACGGTAACTGTAACACCAAGCTCGTATGCGGATTTCCACCATACACTAAAACATATCTTTAGTATTTACGAGATACTTGAGAATATGTATGACAATCGATGAAGTTCACCGGATTACATTGATATCGGTGGTCATGTTTTGAGCGAGCGCCACATCGGCCTTGTGCATCTCACGACATACATAATAGATCCTACGGTAGAAGCATAAGGAACTTTACGCATGCGTGCCACCTCGGCGGTGTTGAAGCACACATATCGCTACATAAGCCATGCTTTACTTCCATCGGCAAATATCCTTTCTTGGAATTTTGCATATTGAATCTCTTCAATATTTTATCAATGTAAGCGCTTTGACTTAAACCAATTAACCGCTTTGACCTATCTCGGTAGATCTTAATTCCCGAATGTATGCGACTTCTCTAAATCCTTCATGGAAAAACACTTCCCAAGATATGCCTTAACATTTTGCATGCTTGGAATGTCTTTTCCATAATTAATATGTCATCGACATAAAGAATTAGGAAAATTACATCACTCCCACTAACTTTGTGATATACACATGGCTCATCAAGATTTTGAACAAATCCATACCTTTTGATTTCTTCATCAAATCTTTTATTCCATTGCCTTGATGCTTGCTTCAATCCATAAATGGACCTTTGAAGTTTGCATACGGTTTGGAAATTGTGGATTCACGAACCCCTCGGTTGCTTCATATAGATGTCTTCATCTAGCGACCATTTAAGAAAGCGGTTTTGACATCCATTTGCCATATCTCATAGTCATAGTATCTTGCTATAGCTATGAGAATTCTAATAGCTCTAATGTCCGCTACAGGAGAAAAGGTCTCCTCGTAATCAATGCCATAAGTTTGAGTAAAACCTTGCGCAACTAGGCGAGCTTTATAGGCGTGTACATTGCCATCCATGTCGGTCTTAATCTTATAGAGCCACTTACTCCCAACCACCAAGGCGTTTGGAGGTAAGTCAACCTCTACCAGACTTCATTTTCTCTCATGGATTGCATTTCCCATTCATTGCAACACGCCATTTAGCCTTGTCGGGACTTGCCATGGCGACTTTATAACTAGTAGGCTCTCCAAGATCTCCTAACATAGTTTCCTCAACCTCTACGTTAAGACATAGGCGTTCGGTGCACGTATATTCCTTACGGATCTGACGAGGAATCACTTCAACTTCGGTGGAGGACCCGGACTATCGGGTTCTAGGGAATGCGTTAGTGTTTTCGAAGGTAATGCATCTTCATGATCATCTTCGGATCATAAACTCTCCCATGAATTCTTGAGATCGAGATCTCTTTCAAGAAAATCTCCATACCTAGCAACAATTACTTTATTTTCGGTTGGATAGTAAAAGTAGTAACCCATAGTTTCCTTAGGGTATCCTACGAAGATACACTTCTGGATCTTTGTTGGAGTTTATCTGTGAGTCACGTCTAACATCGCCTCGCAACCCCAGACCTTTAAATAAGACAGGTTAGGAGCTTTACCATGCCATATTTCATATGGTGTCTTATCAACCTTCTTTGTGGGAACCATATTTAGAATGCGAACAACTGATTCTAAAGCATAATCCCAAAAGGATAAAGGTAGAGTGGTAAGATTAAACATAGATCGTATCATGTCCAACAATGTACGATTTCTTCTCTCAGATACACCATTTTGTTGTGGAGTATATGGAGAAGTGAGATTCTGGACAATTCCATTCTCAGCTAAGTAATCTTTAAACTCTTGGCTTAGATACTCGCCTCCTCTATCGGATCGAAGAGCTTTAATCTTCTTTCCCAATTGCAGTTCTACTTCAGCTTTGAAAACCTTAAATGTTTCAAACACCTCATGTTTATGCTTAAGTAAATAAACATAACCATAACGGTGAAATCATCGATAAAGGTTAAGTAGCTAGCACCTCTCTTTGACACATGTCTAAGTGGTCCACACACATCGGTATGAATAAGACCAAGTAGATCGAAGCCCTCTCCATATTGCTATGAAAAGGTTTCTTAGTCATCTTCCCGGATATGCATGACTCACATTTATCAAATGATTCATCATTGATATTTTGCAAAAGCCCTTCTTGTTGCGACTTATGCATGCGAGCCTTGCCTATATGAGCAAGTCTACAATGCCAAAGATAAGAAGAATTCAAGTCTAACTTTATCTTCTTGTTAATGCTAAACATTGAATTATTATTATTGTTAGATTCATTTCCAATCATATCAATTTCAAACACACCATTCACGATAATTGCTTTAAAATAAAATACACCATTTAAAGAAACATCAATTCCATTACTTGAAATAGTATGAGTAAAACCATCATCCAACAAACTTGAAAGGAAACAACACCTCTAATTATAGAAGGTGCATAATGACAATTGTTTAATAACGATTACTAAGCCGAAGGCAATACTAAACTAAACGTTCCTATGGCTTCAGCAATTTGCATATGCGCCATTTCCACGTCGAGATATTGCTCCCCATAGGCAAGCTTCCTCTTCACTCTAAACCCTGCGGTGTATTACAAATGTGAATACCACAGCCCGTATCATATACCGATGAATTATTATGATTTAGAGTAAATAATTCAATGACAAATAAATTACACAAATACCGGCGCCATGAGACCCTTCATACTTCATCTTATTTGCCGCATGATTCATCAAGATAGAAACACAGTTTCTCTTCCAATGCCCAACGCTCTTACGGTGATGGCATGCTTGATCCTTTAGGATTATCCTTCCTAGGAGTAGGGTTCTTCTTGGGTTGAGGTTGATAGGCCATCACTGTTTGCCTTTGTCAACCTTTCCTTACCCTTCCCTTCTTGTTGTTCGCACGCACTGCGGTTTTGGCTTATTAATTCTTCCACCACGAATAGCAAGTACACAGGCGGTAGGAACCTTTTGAGGCAACCCTTTCTCATAATCAATGAGCAATGCGTGTAGGTCGATGCTTGTCTTCCCAGCGCGGTGCATATTGAAATTCGACAAAACCATTAAAATCCTTGTTAAGGGATCGATTAATCGATTCACGACCATGTCATCTTCATAAGTTTTGCCAAGTGCTTTTAGGTGGTCCATGTAACCTTTCATTTCCGGCACATGAGCACTTACGGGTTTACCCTCTCCCGCCTACTGTATGTGTGTAGCGTCGGTCAAGTCATAAATCTCGGCGGTGGTTTCTCAAACATAGTTCAAGTTCATTGAGCATATTATATGGGAAATAATGTTGAACGCTTTTGAAAGCGATTCCATTGTTCCCAACATAAGACAAGCCACATCATTATGGCGCTTATACTCCGGTTTCCACTCGTCCTTTTGAGCTTGAGTAGCTTGGGACCGGTTGGTTCGGCGAGGGCAAGGTTCATAAAGATATTTCATACGATCGGCAACTCTGAGACAATTCTCAAAAGCGGTGCCAATCATTGAAATTCTTAGAGCGATCAACTTTTCTCGATCAAAAAGCTTTTGAGCGAATTTAGAGCGATGTTAGTGTTATCGGTGTTTTGAGCCATTTCTGAGAAAAAGTTCAAGTATTAGTATTTTCGATAATACACTTTTCAAGAAAATAAATATACCCAACGGTAATATAAACATATAACCATATAATTTTCTCGAAAACTAGGATCCAAATTATCATAGGTTCATTACATCGGTTGATCGCTAGCAACAAACGCATATAATAAGGTAATCTGTCGAACATTAATTGGCAAACAATTTCCAACTCCTAGATCATTATGGGATTTATATTTTCCAACGCTATTGCAAATATAAACATGTTTCATCCCATCTTATGCCATTGAGTCCAAGTCTCACTTCTACTCAACTTAAGTGTCTAACTTAAAAAGCGCAAATATGTCCATGTAAGGTCGACTTTACATAGAGATTTACCTCTCCATCACAATCTAGCCAAGTCTTGTCATGACGTAAATTGCAACTTCAAGTGTTCCTTTTAATTAGATGGCATATTCTTAATTTAAAAGGGTACTAGTTTTGATTTTATGTGGTCAAATCAAATATGTACAAAGATGTCATGCATTCATCTTGTAGCATAATTTTAATAAAAACTTTTATTACCAATTCATAAAGATCAAATTATCAAAGTTTTGATTGAGGTATTGGGTTCACCAATCAAGGAATTTAGTATTAATTATCATCCATTATACCGTACTTTTGCATAAGTGTAAACACTTAGTGTTTGGATAATTACCACCGAAGTGGCGCATGGAATTAAAACTAATTAGCCCTTAAGATGAGCTTGCACATTATATGGCTTACTAAGTAGCTCCATTCGAACTTCAGAGGCGAGAGGACCGGTGCAGCTAAAGCACAACCTAAGACATCCATTCGGTGTGACTATCGCACTTCTTTAAACCCTTTTATTAGTTCATTCGAATGGGTGAGCCGTTCGGTCATTGTACCAAAGTCACCAATCAATTAAACTATTTTGACAACTTAACTCTTCCAAAACAATTAAATTTCGCCATTGTTTAGTCCGTATTATTTTCTATTCAAAATTACCCTTTGCTTAAAAGCTGTCTAACATAATAAACAAACAAGTAACAAATAAAAATAAACTACTAAAAACAATGCGCACATAATAAACAATTTATACGTGTAAACAAGTAGCCACATGCAACTTATTCGATAAAATCCTATTAATAATCAATATCTAGGTTAAATTAATGTATATATTAATTTAGGGTTTTCACTCGACAATAGAAAGTGAGCCACATACATCGATGAATCGATTCGTAAACCCTTAATTAATTATACCAAATTGCACATAATTGATTCATTAATATATTAATTGAGTCTTCCCAATTCAAGATTTATCATAAATAAATATGTCTCAACAATTAAACAATATATCAAAGCAACTTATCCATGACTAACATGCATGTATAATCATGGATATCATAACAATTATTCAAGTAAGTCACAAGATCGCATATAAAAAAAAAAAATTCCATGACACATAACAAATTATTCATGAATTAATCACGTAATCAATATTAATTCTAGGTTTTAATAAGGTTAGCAAACAATTTTCAAAACCCTAAAAAAAAATGTATATGTCGATTTAAAAAAAAATAGGGTACGCCCCAATTTATAAAAAAATTCGACCAAAACATAAATTAAACATAAACCCTAGATTAACATAGCAAACAACATACAAGTATTTGTTTTATTACGCGTTTATGTAATTAATTACTCATTAAAACCAATGACTCGTGATGCCCTTTGTTGGAATTATATATCAAGACATTCAAATAAATAATCACAAAACATCAAAGTAATATTGCGGGCGTTATAGGATGTATTAACGAATAATTAATTAACATAAAGAATATCGTACCTTTGTTGATTCTAGCGAACAAGAATCAAATCCACAAACTAACAACGGATGAACCCTAATTTGATTTAGTTAGGATTATATGAATTACCCTTACCGTTTTGTAATTCAATCCAAGATAATAACAATAGTGTGTTATTACTATGTTCTTGTACACACGTACTAAACCGAATTAAAGTAATGCTAGTTTTATCAAACAAATAACTTGGTTTTGTGGAAAAGCTTTGGATCGACCCTATAGGGTGTCGACCGGTTTTGGAGACAAAACACACACAAACAATTTAGGGTTTAGCTTGTGAATACAAGAGGTGCAAAAACAAGACCCTAGCCTTGTTTATATACCCAAGCAAACTTGGTGAACAAGTTTTGGCTTTGTTTCCTTTTCCCTTGGCCGATCGGTTCTAACACCTCCCAAGGGGTTCGGAATCTTCAAACTTTGCAATTAAGTCCTTTTCCAAATACCTTTAACGACCGTTAGTCCATTACATTAATTACTTAACGTCCGTTAGTTATTTCGTTTAATAAATAAATAAATACAACATTTATATTTAATTATTAACTTTAAATTCTCATCGTAAAGTGTGCAATCCCATAGTCTCGAGTTCGATCCTAACTCACGTCTACTAATTTATATCCATAAAACCAACATGGAGTCCCAAACCTTGGATCCGAACACTTAGCTTGTAAGCGTGTTAGTTGCCTTGGATGGTTCCAAAACAACAATGAGAAACTTTGTTGTAGATGCACACAAGTATGCGGAATCTACTTGAATGCACTTAGAAGATTAATGTAAGAACAAGTATAACACCAACAGCTTCAATATTATTGATAAATAATATGAGTACTCTCCTAGTACTAGGGTTTACAACCTTGAAGCTTTTCTTAAGACGGCTAGAGTATGGATATTTGCTTAACCTAGCTAGGATCTCCTTTTACACTCTAAGGAGATCCCTTACATAGATAACTATGCATTAAGTATATCATATATTCTATTGGTATAGAAGATATGATGTTACAAACCTTACACGACATACTTAATATAGATCAGTACAAACTCTAACACTATCAGTACTAATATTTGCACTATCAGTACTAACTAGTTAATACTCTTCAAACAATACTATCAGTACTAACTTTAACATAATAAGTATTAACTCCCAAAAGCGGTTCCCAACAATCCTCCCTAAACTTGTGATTGGGTTTGAGAATCACAAGTTTCTTGATCCTTGAGGATTCTTCCAAACTCGCTTTCCTCGCTAGGTCTTCGGCTTGATCAAAGATCTTTATCAGCAACTCATTAGCCATTTCAACTGCATTTCCCATCCTTAGCCCTGCTGTCGGCATTTGTAGAAGAGTTCCAAGTGCAAGTGGGTAAGTTCTTTCAACCAGCATGTAGATATCAGTCCCATTGCATGTAGTGACCAAGTGCAGTCCACGAGAATCAATCAGGGTCTAGCTGAGAGCTTCATCACCAGGTTGAAACTTTAATTGCTCTCCTGATGGATCTGGTTCAAAGATATTCTGGAGTTCATAAAGTAGCTCCAGATTCTTATCATTATTTGGATCTCTGTTCTTGAACCTTTCTTTGACTAACTCCCATAGCTTGAGTAGATCCTCCCTGTCAATAAATGCAAATAAATCTACCAAGTACAAATAGGCACTTGTCCTTCCACCTGCCTTATGAATCCTCCAATGCCTCTTTCAATCTTCAGTGTAGATATCTCAGTTGATGATTGGGTATCTAGTATTGATGGGCTCTAAATACAATGCTTCTTCTGGAGCTTCAATTAACATCATCTGATTGAGCTCCTCTTGGTGAGTCCACCTTCATCTTGGATGCTTTGGTCTTTTAGGTGCGATTGAGAGCTCCTTC
Organism: Chrysanthemum lavandulifolium; assembly: GCA_022545495.1. Classification (NCBI taxonomy): domain Eukaryota; kingdom Viridiplantae; phylum Streptophyta; class Magnoliopsida; order Asterales; family Asteraceae; genus Chrysanthemum; species Chrysanthemum lavandulifolium. Next base: position 296,906,281 of record CM040242.1, read on the forward strand.
TTCCGATGGTCTTTGTAGCTTCAATTGGTTGTGATCTTTCAAAAATCATCTTCATGCATAGGTTTGAAGTCCGTAAATCTTCTTTGAGTTAAATCGGCCGGTCTTTGAAGAGTCTCCCAAGATAAGCGATTAAAATTGCTTCAATGTTCTTCTGTCTTCACCTTGATACTTGATGTACTTATAGAGATACATCTTTTGCTGACTCTTTTTTGGAGGTCTTGAGGCCTTTTCAATTTCCCTTTCTTGTCTAAAGCGACTACGTCTTCGGCCAAGATCTCCTTGAACAATGGCCGCTTCATTAACACTTGTATTCTGATCTTGTTGCAGCTTCTATTGTACTTCTTGAGTTTCTTCTACTTTGGCTCTCATTTCATCCCATGTTTGCCAGTCTTCATCTAATTTAGCCATCTTCTTCTTTTCTTTCTCTACAGCCTTTTTTTGCAACTCTTGCTCATCTCATTCAGCTGCAAGCTTCCTTTCTGCTTCTTCATTCAACTTTTCAATCTCAGCCCTAGACAACTTTTTCTTCTTTGGTTCTTCTTCCAGAATCCCCTTGCCTTTGTCTTTGGGATCTATCTTTGGAGCTGAGGAGGTTGGTGATGGTGGGCACCTTCTTCTTGAATAACAACCCCTTTTTCTTTAGGCTTGGATGCTGCTGATTTGATCTTCTTCCTTAGATACAATACAGGAGGCTTCTTGTAAGTGGGAGAGATAGGTACTGATTTCTTCAAGCTTTAAAGTCCCAATACAGCATGTTTCTCTCTATCTTCTTCATCACTGTCTTCATGTGGAGTGGTAGTGATGGTAGTGGCCTCTGTAGTTGTTTCTTGTTGTAGTTCAGCAGCTACTTGGATAATGGGACTTAATACTGATTGAGGAATGCAAGGAGTACTAACTATAGTACTATCAGTACTAACTACAACACTAACAGTACTAACTGGGATAGTACTGATAGTGCATGTAGGAGTACTAAGTACTTCTTCTGCATCAATGTTGACCTCTACTTCTTCATCATCAATAAAAGGACTCTGAAAAGCTTGACCACCTTGCCACTGACCAAATTCTCTTCTACCTTGAATGTCAGAACTCCTCCCCTGTTTGGTAGAATCCTCTGTTGAGGTACTAGAAACTCTGAACTTGGCCTTTCTTTTAAGAGATGTGGTGACTGGAGATGCTTCTGCAGTTGGCTTGGAGATAAGCTTGACTTGATGCTCTAGCCTTTTTATCTTAAGGAGCATCCTGGTATGAAATTTTGCAGCAGCTTTCTTGTGTTTATCCAAAGCAATCTCTAGAGTGTTCACTTTTACGCATAAGAACCTATACAATTCCGTCATTTCATGAAGTGATAAGCGCCTCACCACTTCCGGTTGTGTTACTGCTTGAGAGGTGGGTCATTTGGCAATTGAGATGCACTCCAGGCCTAGCACGGCGAGATACACCCCCTTTAAGCCTTTGGTGGGTCCACCCTGTGAGGAGTGCTCACTAGGTGTTGGCATGGATTGGGTCTTATTGATGTTACCACTATCCTCACCAGTTTCTAAGCCTGGTTGAGTAGTGGTAGCCCTCACCATTCTATCCCCTCCATCACCTAAGATAGGCTCATCTGGTTCAATGATAGGAGGAGAATGAGGCTGATTTGTCCCACTCTCCTGTCTGGATTGCCTACTTGTTGATGAAAGTGGTTGATTGGGAGAGTTTTCAGGATCTGTGGGTGTATGTTCGGAGCGACCTGTGCTTGATGGTCCTTCACCCTCTGCAATGAGCATATTTGGAAATAATGGCACTACAACCCCACTATATCCTACCACAGCCCTTAACATATTTGAAAACACTTTAGTTTGTGAGTATTTTTATGGATAAATATTTTTGTGAGGTTGCAAGTTTTGTCTCGAAGATCCAAAATATTGGTATAAACACAGGATACATCGAAACTTGGTTTTGCTAAGCGCATTTTAAGCATACCCTCAAAAATATAGTTTGAAATATTGAACACCACCTTGTTGCAAAGCGAGATCAAGGATGTGGCTATGTTAGTGGGAAAAGCATCGGCCCGGTCCTTTTGTGACTCAAGCGATGTAAGAGGGTATGAATTAGAAACCTCCATTGTGGGGAAAGCTGACTTTTGTGAAAGTTGAAAGTATTGTCATGTCATGCCCCATCAATGAGAGTTGTTCAATGATTTCGATGGTGGCAAAGTGCTAATACCTTGACATCCCTAAGGCGAAGATGTTCTCTTAGAGATGCTTGAGTAATAACAATTTATGTGCCATCCATCGTGCCAATTATCTGTTGTACCCTTCCTCGGTTGTTGAAGCAATTGCGGTTGCCAAAACTTCACGGCGGTACATAAGATAGTAGGATTTAAAAGTAAAGCAAACACGATCTCGCTTACATTAAGGAAGGCTACTATCTCGATAAATTCTTCATTACCTTCTGGCAAGTTCAAGCACGCCACCATGTTGTACTTATCGACAAAATCAAGAGGAGCCATGAGTAAGAAGAATAAGGGTTAGTTAAGTGGGATTTAATTGCAAAAGCCTTTAGTGAAGTTTGGTGAAAGCAATTGGAAAGTTATGCAATATATAGAGATTTGGAGAATTTTAGTTGAACCGCCTTATAAATATTTATGGTAATAAGTGAAGAGAAACCAATTAGGAAACCCTTTTATAAGGAAACAGACGGTAACAACTCTATTTGCAAAAGTAATCATTGCATAACAGACTTTTGGAATAAGTACTAATGGCTAGTTTATCAGTACTAATTATGCTTATTAGTACTAACTTATAACCATCAGTATTAACTTTTACCCATCAGTATTATTTCATAGTTTGAAAATTAAAATACTGAAACCCCAATTTTGAAGGGATTAAGTGTGGTGACAGACACTTAATCAAGGTCGACCTTACATGGCCTCGGTTTAGTGAAAACCAATGGTTTGATGCATAGCACTGCACTGTGATGGATAGTCCCATTAAAGGGCCTTCGATTGGGTTTCCGGCTCGTGGCGGTGTTGCCTACAACACAAGTGTTGGATTCACGATTGCTCGATGTTCTCTAAGCCAGATGCCCTTAGGAAAAGAGTGGGTTAGTGCAGAATGAATCTGACTAACTGAAACCATCAATTCATGTTCATTAATATCACAAGATGCCACATAATGCTCTTGCATCACAAAGTCCATAGTTACAGCAAGTTACACCATGTTGTGGCTTCAGAATGAGCATAAGAAATAGAACCACATGTTCTGTAACATTTAGTCATCAAACCATATCCATATTGCTTGTGTTATGCCTGAAAAGTTAGTCCATGACCAAGAAAATACAATCCAAGACATTTTCTTGCCAATCTGTATTAACATTACACAATCAGTATTAACCAGATAACAATCAGTACTAATCACCAGTTCACAAAACTTGGAGAGAGATAAGACATATTATGGATGAAGCATCCCAATACTTGTGACCAAGTACTGAAACCTTCCCAATTTAAAAGCTTTTGTTAGAAGATCTGCAACATTAAACTCAGTATTAATTCTATCAACCTGAATGAGTTTCTTTTCATTACAGTCTCTTATAAAGTGATGTCTTATCTCAATGTGTTTAGTTTTAGAATGAAAAACTGGATTTTTGATAATGCATATAGTAATGTTGTTATCAATATAAATGACAGTGCCCATGAAATTATACCCATAATCAAGCATCGATTACGAATCGAGAGAACTTGATCACAACAACTTGCAAAGCTGACTACATACTCGACCTCGGTTGTAGAGTTTGCCACAATGCTCTACTTCTTGCACCGCCATGAAATCAACCTATCACCAAGAAATTGACATCCTCCGTGGTTGACTTCCTATCAAGACTTGCCCGACATAATCTTTGTCGAGTAAGCTACGGATCAAAGGGAGAGTCCTTAGGATACCAAAGGCCTAGTTGAGCGTGGCCTTCGGATATCTAAAGATTCTTTTAAGCGCATGTAAGTGAGAAAGATTTGGAGACTTGAAATCTTGCACATGCACATCTTGCAAACATAATGTACGAGTGCGGAGGCGGTCAAATACATCAATGAGCCAATCATTGATCAGTAGAATCTTGATCAACTTCTTCACCATCAAGATCTGGAAGTAATGGCTTATTATGCTCCATAGGGTGCTTGCAATCTTTGTGTTGTCAAAGCTAAACTTCACAAAATCTCCTTGACATATTTATCTTGGGCGATAAATATGCCATCGATTCTGCTTGACACATAGCCCAAGAAGAAGGTGAGTTCTCCATAGAACTCATCCGAAACTGTCATGCATCAACTTTTCAAACTCTCTACATAGATCACGCTTGGTTGAGCCAAAAATAATGTCATCTACATATATATGAAATAACAGAATATCATTCTTTACATTCCTAATGAATAAGTCGATCAATCTTCCCTCTTACGAAGCCATTGCCCAAAAGATACTTGGCCAATGTTTCATACCAAGCTCTTGGGGCTGATCACGAGACCATAGAGTGCCTTTTGAACCACAGATACTTTGTGCGGAAAGTTGGGATCTTCAAAGCACGGAGGTTGTGGACATAAACTTCCTCCTCAATCTTTCCATAGAGGAAAGCACTCTTCGCATCCATCTGGTATACTGTGAAGTCTTTTTATGATGCAAAGGCCAGGAATAATCTAATAGCTTCAATCCTTGCCACTGGAGCAAAGACCTCTTCATAGTCAATCCCTTCTTGTTGTGTATACCCTTGAGCCACCAGTCTAGCCTTGTTCCATATTACTACACCCCTTTCATCCTTCTTGTTTCTGAAAACCCATTTGGTGCCAATAGCTCTCTTTCCATCAGGAAGATCCACAAGAACCCATACATTCTGAAGTTTGAACTGGAGAAGCTCTTCTTGCATTGCTTCTACCCATGCTTCATCTTCAAGAGCTTTGTAGACTTTTTCTTTGGTTCTGCTTGGGAAACAAAACAAACAAAGAGACATGTATGTGAGGCACCATGATTTCTTTCTTCATAGATGGCACTAAAGAATCTGTCTCACTATCTTTGAAATTTAGATCTTGTAGTTCTTTCGGCATTGACATCCCCAATAACATTTTCAAGGATGATCTGATTGATTCTTACGTGGTGTAGTAGGACGACATAAGATGAAGCTATATTAGTAAAATCAATCTCATCGGCTTCACCATAGGGATCGGGAACCTCTGTGATTAGCGATGGAATAGGCAGAGGACCATCAGTACTAATTTCTGGCTCATCAGTACTAACATGTGGCTTATCAGTATTAACCACATTAGTGTTGATCACTTGAGGTTCTATCACTGTATCTTCTGTATTGGTCACACCCCCTTCAGTATTAGAATCATTAGTCTTTAGAGGTTGATCATCATCTTTGTTTGCCTCCTTTGAAGAAGTGCTTCCAATTGAGTTGTCATTCCAAATGGGCAATAGGATGCAGTCAACATCATCATCAGAATCTGCATCAGGACCTTGCTTTTCTCCTGCAATCATGTTTGAATCTATAGAAACAGGCACATAGTTCAAATATTATGTTAGCATATCAATATCAAAAAGCCATGTTGGTCCTTGCCCCTCTACATTAGGTTTGTCCTCAAGAAACTCTATGTGCAGATTCTCCTCTATCCTTCTGGTTCCAGAATTATAAACCCTAAAGGCTTTACTATTCAATGAGTAGCCAACCAGATATCCACTATCAGATTTTCCATCAAACTTACCTAAGTTGTCAATGGTATTGAGAATAGAGACATGACACCCAATATTGGATGATAATTCATTAATCCATGTTTAGGGGTCGTAGTGTAATTAGTTATGTATTTAGAGTCGAGTTTGTAAATTGTATAACTTTAGGGTCAAAATATGTCAAGATTAAAGTTACTAACCGAATAGCGGTTATAGCGGTTATAGGTAGTTATTAGCGAAGGGTCGCGATGGTTCATGGAACCTGTAGTATATGTTCGTATAGTATATATAGATGTCAAAGTGTATTGTAAATGTTAACAGAATTCATTATATACAAAAGCGTGAGTTTTGTGTGTCATGTGTTTTGTTCATAGACTTGTTTGATTCGAATACATATATATATCAAAGGATGGGGCCAACAGTGGTATCAGAGCGTCAGAGGTTCGAATCAAACCCGGTGTTTCAGTTTGTGTTTCACCAGAGATTCAAGAGGAATACGTTTGCAGATTGCAAGAAAACTAAACCACAAACACCAGAGACAAGAACAAATTTGGTTCAGGGAATCAAGTTCAAAAACGATTTAGGGAATCGTTCCAAAGAAGAGAAATAGAGACGATTGATTCAGGGAATCAATCAAAGAGAAAAAAGTGGTTGATAGTACTAATGTAAAAGATCCAAAGAAAGTGGTTGATAGTGCTATTATAAAAGATCCATAGAGACCGATTGATTCAGGGAATCAATCATGAGAAGAAGAGACAAAGACCGATTGATTCAGGGAATCAATTAAGAGAATAGAGAAAAGATAGATTACAGCATGGAACAAGAGTAGAACTAGGAATGTTCTTGAGTTCTTGAGAACGTAGAGAAGAGATAGAAACCGATCAGAGGATCAGTTAAATTCAAGAAAAAAAGAAATTTGATCAGGGATCAAGTTTGGAGATAAGACAAAGAAAACCAAAAGAGATTCAAGAGAAGTGAATAACGAAAGTCAGAATGAAAGTCAGAATTGAAGGGGACATCAGCAACAACGATTCTATATTGGTGTCAGAATTGAAGAAAACAGATTAGACAAAGAGAAGAGAGTGGAAATCGATTAGAAAAATCGATTAACAGAAAAGGAAGACATCGTTTAGAGAACTGTTTCAGAGAAAGAGAAGTAGCATTTGAGAAACAAATGCAGAAACCTTTAGAAAACTTAACGAGGACGAGAATGCCGCCACCAAAGATCAATGGAAGAAAGGTAGATTTATATGTTTGAGAAAAGAATGGAGGAAAGGCAACGATAAGCAAGGAGAATAAAGGAAGGCAATTGCTATGAATGCAGATTCCATAGCGACCTTACAACAAACTTAAAGAAGGTTGTTGTTGATAAACAAAACATTGGAAAGAATGAAGATGGTATGAAGTCATCAAAGATTGTATTTGAAGACAAAAGGCGAGAAGACTGCTACAACATGTTCAAAAATTGAGATGATCGAGTTGCGAGACATGAAGATGTTGAAGACACGGATTAATAAATTAGGGAGGAATATTGGATGATAATTCATTAATCCATGTTTAGGGGTCGTAGTGTAATTAGTTATGTATTTAGAGTCGAGTTTGTAAAGTGTATAAGTTTAGGGTCCAAATATGTCAAGATTAAAGTTACTAACCGAATAGCGGTTATAGGTAGTTATTAGCGAAGGGTCGCGATGGTTCATGGAACCTGTAGTATCTGTTCATATAGTATATATAGATGTCAAAGTGTATTGTAAAAGTTAACATAATTCATTATAAACAAAAGCGTGAGTTTTGTGTGTCATGTGTTTTGTTCATAGACTTGTTTGATTCGAATACATATATCAGAGGATGGGGCCAACACCCAAAGGTTTAAGAAAGTCTAGGGTGGGCTTTCTACCTAAAAAGCGACTCATAGGAGTCTTGCCATGAGGCTTTACAATCGATACCATGTTACGAACATAACAAGCATGATTAAGCGCCTCATTAAAATGTTGTGGGTAACTTGGAATCGCTAACATAGTCCTAACGACCTCAATCAATGTCCTATTTCTCCTTTCAAACAACCCCATTTTCTTTGAGGAGTTCTAGCTACATCTGTATTCTCTTTTAATACCCTTAAGTTGACGGAAATCATTCATCACTTGGTTTTTAAACTCTGTCCCATTATCACACCTAATGATCTTAACTTTCTTATCAGCTAGGTTCTCTACAACAGTTATGTAAGACTTAAGGATTTCACTGGTGTCATCCTTAGTGTTCATAAAGAAAACCCAAGTAAATCTGCTAAAATCATCAGTGACAACCAAACAATACTTCTTAAAATTCAGGATGCTAACATTTGCGAGGCCAAATAAATCCATGTGTAGCATATGAAGTGGTTGGGTGATAGAGTTAAAAACCTTGGGCTTACAAGAGGCTCTATGCTGCTTCCCTTTGAGGCATGCAATACAGGTCTGTTTATTTTCAAATCTTTTTGAAGGTAAACCTCTTACAAGGTTATTTTTAGCTAAAAGATTTATTACCTTAAAATTCACATGACCTAGCCTTCTATGCCATAACATAGATTCATCCAAAGAAGCTGTAGCAACTAAACATGTAAGGTTGTCTTTGGGCACTATGTTTTTCATATTAACACTGTACAGATTGCTTTTCCTAGAAAACTTAAGTAGTACCTCATCATCACTAGGCAACTTAAAATTAGGAGATAAAACCAAGCAATCAATATCTGTGAACAGAACAAAATTCTTCTTGTCACACATTTGTGACACACTGAACAGGTTGTATTTGAGTTCTTCAAAGTCCAAATTACCAGTCATGATTGTGCCTTTACCAGTAATTCTTCCACCAATTCCTCCTCCAAAAGAAACATATCCTCCATTCAAATCAGTGAAATCTGAAAGGTAAGATAGATTTCCAGTCATTTACTTGGAACACCCACTGTCTGAATAGCCAAGATCATCATTATTGTTGGAATGTCCTGCACATAAAATAAAGGAAATTAGTTCCTTTTGGGGACCCAAGCCATCATCGACTTGGATCCGCCTCGTGCATCAATGTAATCATATTTCTTGAGAGTAAGCGATGCATTGTTGGGTTGAGTGGTCTTCTCACCCAACAAGTCGAGGGCTTAATGAGATTGCCCTTGATTCCACTGCAAGCATTCACTTTAGAACCAAGCGGGTTTCCTTTTAGGCTTAAAAGTATTAACTTTTGGCCTATCAAGATTAAGTTTTGGTTCATAAGTATTAACCTTTTTCTTGTAAAACTTGATTTATTCATCATAAGATTTAAAGGTTTGAGCTGCTCTAGCATGAAAGGGCCTTGGTGAAGTAGAAGGTGATTTAGAAAAGTTTCCTTTGGGTCTATCACCAAATACTCTGGGTTGTGGTCTAGCAGTGTTAACTGGCTTTATAGTATTCAACGATTTTATGCCAGTTTTATGAAGAACTGCTCTTGGGGTCATGATGGGTTGAGGTCTCATAGGGTGTCTGCATTGAGCCTGCAGATGAGAAAAACTTCCACATACAAAGTAAGATTTATTATACATGACAAATTCATCTCCTAGTTGCTCAGATTTAAGCTGATTACAGTTTCTTTTATTACCTCTAGGACTAAATGACATGTTTCTATACATTTCAACATATTTTACTGGCTTCCTAACAGGTTTGTCATTTGGTCTTACAGGTTTAGTGGCTTGTTCTTGCTTTTGATCACTAGACTCTACATCTGCCTTTTTATTTTCAAACACAGACACCTCAGGTAAGGAGGTGTCACTGGTAGTTTCAAATACTTCATCAGTCTTTTCAGCTAAAGTACTTTTGATCGTAGTACCTTGGATAAATGTGGGTACCTTAAACTCTTCTAAGCCAGTGTGTTCAAGGTCTATACCAGGGGGTGAATGAATAACTCTAAATGGTGGTGGTACTGATTTATAACCCATATCTGATTTGGCTTTGCCAATTAATGCTTTTTCCAGGTATCTATCAACTCTCTCAGAGTTATAATGTTGTGTGTCTTTAAGTTGCTCAACACTTAGCTCTATATTATCTTTAGCTTTAGTGACTTTCTCTAGTTCTTCTTTTAACACACTTATGGTAGTGTCTGTAAAAGAAATTTCCCTATTAAGCACAAGATTGCATCGAGATCTGAGACTCATTTTCCTTATAATGCTTAACTTGTTTTTCTAAGACTGCTAAACCTCTCTTATGATTTGTTAAGTTATAGCTAGTTTTAGCAAGTTCTTCAGACACATTATCAAACATGGTTTTTAGCTCTAAATATTTTCTTAATGGAATACATGTATACGAACAATTAAGTACCTCGGATACCAAAGCCATGTTGATTGGACTTTTTCTTCATCACCATGAAGCTCCAATCATATCCGGCACCATCAACAAACAACCATTGCTTTTGAAGAAGAGTTGTCGACATCACTGTGCTTCCCTTTGCTCTGGGGCTTATGCATTCTACGGAAAAATGCCCAAGCTTGCCACAGTTGTAGCATTCAACCTTTCCTTGTCAAACCAGTGATATCTCCATCATTGATCTTAATCGCCTTTCGGTTTCTTTATGAACCTTCTTGCCCTCATACTGATCACGGCAATGTTCCATTTGATGTCCATCTCTTCCATGTCATCTTCATGGATTTGTCTCAGATCATCATGAGTGATCTGGGATCCTTGACTCTACTCAGCTATAAAGGCATAGATTGTACCTTCATTGATGTCTGCTGCAGTGGTTACTGAGCCATCAGTATTAACATTAGTACTAGGAGTACTAACATCAAAACTGTCCTTATCATTGTTAGTGACAGGGTGAGCCACAAAGGCTATGTTTTGTGACCAGGCTGGAAGATGCAATGCTTTTCTCTTCATATCTTGATCAATCACCTTAAAGCTATTGAGCAGTTGTCCAACTTCATGGTTTCAAATTAAAGCTTGTTCTTCCATACAATGACATGAGTGTCCCATTTGGTGATGGAAGGCTTTTAACAAACACGAGGTTGACATCTTCCTTGGAGAGGTCCACATCCAATCTGATTGACTAACAAGTTTTGAAGCCTATTGTAAATTGAGTCAATGGACTCAGTTGCACCAAAGATGAAGTTTTCAAATTCTTGCTTCAAAAGAGTCTTCGAGTTTTCTTGGTGTGAGTCCCACCAAATCTGGTCTCAATGGCTTTGAACAAACTCTGAGCATCTTTGTGTTTGTTGAATGTGAGTTGATGATCATCAGGTATTGCCATAAGTAAGAGACTTCTGACCTTGAGATCATTGCCTCTTTGAGCCATTTCTTCATTAGTGATAGGATCACCTTTGTCTTTAGTAACGACCTTACCACCAACTTCTTCGGTGACAATGGATTTGTAAGAGTACCCATTGATCACAATGTTCCTGACTTAAAATCAAGTACCAAGAAGTCTTGCTCTGTCGCATTCTCTAGAGTTCATATTCATTTGGTGCAGACTTAGGAACTCATTATGAGATTGGATTTTTGAGTCGAAATCCATTTCTTCAGATTTGTCACACAGGATCTTCTAAAAACAAAGCTTCAGGACACAAGCTCTGATACCACTTGTGGAGTCCCAAACCTTGGATCTACAACACTTAGCTTGTAAATGTGTTAGTTGCCTTGGATGGTTCCAAAACAACAATGAGAAACTTTGTTGTAGATGCACACAAGTATGCGGAATCAACTTGAATGCACTTAGAAGATTAATGTAAGAACAAGTATAACACCAACAACTTCAATATTATTGATAAGTAATACGAGTACTCTCCTAGTACTAGGGTTTACAACCTCGAAGCTTTTCTTAAGACGGCTAGAGTATTGATATTTGCTTAACCTAGCTAGGATCTCCTTTTATACTCTAAGGAGATCCCTTACAGAGATAACTATGAATTAAGTATATCATATCTTCTATTGGTATAGAAGATATGCTGTTACAAACCTTACACGACATACTTAATATAAATCAGTACAAACTCTAACACTATCAGTACTAATATTTGCACTATCAATACTAACTAGTTAATACTCTTCAAACAATACTATCAGTACTAACTTTAACATAATAAGTATTAACTCCCAAAAGCGAATTTCCCAACAATATGTAGTGTTGACACCCAAGTCTATCTATCCTTACATAAATCAGGTTAGCATATCCATCGTGTGTATAGACATATATGATTTCTTTGATATGTGGTGTGCTTTTGATTAAAGCCTTATACAGGCAATGCAGCAATGTTGAAGTGCTTAATAGCATTGTCACTTTAAGTCGAAAGTGATACATTTATTTCTTTGTGCCATTTTTTTCTTTAATATTATGATCCTTTATTGTACTGTAATTGTTAACTACTGGGACTGAATCTTTATTTTGCAGCATTACAAGCAATCCATGGATGCGTAAAAATGGATTACTTACATGAGGACAATATCTTATCCATGTGAGGGTTTATAATATTCTTTTTCACTCTTTCTTACTCAAATTTGAATTTAAATCTAAACATCATATTCTTAATATGAGATAATCGCATCTACTGCTCCCCACAATACTTTTTTGGATATTTCTCGACACAGGGGTTCTGATGGATCTTGATGAATTCTTATCATTTATCTAGCTAGGAATCCATCCGAGAGATCTTGATCATATGTTATTCCCGACAACTTCTGATGAGATGTAAGAGGTTGAAGTTTATATTCCTTAAGCTTGTGATATTTCAATATTTTATTGATTCCTTCCGCTTTGTTGTGATGATATATAGATGTGAAAAACAAGATCTTTTGAAATATAGGACAAGTTCTGGTTCAGGTTTTTATATCTGATGTGTTGTTATAGGCAACCCTATAGGTTTCGTAGGGAGTGTATGACTTCACATCAAAGATTTCTTTTCAGTTCCACTAGGAGCTCAATGTAGGTAATAGCATTTTGCTTTCAGAGGTAAAGAAACTTGGAGGGCAGGTATATGGATCAAAATTAAATGGGTTGTGATAGAAGCGAACAATTTTTTCTACGGGTCAAAACAGGTTGGGTTGGGTAGGTTGGACCAAAAGAATTTTGTATGTCTCTGTATTGTGGCCAATACTACTTTTTTCATTGAAGGTCAATACTACATTACTACCGACATATCAACCTCATTTGTGACAAATACTCTTTTTCCATTCAAGGTCAATACTAAATTTGTATTGTCATATTACCCTCATAATTGTGTAAGTTTTAGTTAAATTAGTATATTCTTCTTGCTCATTAAAGGATGTTTTCTTGCAAACTTTTGGAATAGACACGTTGAAATTAGCACGTTGAATGGTATAAAAAATGTGACTTTTATTTCATAGCATCTTGGTGCACACCATGTCAAAGGTTCACACTGAGTCTAAGGTTATGTGCTATGCGTGCTTTACAAAGGGGTGAGCAAAAGAAACCGGAAAAACCAAACAGTAACCGAAAACCGAAAAACCAAACCGAAAAAACCAAACATAAACAATAGCTAACGGTTTGGTTTTTTTGATGTGAATAACCGAGTAAACCAAACCATAATAACCAAACCGAAATAATATTAGTCAAAATATTACAGCCTATATTGAATGAATTGTGACCTTTATATTCATGTAGAATGGATGATCACTTGGCAATAAGTGTTTATCACTTATGGTTACAGACTAGATATCCATGTTTGAGTTCTGCTTCGTTCCTTTTTTTTTCAAACTTTGAGTTTAGTTGTATGTTGAATAGGAATTTGCTCCACAATAGTTGCAGGCATATGTACCACAAATTATAAACAAAATAAACATCAAACACATATATATATATGAAATGAACTTTAAAAGATTACAAATCGCAATAACAAAATCAATACTGTATAAATATTTATGTCCAAACCCTGTGCGTGCACGGGTATTATAACTAGTAGTGAAAACAAAAAGTTTTAGTTATTTTTCTTTTTAATAATTTTGTCAAACTTTTAACCTGGGATTCATGATTTATATGTAGTACAAATTAGGGGTGGCAATTCTCGACACGACACGATAAACGACACGAACACGACACGAAGTTAAACGGGTTTGGGTTGAGGATAAACAGTTTGGGTAAAAAGCAGTCAACCCGTCTAACCCGTTTAATAAGCGGGTTGTGTTTAGGTTGAGTAAATATTAAGCAGTCAACCCGTGAACCCGTTTAAGTATACAAGACTCAAAAAATAAAAAATATAACCTAGTTTTTTATGTTGGATGTGGATTAAATGTATTTTTTTATGTACTTAATATGAGTGAATTACGATTATATCTCAAATATCATTGAAATTGACACTTATAACTCTGAAAATTGTCGTATAGTTATTTGTATGTTACTTTTATTATATTTTAGATCCTTATATCATTTTTGCATTTAAACTAGTTAAAATAACAAACCAGCAACCTTATTCAGTGCTTGACCTATTTAGTTAAACAGGTTAAATGGGTCATAAACGGGTTACACGTGTTATGCAGGTCTGGGTTAGGGTTGAGTTTCTTGACACGATTAATAAATGGGTCGTGTTTGGGTAGAGGTTATACCAACCCGCCAACACGCGAACCCGAATAGGTCAACACGAACACGACTCGATTGCCACCCCTAGTACAAATATGAGGCACTTTATTTTGCATACTCAAAAACTTTTGCATACTAAAGGATAAATCTCCACCTTCCATCTAGTTTGATCTAATGGTGGTGATTAACCTAAGATTTAATATGTCTAAACCTAAGTCCATTTTTTTTAATCACTTTTTTTAATTTCACGTTTTTTTTCGTTTTCATACATTTTTGTCCGTTTTTTCAGCTTTTTATACGTTTTCGTTTGTTTTCATACGTTTTCGTCTGTTTTCTTACGTTTTTGTCCGTTTTCGTCAGTCTTGTTACATTTTCGTCTGTTTTCTTACGTTGTCGTCCGTTTTCTTACGTTTTTGTCCTTTTTCATACCTCCGTTTTCATACATTTTCGTCCGTTTACATACGTTTTCGTCCGTTTTCTTACGTTTTCATACTTTTTCGTCCGTTTTAAACGTTTTCGTGCATTTTCTTACATTTTGGTCCGTTTTCATCGTTTTTGTCATTTTCTTACGCTTTCATCATTTTCTTACTTTTCTTTTGTTTTCTTTCGTTTTGTCCGTTTCTTACGTTTCGTCCGGTTACATATGTTTACGTCTGTTTTCTTACGTTTTTGACCGTTTTCATACGTTTTTATCCGTTTTCTTACATTTTCGCCTGTTTTCTTACATTTTTGAAGTTTTACCTATGTTTTCGTTCGTTTTCTTACGTTTTCGTCCGTTTTCTTACGTTTTTGTCCGTTTTCATACCTTTTCGTCAATTTTCTTACGTTTTCGTTCGTTTTAATACGTTTTCGTCTGTTTTCTTGCTTTTTTGTCCGTTTTCATCGGTTTTCATAGGTTTATATACGCTTTCGTCCGTTTTTTACGTTTTCGTCCATTTTTAGACGCTTTCGTTTGGTTTCAGACGTTTCGTCCGTTTTCTTACATTTCGTCCATTTTCATCCGTTTCATATGTTTCGTCCGTTTTGACGCTTTTCCCGCTTTTATCGTTTTCATTTGTTTTATACGTTTTGTCCGTTTTAGTCCGTTTTTGCGGTTTTTTTACGTTTTGTCTATTTTCATATGTTTTCATGCTTAATATTAAAATTTATTATATTACATGTCTAGTATCAATTGTGATATTTTATTATAAAAAAGTTAGTGTCTAATATCACTTTTGATATTTCATAAATAAACAAGTATGTTTTTTAACCTTTAATATCACCTGAGATATTTCATTGCTCTGTATATTTTTATATATTATCACCTATGTGTTTTCTAATATTTTTAAAATTTTCAGTTACAATATAGTTTTTGTGCCTTTCATCGCAATTGACAAGCGCATATTTTTTTAAGAGAACCAATGTTATCTATCACTTGTGATATTATACTCTTAGTAGAAATAAAAGGGTAAAAGTCTCTTTAGATGAATTCTTATTTTGTTCAAAAAATGCTAATTTAATGCAACACTTGTTTGATTTTGAGAATATGTCATGTCTTTATTTTCATAGTTTGCTTCATTTTTATTCATTTTGATATTGTCAAGTGACACTTATTTATCTCTTGTGATATAACACTATAAGAAAGATGAAGAGTATTACACTCTTCATCATATATGTGTTATCAGTTGTGATACTCAACTAATAATGTGAAATATTAAATTCATACCAAATGTGATAAGAATTTAGCATTTTACCAAGTATATATATGAAAGAAATGATAATAAACATCACTTATTATATTACTGTGATGATTCTGTTCATTTTTCTTATTTGTGTTTTTGAAAATATTTAGGAAGATTTTGGTGTTTTATGATAATATGAAATATTAGAAAAGGTGTTTAACTGAAAACAAAATATGTTATGAAACTTTTGTTAGACTTGTGGTGGATTTAATGGATACATTGTGCATGTTTCGATAGGTTTTATAGCAGAATTAAAAAAAAAACCTATGGTTGAATCAGCAAACTAAAGAAGTTATGGTTGAAGAAAGCACACATCTTTATAAACAAACTGAGTAAGCTAAAAAACTTGTGATATCACACATGATATAACATGTGATATCACTTCACTTGTGATATCACAGGTGATATCAACGATGTTATCACACATGATATCACGTGTGATATCACAAGTGAGGTGATATCACAAGTGAGGTGATATCACAAGTGTTTGAGCTTCCTCAGTTTGTTTATAAAGATGTGTGATATCTTCAACCATAGCTTATTTAGTTTGCTGATTCAACCATAGATATTTTAAAATCCCGTTATAAAACCTATCGAAACATGCACAATGTATCCATTAAATAGAAAAATCCACCACAAGTTTAACAAAAGTATCATAATATCTCTTGTTTTCAATTGAACAACTTTTCTAATATTTTATAATATCATTAAATACAAAAATATTCCTAAATATTTTCAAAAACACAACCATCACATTCTTAGTTGAGTATCACAACTGATAACACATACATGATGAAGAATGTAATACTTTTCATCTTTCTTACAAGATTATATCACAAGAGATAAATAAGTGTCACTTACAAATATCAAAATGAAAGCGTCGAAACGGACAAAAGCGTATAAAATCGAATGCAAAGCGTATAAAAGCGGACAAAAGCGTCAAAACGGACAAAAGCGTATAAAATAGACAAAAGCGTATAAGAGCGGATGAAACGCGTGAAAACGGACGAAACGTATAAAGCGGATGGCGTTCAAAATGTATTTAAAACGTCTAAAATGGATGAAAACGTAAAAACGGATGACAACGTATGAAAGCGTCAAATCGGACGGCGTATAAAGGGACGAAAATACATGAAAGCGTAAAATACGACGGCGTCTAAAAACGGACGAAAATACATGAAAACCTAAAAAGCGGAACAAAGCGTATGAAAGCGTAAAAAAGATTTAAAGCGTATGAAAGCGTAAAAACACGTGTTGGAATCACTCCTAAACTATAATTCAAGTGTTAGTTATTCTTATGTAATAGGTAGCTTATTATGGCCTTTATTTTTGTTATTATCCTTAAGCTTATGTAGAAGGCCCATGAGCTTAGGCCCAAGCCCATAGGAGAAAGGATGGGAACTAGGAGTGTTGCCCTAGCTTCCCTCCTATAAATAATCTTGTAAACCTTCATTTGAAGGTTGGTTGTTCAAGTTATTCCTTTCACTCACATCTCTACGCCTAACCGTCTAAGTCATACGTGTGTGTGTGTGTGTTTGTTTATTGTTCAACCGCCTCTATCTCTTTCTTGTAAGCTTGTGTTGTAAATCTAGTGACCTAACAGTGGTATCAATCGCCTAATAGTTGAGTGAACGTATTGTTTGAAGTGAGTTTTGGTCTCACGCTTAACTTGCGTTTCCATAACTTTGGCTTGATCAAAAACGTATTTTTACACTTTTTAATCCAAGATTCTTGTCCTTTCAACGTTATAAGGTGTTAAACTTATTGTTTTTGGCAAAAGTTTGAACTTTGTGTGTAGATCATCGTTTTCATCTAGTTTTTGTCTGAAGGTTCTATCCTACAGCGTAAGCTGTTTTAAGAGTTACGGTTCATCAAGTTTCACACTTTTGTGTCTTTTGGTGTTATTGAAGCTATTTCATCACACAAAAGCGGTTTTGAAACAACTTTGAGCATAATCATATTTACGAGTAATCCTACGCGTAGCTAAACCCTAAAACTACGCGTAAGGTTATCCTTGGCTTGATCTTCGTTTTCGTGGTTTACTCCGTGTTTTCTTGCTTGGATAAGCACGAAAATCGTCGACTTTGGATATATTTTGCCTTTGTGAAGTGTAAAGATCACAGGATAAAACCTAAAATTACGCATAAGCATAAAGCTTACGGCGTAGAAATCCTACGCATAAGATTCATCTTACGCCTAAGCCTAGTCTTACGCATAAGATAATCCCACGCCTAACTTTCTCGCCTAACTTTGTGTCACGCCTAACTTTAGAGTCTTTTCCTACTTACGCGTAAGCTAAGTCTACGCGTAACTCTCGATTGTTACGCGTAACTTTGGTGTTTTACGCATAAGTGCTACTTGGATAATTGTGATTTCTCGCCTAAGGACACTTCATCAACAAAGGTTCATTCGACTACAAAGATCCATTTTACCAACACAAGTCTTCAACATGTCACAACCACCATACTCTAACTATTTCCTTACACTTATCCTCAACGACAACAACAACTAAGTCCACAACATCAACAATGGAATCAACAACAAGCTATTTATCAACAACAATTTAATCAACAACATACTCCACAACTTGGAGCAATTCCTCCACCACAAATGGTTCAAACACCGCCAAGTCTTCAAGTTCAACCCTACACAAATGACTTCAATCAACATCCATCAAGGAACACTATGAAGGAACCCACTTGGTTTGCAAAGATGTGTGAAGCTTTAGCGACCAACAATCAATTCATGAGGTTGGATCACTTGATAGACCTCCAATGCTCACTCCAGAAACTACGATCAATGGGTGATAAGGTTCTTTAGGTTTTGTGATGCGAAGAAGCCACATGGAAAGTTCTTAAAGAAGGTTATCTTGGAAGGTCCATTTGAGATGCCTCTTGTCATTGTGCCGGAGATCCTAATGCCATTCCACCAAGAGATGAACAAACAAACATTGCTACTATTGCGATTTAAATTAAGCGAACTTCTACACTATGAAGCGATGAGCTTGCAATGCAATATATCCTTTTAGGATTACCTAACCCAATTCTTGAAGTGTTGATGCTCAAAAGACCGCAAGGAAATGTGGGACCATATTCATCTTCTTATGGAAGGATACATGCTCAATCGGAGGATTTGGAATCCAAAATTTACTTGGCTTATGAACACTTCATGATTGAACACGGAGACACTAGAGTCTTATCATCATCGATTTTCGAGACATCATCAATGATTTGGATAAACACAACATCATCATGCCAAAATTGCGTGAATACTAAGTTCCCGAGTAGTCTTGGTCCCGAATGGGAGAAGTATGTCAATTTTCTCCGACAAGCAAAGAATATGCATCATTCTACATATGGATTGTTGTACGATTACTTGAAGCCTCATGAAAAGGAAGTTGATAGGGAAAGGATTCTCCGTGCTCAAATTGCTCCACCTACACATCCGGAAAATCAACAACTTGCCTTATATGCTCAACAAAGTTATCCTCCTCAACAAGCAACTCAACCAACTGCCTCAGTCACACCAAACGATCAATCACAGCAACCTCAACAAAATCAATTGGTTCCTTACAACAACAATGATCAAGCACTTCATAGTCAAACTAATGAGGAATCCGATCCGTTCGAAGCATTGCAACATGGTTTTAGCCGTTATACCAACAAATCCAACAATTGTATTCGTTCCTCATCCAATACACGAAATCAGGCTGTTGTGAACAATGGACGAATTGAAGTTCAGAATCGTGGTTATGGTCGTCAAATGGGAGGTGGTCAAGGGTTTAATGCTATGGGTAGGAAATAGGAATAACAACAGAGCTCAAGTGGTGGAGCAGGAAATGCTCGAATGGGTTGAATGGTCTTGATGCTACAAGCGCAATGAGAAGGGACACACAGCTAATGCATGCCCAAAGCCAAGGACTAGGGGCGGTGCTTATTTCAAAGAGGCTCTTCTTTTGGCTCTTAAGGATGAAGTGGTGGATCTCTCACAAACAAATAATGAGCTTTATGGTAGATGCGGACTCGGATGATGATATGGAGGACTTGCGGACAATGCATTTGTTATGTTAATGGCTAATATGCATGAGCTACACATGAGTGAAACAGGCCCGTGTATGACACCGATGGCTTGTCTCGGTACCGAACAAACCATCATCATATCTCGAACTAATATCTCCGCCAATATACGAATCCAAGCAGCTCGATATTCAAAATGAGTCATCTACATCTCATTCGGCGATTTTCAAATAAACCACAGTAGTTACATTTGACGATCAAGATGACCTTATGGTTTCTTTTGATAATCAAATTGACTCCGTGGTTGTACTTGAGGATCTAAATAATGATCATGTTGTGACTCACGTTGAACAAGCCGAACTGTTGCCTCATCCAGTTTTGCTCGTTTAATTCAAGACCATCAAATCAAAATGGAGGAATGTTATGCATTAAATAAGGAATTAAAAGCAAAAATGCTTTATTAACCAAGGATTTTGAATGCTTACAAATGCAACTCAACTTTTTCAAAACTCAAGAAAACCGTGAAAAAGGTTTTGAAGCCGCTTTGCTAAATCTCATCAAAGCGAAAATATTTAGAGACGGATCGTGATCTAGCCGCTTGAAGAATGCTTTGTTATGCGAAATAAAACAATGAAACATGAACATAAAAAGCAAATTAACGCTCTCACCTTGGAAAATCAAAAAGCTAAGGTGAGTTGTTAACTTGTCAAAAGCAGTTCTCCGCATACAAAAGCATTCAACGAATCGGGTAGATGACCTTCTTGAAGAAATTATCGACGCAAAACAAAATTAAAGAGTTTAAAGCTGTTGTTTACAAACATGGTGAATCAATAACAACTATTGAAAAGTTTACTTTAAAACCCAATCCAAAAGGATATGGACCAAATCTAGCGATTACAAACCAAAGCTTTCACTAAAAACATTCAAACCAAACCACAAGTTTCCGGTCTGAGAATATAAAATTAATGATCTTATTATGAGTGTTGTTGAATATCATCGTCAAGAGGAATTAGATCACGTAAGATGAGAGTCGATCAAAATTAAAAGCGTTGTTTACAACAAACCTTTTAATTAATTTAAAACCGGTCACTTTCGTCACACCAACGGATTCTTCTAACACCAAGGGTTATCATCAAAACACACGAGTCTTCTAATGTTAATCCCCAACGGATTATGCACAAACTTATGGTCCTTTACCTTCCATCGATGAAGTAAACTCAAAACACGAAAATCGAATAGATATTTTGACATTTTCATGGTCGACCTCAAAATTTTACAACATGAGATAGAATATCGTTCGAAATAAAAATTGATCATTTTCAATCGCCTCTGGCGCGAGAACAAAGAGACATTTTCGGAAAAATCTTTACCTAACGTTAAAAACTTGAAAAGTTGTGCATTAGCTTGGGAAAAGGATTTTCATAAGGAACTTGAGTGATGAAGGTCGTTTTCGAGAAAACCGAAACATCTATTTCTAATACTAAGCGTAAAATGAAAGCGTTATCGACTCTTGAAAGATGTTATCGTCGTTGATATCCATAATGTTGTGTTATTCTATTCTTTGCCACATGCATCGATCATATCTCTGCGATAATGTTGACTCGTGGTAGCTGTTGAGAATCGATAAGGTGCTTCAAATCGAGTCTTTAAAAGTCGAAAATGAGCGATTACTTAACGAACTTTACAATGCAAAACGTCGTCTTAATTGGTGTGAAAAGATATTCACAATCAACAACTTGGTTTTCAAAAGAAAATCACTCGCTTGCAAACAAAATCTTTTGATCCTAAAATTGAGCAACTGGATGATCAAAGCGTGTCTTTGAAAAGTCAAATCTCAAAATATGAACAAGAACTTGTAACAGTTAAACAGAATATGGTGTCATATTTGATTTACTCAATAAGACTCGTCATGAAGCATCAAACGAACTTGATCACTATCTTGCTCACACTAGAGAAATCATGAATTTTCTTTGGTAATATTCGTTACGAAAATCAAGATTTGATTCACACTATCTCTAAGTTAAGAGAAATGTTAGGAAAGTATGAACAACTTCCGCCAACCATCATTAAGAGATTAGCACCGGTAACACTCGATGTCGTGAACCTAGAATCCCTCTACGCCAAATCACAAGTTGCTAACGTGCTTCCTTCTCTTGAAGCAGAATAGTTGCGTCTTTTCCAAGCGTCCGCACTTCACGCCTAGGAGCACTCAATCGAAGAATAGGAAGTTGCGACCTAAGAAAATATCAATAAGGAATGCTAAAGTAGAAGAACACCCTAGGACTATGAATAAGACTCACGTTGCTTCCACTATAGATATTAAATCGGCAAATGTAATAGAAATAGTGATGTAACGAATGCTAAACCGTTAAGTACTTTTGATATTGATCGATGCACCTTTTGTTATTTGTCGTAAAAGTATGAATTCGATTGTCATGACAAATGTGTTGCTAAAGCTATAATCTATCGTTTACGGAATCCTAAGAATTGGAATACCTCTAGGCCCACTAATCATTCTAAGTTTGTGCTTGGTAGACCGCCTTCTTTAGATTCTACGTCATGCGTTGTTGTCCCTGTAGCTCCAGTTTCACCTCCTAAGAATGTAGTACCACCTAGTGCATTCACAAAGACTAAAGCAAACAGTAGTTATAGATGGCAGGAATGGATATATAACACATTAGGATTTAAATGGATGCCTAAAGTTATTAATGTGTGTATGTCTACTATCATTGCTCGGAACCCTCTAACATTTTGGGTTCCACATCTACTTCTATTCCATCCGTGGTGCGTGTGTAATGCGGTGATACAAATCATTCTGGATTGTTGATAGCGGATGTTCCCGACACATGACAGTGACCTTAAACTGTTATCAAACTTTATTGCGAAATTCATTGGCCTTTGTCGGGTTGGGAATGATCACTTCGCAACTATCATGAGCTACGGAGACTATGTCAATGGGAACATCGAAATCGTGAGGGTTTACTATGTGGAAGGCCTTGGTGCAATCTGTTTCGATGGAGTCGGTTTTGTGATGGAGATTTGGAGGTTGCTTCGGGGAGAAAACTTGTTTCATTCATGATCTTCAAGGAAATGACCTTATGTATGGCTCGCGTAATTCTAGTCTCTACACTATCTCTATGCAAGACATGGTTGCTTCATCTCCCATACGCTTACTTTCAAAGGCAACATCAACAAAATCCAGCTATGGCACCGTCGTCTCTCGCATCTAAACTTTCAAACCATCACCAACCTTGCTCGACACAAACTAGTTGAAGGTCTCCACGATTCCAGTATTCAAAAGATCACCTTTGCTCGGCTTGTGAACAAGGAAAAAGCACTCGTGCTCACTTTCCATCAAAGGTGGAACCTGACTCTCAAACATGTGCTTCATCTTCTTCACATGGTTGTGTGGCCCAATGCGCGTGTAAGCGATCAATGGCAAACGCTACATATTAGTAATTGTTGATGACTACTCACGATGGACTTGGGTCTACTTTCTTGAAGCAAAGACCAAGCTCCACAAATGATCATCACCTTTCTCACGAAAATACGAGTTCGACTCCGCAACACCGTCGGGCTAATCGAGCAGACAAAGGAACTGAATTTGTTAACCAAACCCTTCGTGAATTCTATGAGAAAGTGGAATTGACATCAAACATCTATTGCACGTACACCGAACAAAGCGGAGTTGTTGAAAGACGAAACGAGCGTTAGTGGAAGCTGCAAGAACAATGTTAATCAATGCTAAACTTCCAGATTATTTATGGGCGTGTCGATCTCTCGCATGCTATACTCAAAACCGTTATATGATCACAAAGCATACAACAAAACACCTTTCGAGCTTGTCCACAACCATAAACCGAATCTCAAACACTTTCATGTATTTGGATCCCTTTGCTATCCGAATAATGATCGTGATGATTTTGGAAAGCTCAAAGCCAAAGCGACATTGGAGTCTTTATTGGATATTGTGAGAATTCTAAAGGTTACGGATCCGGAATCGTCGTACAAAGCAGTGATGGAAACGATTCATGCTCATTTTGATGAACTTACGAAATGGCCACGAGTATATGACTTAGAACCCGGTCACAACCGCTTAAACTTCCCTAAACCCCCATCATCGGTGAACAAAGCCCCCACTCACTCGTCAACAAATAGAAAGGTTATTTGCTCCGGCTGTTCGGTGGCGATATTGATGAGCGTGCTCAAGGTGTATCCGATGTTTCATTTGCTCAACCCGATAATACTCTTATACGATACACACTACAACAACTCTTGTTGAAGCACCACCGATTGACTCCACCACAACAGTTGAACAAACCGCTTCCAACAATGATGAACCGGTGATGATATTCTTAATGAAGTACCTCCACTGCGATTTTGATCCAAATCGTTCTTTAACTCGTTTGCTAATGACCTTCTTTTTTTGATGTCGCGAATCATCAACAAACCATTTGAATCCTTAGAATCGCACAATGTATACCAACATCAACCCTCTACACATCGATGGACAAAAGACCATCCTCGGCAAATATTATTGGCAACCCGAATCAACCCGATCGTTACGAGACAACGTCTTCACACGGATGGTGAACATTGCATTTATGCACTCTCGTCTCGCCAATCGAGCCTAAAAACATTAAAGACGCAATGACAAAAGACAAGCGGATTGAATCCATGCAAGAAGAACTCAACCAATTCAAGCGTCTTGAAGTATGGGGCGGTTGAAAGACCAACAGGGTCTCGTCATTGGTCTCAAATAGATTTGGAAAAACAAATTGGATCTTTGAAGGAAGCGTAATCCGAAACAAGTCACGTCTAGTTGCTAAGGGTTATCGTCGGGAAGAGAATAGACTTTGAAGAATCTTTTGCTCCGGTTGCTCGTTTTGAGGTCATTCGGATATTTCTCGCGTTCGTGCTCATATGAATATAGCGGTCTTTCGGATGGATGTCAAAGCTGCGTTTCTCAGCGGACAACTAAAAGCGGTTTATGTCACCAACCGAAGGATTCATTGATCGAGTTCCCGAACCATGTCTACAAAGTGAACAAAGCTCTTTATGGTCTCAAACAAGCCCCTCGGGCATGGTACGATAAGCTATCATCTTTCCTCATTGCTAATAATTTCACCAAAGGTTGGTTGACCCAACTCTTTTATACAATATCACGGGACACATATCTTAATTGTTCAAATTTACGTGGATGACATCATTTTGGGTACACATAAAAAGTTTTCAATCGCTTTTGCAAAACTAATGAAGAAAAATTTTGAAATGTCCATGATGGGTGAACTTACGTTCTTTCTAGGATTACAAGTTCATCAATCACCCCGTGGTATTTTCTTGAGTCATCAAATATGCCCTTGAATTGTTAAACAAATTTGGAATGAAAACACGTGATACTTATGCCACACCAATGACTCATACCAAGAAGCTAGATGTTGATTTACATGGGAAATTAGTGGACCCTACCAAATAGAAGTATTATTGGGTCTCTCATGTATCTAACGACTAGCAGACACGATATTGTATTTGCCGTTTATCTATGCTCCGTTATCGATCGCGACCAATCGAAACCCACCTCTACGAGGCTAAAGAATCCTCCGATACATCAAGGAACCATTAACTTGGGGATCGGTATCAGAAGGATTCGGTTTTGAACTAATCGCTTTTGAGACGACGACCACGCGGGATGCTTAGACTCGAGGAAAAGTACTTGAGAGCTCTACAATTTCTTGGTGATAAGCGGTGTCTTGGCAATCGAAGAAGCGGGATTGTACATCGTCATCAACCGAAGTAGAATATGTAGCCATGTCCGCGTGTTGTGCTCAAGTCATACGGATGAGAACACAACTCAAAGACTATGGTTACGTGTTGTGAGAATCCGATGTCTGCGACAATCGAGTGCCATTGCGATCTCGTGCAACTCAGTCCGGCACTCGAAATCAAAGCACATCGATCTTCGTTATCATTTCATCAAGGACCACGTGGAGCAGTGCTGTTGAATTATACTTGGTGGTGCGAATACCAATTGGCGGATCTACTCACCAAAGCCTTGCCTTCCGCTAGGTTTAATGAGTTGGTCCACGGATTGGTATGAGGTGTTTGACTCAAGAGGAATTGGATGACCTCCTAAAAGCGATCTTAAAACACATCAAACACCAAAATATCTTTTGTAAATACATTTTTCAAAACAAAATACAAAAATATAAAAACGATAAAACAATAAAATATTCTTCTAATCTATTTTTACATCAACATGGCAAGTACATCTCTTTAAATCAACACTTTAAATCTTCTAAATTTAGTATTTTCCGATCAAGTGTTGAGGGAGAAAAGTATCACTTAGCTGTTTCAAAACATTTGTGTACTTGCATGTTATCATATCCCGATTGTTTATTTTATCAATGGTGGTAAACTTTTACGGTTAAATGACACTCCTCGGACTAAAATTTATAACCTTTCATTATTTATCTAAGTCGGGGAGTGTCGTCAAGTTTCTTTCTTAACAATTTTGTTTGGTAACCAAAATGGAAGTTAAATGGCTTTGTGTGAAAAAGGAAAAGGTGGAGGGACCAAAGCTGTCAAAATCTTAAAGTCATTTAATAAAAACACCCACTAACTTCCACTTCACATTTATTACTCTAAACCTAACAATATCCACGCATACAAATCGTTCAAGAAATCGTGTTTTGGATCATCATTTTGTAAGTTGTTTCATAATCTTAACGTGTTTTTAAATATTGGTTTTGATTTTACATGAATCCAACGGTCAAGCGTCGTATAATCTTGTTTTTGTGTTCTCTGCGTATGCGTATGAACACATGATCAGATTGTGTGTTTCAGTTAAATGGACAATGTCAAAGCGTTTCTAATACATAAATGATACCATTTTAATCATCAAAACTCACCCGAATCACGAATTGAATTATTTGTAAAATTAGGGTTTATGCGTAGTCTTGGGTGTTTTCAAATGTGAAGGTTTTTGGTCATAATGATAGTTGTGTGATGTTGTTATAATGATGTATTGATGATATCTAGGCTTTAGATCTACCCAGAAACACTAATTGTTTGAGAATTAGAGATTAGGGTTTAATGTTCTTGAGAATTGGGTATTTTTGATTCACCACGAATTGGATGTTAAAACTTGGTTTATAGACTCTCACAACACCTAAGACTTACCAGAAAACGTTTGGTGCAAATCCTATGGTTAGAAATCATATGCGTAATTCATGAACCTTAGGGTTTTGACTTACGCGTATGACTTTCTACGCGTAACTGCTTAACTTGCTTTCATGCCATGATTTGTGTTTAATATGACTATACATGTTAAGATTGATGATATGATGGTTTTATTTCGGGCTTGCTACTTGTAAAATTCGAATCAAGGTCGATTGTTACTCGCATAAGGATCACCTTACGCGTGGCGGTTATCGTAAGAGAAATCCTCTGGCGTAACTACTACGCATAAGGTTCTACAATGGGACTCTGGCGTATCCCGTGAAGGATATGCGTGTGATGACCTCTACGCATAAGGTCTACTCTTACGAGTAAGCCTTACGCGTAAGGTCTTTATACGCCTCTGGCGTAAGCCTGCGCATAAGGTCCCCTTTTCCTCGCGTAACATTTCTTACGCGTAAGTTAGGATCCCACGCATAAGCTTTAGGTCTCTGCGTATATCACTTACATTTCGCGTAACTTTGCCAAATCTCGCCTAAGCCTTGATAGACCTTCATTATGAATTTTCGTGCACAAACTTGTTAATAAACAAATCATATCGTCACGAAACCAATAATGTCACTAATAAACAATCGTTTAATATGTTGTGTTAAATATGTGATAACATAAACTTTAAAACTTAAAGTTAACTAACTCACAAAACTTATCACGACGACATTGGACTATTGAACAAACAAGTGACTTTGGACTCGTAACAATCTTTAACTTGTACATTCAATA
Organism: Chrysanthemum lavandulifolium; assembly: GCA_022545495.1. Lineage (NCBI taxonomy): Eukaryota > Viridiplantae > Streptophyta > Magnoliopsida > Asterales > Asteraceae > Chrysanthemum > Chrysanthemum lavandulifolium. Next base: position 296,934,187 of record CM040242.1, read on the forward strand.
ATTAGACAATAAAACCTTACATTGACTAACATTATGTCTTCGATATGTTGGTTCTTTTGGCTAATGTTATTTTAGATCACGACATGGTGCTCAAATGAATGTGGATGCACGAAGTTCTCACAATTGTTGACATCTTCCCAGTGGCTATCCTAGAAAGATTGGAAAGAACAACCTTAGGGTTGAATTTGAAACCCTCACCTTTCGAGAATCTTCTTGTCTCATTCTTGTGGATATTCTAAGGAATCATCCCTACCGAACATGCTCTCACACTGCTCTTGTCAGGAAATCTACATTCGACAATTCGAGAATTCTATGCGAGAGGATCCGCAGTCAAAGTGCGATGTGATGACACTTAATCACAAACAAGTCACCATCACTCATGCGGACTTACACGGGTGTTCTTCTCATGCCTAAAATCGAGCCAACCGACTTCTTTGCCACACCCACGAGGAGGCAGTTCTACAATTCTTGCTTGATATTGGCTATGATGAAGCTTGAGAGTTATCTCTAAGCATTCTCATGTGGAGCTTAAGAACATTCCTCAACCGTGGAGAGCTCTACATCATCATCACCAAATCGGTCTCGGTCGTGATAGTGGATATGAGCATCCCAAGCTCATGGAACTACAAATTTTCGGTCATTAATCAACAAAAGGGCATCGAAATTGAAGCACTATTATGGGAAGACATGATGTCATTTCACAAGAAACTTGGCTCAAAGATTCCTATGTCGGATACAAAATTGTTGATCCGAGAGCACTTGGACTTCATCCCGATATTCCACAAAGGCTCAATGACCCGGACAATCACGATATGTTGGTGAGCCTACCCTATCGGTCGAGAATCAAGGAATCGTCTACAAAAAAGCGGTCTTGTACACACGATCACCTTACATCTAAAGAAATCAAAAGCTCGAGACATACAAAAGGTATCTAGTTGCGGTAAAGAAGGCAAAGTTGGTCATCTCGATGACAAGTCTTTGGAACACCTATAAGGAGAACCGAAGAGGCGAGTGTAGGAAGTCTTGCCGATCTTGAAAGTCATAGGAAGTTTCCCAAGAGGAATCCTCCTCGTAAAGGATTGTTCCTTCTAAGGAAGTTGTTCCCATTCCACACCTAAACACGAACCATGAGAAAGCTAATTGGCGAGGATTCGAGAAGGTCTTGAATCGAGAAGAAGAGATTACGTACTCTGAAGCGCTAAAGATGAAACCACAACGGTATCTAAACCTCCCGGTCCTCCGGTGACCTAGGAAAAGGAAAGACTCATGTACTTGTGCCATATGAAGAAAGCTCGAAAGTGATGAAGAGCAATGGATAAATCCTACGGAAGAAGTTTAAATTGTTAGACACCTTCAAAGGTGAAGAATTTGCAAAAGACCAAATGGGTGGCCCCGGAGGATCAAGTGGTCTTGCCCACTCTTCACCGAGATCGATGCGGTTGTCGACCCGATAAGGGATCGGTGCCACCACTCTTGTGCAACAACATACGCTGTGGAGGAGTCTCGATTATAACATTGAGGAACCGAAAAGGATAAGGCGAGAAAGAGAAAGCGATGAAGAAGCTAAGGCTCGAGACGGAAGAAAAGGCTAAATCTGGAAAGATGACGAAGAATTATGATGATTATCTTCTCAGCAGTCCAACTCGTTCCAAGGAGGATACTTACACCTCCTAAGGACCCCGAGCCTCCTCATGTCTCCTCATCATCGATTCTTCATCTCATTCCTCACCACCACCAACTAAAAGATCAACCAAATCATCATCCAAATCGGTGAAGAAGCCTACTCGATCTTGGATTTCTCATGCTCATAAATGAATTGGGAATCTTTGTCAAACAAATCGGAAAGAAAGACATCCTCCAAAGGAAGATGAATTTCTATCTTGATCGAATCTTATATATTCATGATGATCTCGACAAGATGCAAGAGGAAGGGAGTATGTCCGAAGCTCATGAAGATGATCTTCAAGGAAAAATGGATGAAATGATTAAAGGATACACTCAGCGATTCCTTATGGAGGTCGTTCGAATCGACAAAGCGATGTATACCGAGCTGTATCCAGATCTGTTGCATCTAGCCAAACAAGCCATGAAATCAACTCCGATGAATTTAAGCATCAATCGATTGAATCTACAATCTTCTCGGATGATGAATTGGTGAACCGGCTAGTAGCGCAAATGTCGACCACGCTCGCAACGTTTGCCTCGCACGAAGCTAAAGCATTTGAAGCTCTCTTTGGAATACCAACTCGGTCCTCATTCAGAAGAAGGCTGTCGAGCCCAAACGTTCAAGAGATGATGAAGACAAAGATCGGGATAAGGATAAAGAGCCCAAACGCTCAAAGAAGTCGATGTATCATCCTCTATTCGACTCGATGCAACCTCCACCACAATGGACTCCTACTCAACAAAGATCTTCTCCTCCATCTTCTCTTGATAAACCTCGAGATTCATCGAGTTACCGCTTGAGACTCAAAAACCGGTGATCACTTTGGTATACGGATGGTGACGATGAGGAAGTCCGTGAGCCCTACAACAACCCACCTCTCCCAAACAAGTTAAGAAACCGAGAATCCTCATCTAGGCCAAAACAAAAGAAGAAGAAGGCGCCAATGACCGGCGTCGTATCATGGCTAGATGAAGATACAACACAGGAGTTTGAATGGTTTTCTACACTTGTCAATTCCACTCCTACCACGAAGAAGGTCAAGATCGGTGAGCGGTAATACTTTGGAGCATGCTAAGATTATGCAAGAAAAGTTCCATGTGAAGAAGATGGCGAAATCAAGTTGAGGCGAATCAAGAATGAAGCTTTTCAACTATGGAAAGATAGCTCGAAAGTGCCATCGAGGTCGAATATCACCTTGAAAACATTGCTCGAGCTATGTCTAACAACATGGATTGGCTCAACCCGAAGCAAACATCGACTTCACCAAGCGGGACAACCCTCCATATTACAATCGTGGTCTAAACCACTACCAACGATCGGCCAACCAGATGAACCTAGGATTCCATTCAGATATTTCTTCAACAAAGACTTGGAATTTCTTCTACGGTGGCGATGGATCAAGGAAATCGCTACATTTTGACACTTCCATTCCAGCGACCATATACTCAAAGCGCATAGCTATCGAGGAAAGAGCTAATCACTTGTTCTCTAACAAAGTGGAAGCATACGACCAGAGATGCAATGTCTGGATTCATCATTGGCGGCGCCGAAGAATCTACTACCAAGCTGCCGGTTGAGAAGTCTCAACATGCGGTGTTCGATTACTAAGGATATCGTTGCCATCAAACACGTTGATCATCGACCAAATGGGACTACACTTTTCTCAAGAAGATTGTGGTCAAAAGGCAAGATGAGCGGGATTATGCATTCTCTGAAGCGACTTTGAAATTTGTCTCCCAACGACATTGAAGACATGTACCTTGCCAAAGTGCGAGTCGCATGAGGCAATTTTCAAGCGAAGTACAACGTGAATTCATCAAGTCATCGCTCATCTTCATCGAAGCATAGTCATCAAAGAACGTAGAAGATCTCCGTGGGTGTTGAATCATATCAAACTCGTGTTAACTTCACCCCACTTGACAGATCTTCCGACATCAACCAGCTCTCACAATATACACTCATCGACAAACCATTCGGCGTCATTTACGCGAGTGAACTTGACGAAATTGCTTAATAATGTAGCGATCTTCACAAATTTGGGATCACACTTTGAAGATGGTTAGGGACAGTTGGCTTATAGGTTGAAGGATATCGTCAAATGATTGGGTCTCTAAGAGATGGAATTCTCGGGATCGGAGGATGTGAGGAGAATCATCAAGATGATTGATGAAAGGTTGTATAGAAGGGATCGATTCAAGATTGGAAAGCTATGTTGGTGGTCGACCAGGATTAACATCACCGGCTTTCAACGCCCGATTCACACTCTGGCGACATCTCGGACTTCACGGTACCCTTGAATTGCTTCCTTCATTATAAACTTGGATGTGTGATTATATATGTCAATGGCTTGTGCACACATTACGATGTACAACCCGTAATTGTCAAGAAAGGACCACGTAGTACGCTTGATGCCACAATCCTTATAAAAGGAGCGAAAGCTTCTTACTTTTGAGTAAAACCTATCAAACCTTTCATTTTCAAGGTTTTGCTCAAAAGGACAAGTACTTCCGGATCATTTTCAAAACCTCAACCGTTTTATCACTTGTTGAGGGGAGTATGAGTTAAAACTTTGTTCACAAATTGTTCATAGTGGTCATCTTCCGCAACATTCGAAATGGTCATATTTATTCTCAACTTTTCAAAATAACATTTTATATGCCATTTTGAGGGGAGAAAATTATGTGATAAGAAATATGTTGTGTAAATGCAAATGAATCTTTGTGTAATAGACTAAACCAACGAATTGACGGTACTAAACTCGTTAGTAACTCGAAAAGACTTGTCCAGACGGGTAATAATTTCAAGCTAGTTCGCTAGTAATGTAAGCGTGTCTCGCAAAGGACTTGTCCGAGTAGAATGTACCTTCGAGAAACTCTTGGTAGACATGAACTCGACGGGTTTGACAACCTTTCGAGGTTTGTTTACACCTTCAAGGTAGTTATTAGAGCTAGTTGTCACCTAAAAGGCGACAATGTAACTCTTTAACTATGCAATGTAACCGTGTCTCATGGGGATTGTCTATCTTGAGTGAATCAATTCAAAAAGTGTGCGCTCTTTCCTCACTGTGCATATAACCGTTAAAACTCTTAATCACATGTGGAGGAATATTTATGCAAAATCTTATCTCAACGATGGTTCAAAATGTTTTTCATTCACAAACACCGTGAGAGATTTTTCAAGTAAATGATTTTATGGCAACATAGGTTAGTCATGGAGTGATAAGGTGACTAAGGTTAGGAATAACCGTCTATGATCCGCCAGAGCGGAGGATCTACCCAAGGACATCACAAATAGTTAGTACTTAGAAGTCCTTAGGTATCATTATAAAAGGAGAAAATGAGAATCGGAGAAAGAAGGAGTTGAAGAATTAAAAGAAATGCAAAGAAAAGGGTGAAAAGAGCGACCCTCAAATTATTCAACTTAGAGCGGACACGGGTTCAATTCATATACTCTTGGTTGTCACTTAGTGGCCTTGGTATTGAAGATTAAAAGTCGTCATGGACCCGGTGGCGCATGCACTAAACCTTCTTAGCCACTCAAGTTTCTCTCTGTAAGCTTGTTTCATTCTCACAAGGAACCCTACGTAAACTATTGGCCTTCTCTTAGAGATCGTGGTATTGAAGAAGGAGACCCTCTCCTAGTCTCCGCTGGAAAACCAAAACGCACTATTGAGTCTAGAGCCACGAGATTCATCAAAGATCTCTTAGGAACACTTGACATCTCATCACTTGTTGATCACCAAATAAGATCATCGATGGTTCATATCGAGTCCTTCACGGATCTCGACAATACATCGAGAACATTTATGAGAGGTTCACAACTGTGATCCTTAGTGATTGAATGGAAACTCACGCCGGGGTCAACATCAAAACCTTGACAAGCCAGGTCACTTGGTAACTCCCGTGGATTCTTGATTCGCTTTTAATAGCCTACTTTTTAGTCAACCACTTGTGAGAGGTCAACTAGGCAAGTAAAACTAGAAAGAGGCAAATGCAATAATCCGAGGTAGTACAGTTATATTCCGGTCGTTTATTCCCAACGAGGTTGTGATATCCGTGATTGAACAAATGTGTTATATAGCGGTTGATCGGGAATAGGGTTATGAATGATTTGTCACAATACTAAAAGTATGAATAACTCGAATGAGTTATAACAACTAATAAGCACGATCAAAACCCTAGAAGCGTAAAGCGTATTAAAACAAATTGATTATAACTATAGTAGGTATTTGCACGTCTTAGCGACTTAAATGCAAATTAAAGAAAATCAAAAGTTAAAATCTATTAAATAAAGCGCTATCACTATTTTTAAAGTGATGAGCGTTTAAAACCTAAAACGCACGTTTAAATAAAATTACGTAAATAATTTTAAAATTTTAAAATAATTTAAAAAAAACAAAAATTAAAAATTTTAAAATAAGGGAAAAAAAAAATTTTTTTAAAATTTTTTTAAAAAAAATTTTAATTAAATTTTTTTTTAAAAATAAAAAAAAAAAAAAAAAAAAAAAAAAAATTTTTAAAAATTTAAAAAATTTTTGGGGGTTTTAAAAAAAAAACCAAATTTTAAAAAAAAAAATTTTTTTTTTAAAAAAATTAAAATTTTTTTTTTTTTTTTTAAAAAAAAAAAAAAAAAAAAAAATTTAAAAAAATTTTAAAATTTTAAAAAATTTTTTTGTTCTTTGAAAAAGGGGTTAATGGGAAAATTTTTTTAAAAGGTTTTGGAAATTTTGTTTTTGGTTTTTAAACCCTTGAAAAAAAAATTTTTTGGGTTTGGAAAGAAAGGGGAAAAAAAAAAGGGGAAAAATTTTTAAAAAAAAAAAAAATTAAAAAGGGGAAAACCCCCCAAAAAAAATTAAAAGGGGCCAAATTTGGGGGTTTTTAAGGAAAAACCTAAAAGTTTTAAAAATTTAAAAACCTTTAAAAAAAAAAAATTTATTTAAAAAAAATTTAAAAAAACCAAAAAAAATTTTAAAAAATTTTTTAAAAAAAAAAAAAAAAAGTTTTAAAATTTTGGAAAATTAAATTTGGGAAAAAAAAAAAGGGAAACTTAAATTTGGGGCTTTGGTTTTTTCTTAATTTTTGGGAAAAAAGCTTTTTAAAATGGGAAAAACCCCAAAAAAAAAAAAAAAAAACAAAAAAATTTAAAGGCTTAAAATTTTTTTTTTTTAAATTTTTAAAAATTTTTTTTGGGGAAAAAATAAGGGCAAAAAAATTGGAAAAAAAAAATTTTAAAAAAAAGGGAAAAACCAAAAATTCCAAAAACCAAAAAGGGTTTTAAAGGGTTTTTTTTAAAAAAAACCCAAAAAAAATTTTTTTTAAAAATTTTTTTAAAAAGTTTTCCCAAAAAAAACCCCCAAATTTAAAACCCTTTTCCAAAATTCAAAATTAATTTTTTTTAAAATTAAAAATTTTGGGGCCCTTAAAAATTTTTTTTTTTAAAAAAATTAAAAGGAGAATCAAAAATTTTTAAAAAATTTTTTAAAAAAAACCAAAAAAAAAATTTTAAATTTTTTAAAAAAAGAAAAAAAGGGAAAAATTTTTAAAAAAAGGAAAAACCAAAAAAACCAAAAACCCCCCCCCCTTTTTTTTTAAAATTTAATTTTTTTTCCTTTGGGGTTTTTTTTTTTTTAAAAAAATTTTTAAAAAAAAAAAAAAAAATTTTAATTAAACCCAAAATTTTAAAAAAAAAAAAAAAAAAAAATTTTTTTTTAAAAACCAAAAAATTAACCAAAAAAAAAATTTTAAAAATTAAAAATTTTTTAAAAACCTTTAAAAAAAAGGGGGGAAAAAAAAAAAACCTTAAAAAAAAAAAAAAATTTTTTTTTTAATTTAAAAAATTTTTTTTTTTTTTTTTTTTTTTCCCAAATTTTTTTAAAAAGGAAAAATTTTTAAAAATTTTTTCCCCTTAAAAAAAAAAAAAATTTTTTTTTAAAAAAAAATTTGGGAAATTTGGAAAAAAAAAAAGGGGGGGTTTTTTTAAATTTTAAAAACCCCTTTTTTAAAAAAAAATTTTTTAAAAATTTAAAAAAAAATTTAAAATTTGGGTGGGTTTTTTTTTTTTTTTTTTAAAAAATTTTAAAACCCCAAAGGTTAAAAAATTTTTTTTTAAAATTTTGGGGTTTTGGGGTTTGGGGGGTTTTTTTAAATTTTTTGGGGGGGTTTGGGGGGTTTTTTTAAAAAACCAAATTTTTCCTAAAAAAAGGGGGGGGGGGAAAAAGGGGAAAAATTTTTTTCCGGGGGGTTTGGGAAAAAAAATTTAAAGGGGTGGGTTTTTTTTTTAAAAAAAAGGGGCCGGGGTTTTTTAATTTAAAAAGGGTTAAAGGAAATTTTTTTTTAAAAAAATTTTTTTGGGTTTTTTGGGGTCTTTATGAAGTTGCTTGGTTGTGAGAGTGGAATAATTGTCTGGGTATAACAATTGTTCAAGAAGAAGAATAACATCTTCCTCTTGATCACTCTTGGTATCATCAATACCAGGAAGAAATGTATCCAGATTGAGATAATCATCAATCTCATCCATAATAGAATCACTTTCCTCATCCAGAGTTAAGGAAGTGGAAGAGTCGGAAATGATGGAATGAGACAATGGAGTGGAATCACCACTCACCAAATCATGAACATAACCAAGATTTTCTTGAGAGTACTCCTGTAAGGTAACATCAATGACATCGATTCTGTTAACCGATGCAGAGTTATAATTGGAGGAGTACTTCGAAGTTTGATCATGGTTGAAGGTAATAGCCTCATTACCTACACGCAATGTGATTTGACGCTCAAATACATCTATAAGAGCGGCCTGCTCTTAGGAATCCTCGTCCAAGAATGATAGGAACCCTAGGATCAGCATCGAATTCGACAACCACAAAGTCAGCTGGAAAATGGAACTTCCCTACTTTCACAAATACGTCCTCGGCAATACCGAGGGGCATAGATACGGAACGATCTGCAAGCTCAAGAGTCATGCAGGTAGGGGTAAGTTTAGGAAGAGAAAGTTTCTTCCATACTGAATTAGGCATTAGGTTGATGCTGGCGCCCAGATCGGCCAAGGCGTTGCATGCAACCATTCCTGGAAATTCACAAGGTAAGATAAATTTACCGTGATCTCCAAGCTTCTCGAAGTTTCTTTAAGATAATCGCAGAGCAGTTCTCATTTAGAAGTTTTGCCAATTCAACCAGTTTTTCCTTGTTGTTTAACAACTGCTTGATTGTTGATGCGAACTTGGGCATCAAGATGACAGCATCCGCAAGACTTATGTCAAATTGCAAATCTTTAAAGAATTGCAAGAGTTTGTCCGTTTGATAATTAGACCTCTCGCGGTGTTCTTGCTCATTTAAGCGTGAAGGGTAAGGAATGGTAGGCTTAAAAGGTTTGGATTTAGGGATAGTAGGCTCAGGAGTTTCATCAGTCTCAAAGACAACTCCTGTTTTGGTTCTCTTTCGAGGGACAACTTGCGGTTAGACGTGTGCGGTACTTAGTGGGCTTGGAGTTTGCACCTGGTCCTTGGCAACCTCGGGTTCTTTTTCCACATCGTATAACGGTGGTGGAATAGGAGTAGAGGGTCCCTCATAAGCAGCACCACTACGAGTGGTGATAGCTTTGATGATGTTGGAATCCTCCTCATCATCACTATCGTCAAGTACACTCTTTCGGGAAGCATTAAGCATATGAGAATAAGTCATAGCTGCCCTTTGGTCATAAAGATTGTTTGACAAACTTTTAACCTTGAATCGTGAAAGGGTGGGATCTACTCTTGATGATGTAGGAGTAATTGGGGGTGTAGAATTTGGGACAACCGTGGTTGGTCCAACTTGAGCTGTATCACTACGAGTAGTAACAGCTTTGAGTTCACCCCTAGGATTCGCAACAGTATTACTCGGGAGACTTCCCGAGGTGGAAGGTGGAACGAGTTGTTTCACCAAATCAGATATCATACTTTTAAGATCATTCTTCAGCTCATTATTGTTCTTTGCAATTGAAGAATCAAATTCATTCTTCAAATTGGAGATTTGGTTTGAACCACTCTCATTTTAGCATCGTAGCCTTGATGTGGTTAGCTAGTTCACAGATTGAGATTCTTGGAACGATACCATTTGATTATTAGAGCTGAATACCCTTGATTAGGATTTGAATTTCCTATGGGGTGGGTATTGAACAGAACAATTTGATTGTTCCGAGTACGATATTGATTTTGGTTATTATGCCCTCTTCACGATTAGGATTAGACCTATTTGAATTGTTGGGTTGATATGATCCTGATGGTCCCTCTTGGTTATTAGCACGGTATTTTGTTTCAGTTTGAGGATGGTATTGGTTACCTCCTTGATTGAAATTACCGGCTAGAGCATCGACTTCAAATGCATTGCCATCGGTAGCAGTACAGTTGTAGTATGCATGAGGACCACCACAAGTGACACATGGTTCAATCTTTTTTACTTCAGCTGGTTTGGATGACTCTTTCTTTTGGTTAAGAGTCAAATTTTTAAGAGCATCCATGAGTTGAGCAAACCGAGTATTGTCACAGTTTGAGTCATGGAGATGAAGTAGAAGGTGAATCACTTGCTTTGGGAACAATCGGTTTGTTTCTTGAGGTACGGACCTCGACTTTGTTCTTTATAATGGCTAAAGCATCCTTTGTTGTTCGATTCAAAAATTACCTCCCGGAGGAATTAAGAGAGTCTTGATCACTTGTCTTATGCCATTATAGAAAGTATCCGATATATCAACTCAAGTAAATCCATGATGAGGACAAATATGTAGCATTTCCTTAAACGATCCCATGATTCACCGAATGTTTCATCAAAATGTTGTGTGAATTTCATGATTTCATTCCGAGATTCGTGGTTTTGAAGGAGGATAGAATTTATGCACAAACTTAGATTAAATCTTCCCACGCTTCAATCGACTTAGGGGCCATTTGTCGCCGGATCTGGCGGGCCCATCGAGAGAAAACGGAAAAGAAGAAGTTTGATTGCATCCTCGTGGACGTTTAAACTAGCCTACTTTTTAGTCAACCACTTGTGAGAGGTCAACTAGGCAAGTCAAACTAGAAAGAGGCAAATGCAATAATCCGAGGTAGTATGGTTATATTCCTGTCGTTTATTCCCCAACGAGGTTGTGATATCCCGTGATTGAACAAATGTGTTATATAGCTTGGTTGATCGGGAATAGGGTTATGAATGATTTGTCACAATACTAAAAGTATGAATAACTCAAATGAGTTATAACAACTAATAAGTACGATCAAAACCCTAGAAACGTAAAACGATTAAAACAAATCGATTATAACTATAGTAGGTATTTGCACGCCTTAGCGACTTAAATGCAAATTAAAGAAAATTAAAAGTTAAAATCTATTAAATAAACGCTATCACTATTTTTAAAGTGATGAACGTTTAAAACCTAAAACGACGTTTAAATAAAATTACGTAAACGCACAAAAATAAAAGTAAAAGTGATCAATATAAACCCCACAAATGTGAAATTTATATTTTAAGATCCTAAGAATAAACTAAAATTATTAGAAAAGAAAATTATTTATTTAACTTATATATTATTTATTATTTAATTAATTACTATTTAATACTATTTATTAATACACTATTTAATTAGAAAACTAAAATAAGGCTAGAAAAATAAAATAAAAACTTAGAAAAATCTAAAATATTATAAAACTTATTTTAAAACTAAAATATATTTATTATACTATTATTCTATTTAATATTAATTATTAAGTAATTAAACTAAAATTAATTCTAAAAATTACTAGATGACAAAAGAAAAATCTAGAAAAATTTATAAAACTACTTTAATATAAAAGAGATTTATTAAAAATAAAAAATTACAGAAGTGCTTATAAATAAGCTAAAAAGAAAATTAAATAGATATTTTCTAATAAATAGAAACTATTACTATAAGTATTTTTGGCTTTTTTTATTTTTATTTTATAAAACTATTAAAATACTTAAAATAAGAAACTATTACAAAAACAACTAACTTGGAAACTCAGAATAAGCACTGAAAGTGCTTATTACCCCAACAGTTGACTTTTCTGTTGACTTAGAAGGAAATAAGCTCAAATGAGCTTATGTGGGGTCCACTAGGGTAAATTCTGGTTCCAATAAGTTACTTGGACTTTAATAAGCTAGACTTGATAATATAAGCTCACCGAATAAGCCAAAAGACCACAATAAGCACTTGCTTATTTGGTTCCCGAGAGAAAATGGGACAACCTTGTGAGGTAATTCCAGATGGGGTCCACAGGTTCCAAGGTCAAACAAAGGGTCAATGGTTCAAGCCTGGTAGGAGGGGGGTTGGAAGAACCAAGATTGAAGGTGAGGGACCCACTCATGAGCTCAGAAAGAGCTTGTGAAGTGAGGGGTCCAAACTGAGTTCACTCAGTTTTCTGAGTAAGTGAAATAAGCTAGTAAGCTTGGTAAAAGCTTTAAAATAAGCTTAATAAAGAAAACAAAAGATTAGTATTATGTATATATGGTATATTAACAAATATGAACAAGTGTGTTCACTGGATTTGGCTAATAAGCTTGGAATAAGCTTTTAAGCACTTCCAATGAAAATGAGATCCAAACACCCTAGACAGGCAACCAATATGGCCAAATTGAGCTTATTGAATGCTGAACTATAGAGTGGGGTTGGTAATGATTCCAAAATGCCAAAGCTTGACCAATGGAGACCACTGGGTAGCTTTTGAAGGGCTTATGAAGTTGGGTGGTTTTACTGAATTCACTCAGTTAACTGAGTGAATGGACAAGCTTTAAGCTTAGATGCAGCCCTAGTAAAAGGCTTTGTAATGGTGAATTAAAGCTTGAACTTGATTAATGGACTGCTTAGCTTCTTAATGAGCCAAAGATCACAAGCCAAAGCTTATTAATGAGCTTATGATGGGCTTGTGATTTTGCTTGTTTACACTGTATGACCAGTGTAGTATTGGATTTTATAGGCACAAGTTAAGGCAAGATAAGCAGTACAAATAAGCAATTAAGGACAAATAAGCACTTATTTCAAGTAACTAGCCACATGGGCATCACAAACAATCAAAATACTCAGGCTAACACTCACTGATCAAGCTTGTGCAAGCTTGTGAAAGTAGGTGTCAAATCGTGCATTGGGAGTTTTGTGAAGAATCACTAAAAGTTAAGCACTAATTAAGCTCTTAATAAGCTAGCATAACTATTATGAAAAACAAGAACAAGTAGATCAGCAACAAGACTATATAAACCTACAAGCTCAAGTCCTAATATCAATTAACAAGCTCACAGTTTGAATCCAAAGTTCATTCAAAAATCGTGCAGGCTGCAAATTTGACTTTTTAAGTTAACACTAAGTTTGACTAAAGTGAGCTTTGATCTAGATTTACTGATTACTTAAGTTATATTAAGCTATGATATGGCTAAATTAAGCTAGAGTATCAACTTTTAAGCTAGTGTGTGGAATATGAAACTTATTACTCTAACAGTTAAACAGCTAGACTAGATTAAGATCTATTTTGACTTTTAAACTAATAAGACCTAAATATTATGACTGATATGAACTATGGTGATCTAAATAAACATGCAGCAACAAGAACTTCAGACAATAACATGCAAGAAATCAGATAAGCAGCTTGATCCAAACATACCTTAGCAAAACAGTTTTTATGATTAGTGTTACAAATCCACAATTTACAACATGAGACCGATTTCAATCAATGTTAACAGATGTTATTGAATCAAATGAACACAATTAATCTAATTCTAACAACATTAGCCTATGAATCACTACTAATCTATAATTGACTGAAAATATGTAACAACTAGCAACTATGATTTCCAACTAACAACCTACTGATTTTAAGTTATAATATCACTAACAAACATTAACTAAGCATGAATCAAGAGAATTTATACTAAGATCGAACAATAACAAGAAATGCCAAAATCAAGAAATATGCTTACAACTTGAGTTTTAGGCCACAACCGAGAACCAAGAACCGAGTACCTTTCCTATATGCTCTCCACAGAGCACTAATACCAAAGCAATCCGAATACACTTTGCTCCAAGCTTCTTCTGATTTCTTTTATATTAAATTCCTAATTACTTGTTTTCTTTTGGTGTTTTCCTTTTTAGTGATCCTTGCGATTTTGAGTATCTAAAAGCTTGCTATGGCTTCATCGAGAACCAAGTAGTGTTATTAGAATCCTCTAATTAACAAGTATCAAATGTAAATTAAATGACTTGAATTTAAAATGGGACAAAGTTGAAATGACTTTGAAAATTAAGATAGATTAAAACCGAGTAAACCAAGTTTGTTATTACACTTTAGCAAAGGTAATGAACAACCGAGAACGAGAAATGACAATTACACTAATGATACAAACTACTTTGATTAACTACGATTGATCATAAACTAAGTTAAAATTATGATATCTCTTCTTCTTCTTTCTTACGTATTTATCACCAATTTGCATCCCACTAGAACAGATACTTTCCCACTTCGAATCACAGCCATTCATTGAGTCAAATTCATCCCAACCATTTAAATCAGTTTTGGCGCCAAAACTCTCCTCGTGGAATTTAGCAGTTCTGTCACAATTAATGTATCTTGGGAGTATATGGAGGAGTAAAGGACACGTTTGGTGAAGTTTTGGACTAAATTGAGGCAGTATTGCTCAATACTGTGGGTAAGAGTGGTATTGAGGTGAAAATGGGGTGGGAATTCATTTATTGTGGCGTGTTTCTGCTGTGAGAGGTGGTGAAGGAGTGGGTAGGATTAAGGGTGAGCTGGATGGGGTGAGGTGGAGGGTGAAGGTGGCAGTTACAGGTGGAGTGGGAGGTGGAAGGTGAAGAGGAAAACGGGGGAGGTGTGGTTTGTATTATTTGACCGGGTCTTGGGTTGGTTGACCGGGTTAATAGTTGGGCTTGGGAAAGATTGGGCCTAGCCGGGTTAAAGGATTTGGATTGGATTTGGCTTGGATTTGGCTTGGTAATAATACAAAGGGCCCGTTTGTTATTTCTAAAAGTTGAGGGGCCTAAGTTGCCAACTTTTCAAACTCATCCAAGGGACCATTCCTGCCAAATATGGTTAGTACAAGGACCATATATGAATATTTTTCCATTTTTAAACCTTAAGGACCTATTATGTAATTTTCTGAAACTTGAAGGGTTAAACTTGTAATTTTCCAAAAGTTTATCATAAGGACCAATATTGCCATTTATAAATAGTATAAGGTTTATTTTGATTATTTTCTTATTTTTAAAACCTTAGGGACTAATTTTGACACTTTTCAATCTTGAGGACCAAAGTCGTAATTTTGTGATTTTAAGCTTCAAAGGATTATTTTTAACAACTTGTGAATCCCAAGGACCTTATATGATATTTTTACAAGTTTTGATTAACCAGGACTAGATTTGCCAATTTATCAAAGTTCGTGGACCTAAAACTGTAAATTATGTATGTTTTGCATGTTTTCATCGGTTTCATCCTTTTGCACTTTAATACCTAAAACACAATTTGGAGATAATTCCAATATTTTGAAGCATATTTGTATGTTTTCGGATATTTTTGTAGCTTAAATGTGAGCGAAATGATGAGTATTTAGACACTCATCAATCCCCACACTAAACTATTGCTAGTCCCTAGCAATATTTTATGAAGATTTTAATGGATTTGAAAGAACTCTTTACCAAAAGCCATCACTCGGAGTAGCCAAGATGTTTCAGTTCAAGTAAGAACTATGGTCCACCGATAACCATGTGATTTTGAGCAAACCACAAGTCGTCAACGGTTTTGATTTGTCTTTACCAAAAGCCGCTTTTGCTCGGACTAGCCAACTCTTGATGGAATAGTCAACATCTTGGTGAACTGATTACCAATTATGGTTTTTCCACTGCCTTTACCACAAGCCATAATCTTGCGGGCTAGCCAACTCATTCGCTTATTAGGATATGGCGAGTTGAGGCACCATACAATTTTAGGCAAATTGCAAGCCATAAACGGATTTGAGATATCTTTACCAAGAGCCGTTTGCTCTTGGATTAGCCAATCCTTATGTGGGTTAGACATGGTGGACTGATTACCATTTAATGCGTTCTAAGTGAGAAAATTTTTTTTAAAATTTTGGCTAAAAATGGGGTTCCTGATGGAACATGTGTTTGTATTCTCGAGAGAATCCCCCACACTTAGAACTGAATATTGCCTCAATATTCAAAGCACCGGTGTTAAACCGAACTTAGAACGTAAAAGGAAAATATTACTTAGCCTTTATTTAATATATGTATATACATATATATATATATATATATATATATATATATATATATATATATATATATATATTTTAAACATGTGGGTATCTCCCCCACACTAGGGTGTTACACACGGGTGAAAACCCATGTTTTGTGCTAATGTTTTTGATTCCCGAGTCACTAGCTGGACTCGACCCCGTATTTTGATTTCTTTCCTCCCAAACTGTCAGGTTTATCACGCAAGCTAACCGCTTGTGAACGGTTAACTGTAATAAAGAGTTCCTGAACAGGTCGAGAGAAAAAACAATTTAAAAATCCATGGGGAAGTATCTGGATCTAAACCAATGTTATATGGAATATCCCAGGGTCAAAGGTAACATCTTCACTCCCGAATGAGTGAAGAGAAGGAGAAATCACCGGGTAGGTGAAGGGTAGTAGGGAGATCAGAACAGCAGTAATCACAAGAACTTCCTCCTCAAGAATTTGAAATTTAAGTGAAGGAGGAGAGGTCTTATGCTTGATCTCAGAATTTTATCGCTTGGTTCAACCGATTTGGATTCCTCTTTATGAAGTTGCTTTGTTGGGAGAGTGGAATAATTGTCGGGTATAACAATTGTTCAAGAAGAAGAATAACATCTTCCTCTTGATCACTCTCGGTATCATCAATACCGTGAAGAAATGTATCCGATTGAGATAATCATCAATCTCATCCATAATAGAATCACTTTCCTCATCCAGAGTTAAGGAAGTGGAAGAGTCGGAAATGATGGAATGAGACAATGGAGTGGGATCACCACTCACCAAATCATGAACATAACCAAGATTTTCTTGAGAGTACTCCTGTAAGGTAACATCAATGACATCGATTCTGTTAACCGATGCAGAGTTATAATTGGAGGAGTACTTTGAAGTTTGATCATGGTTGAAGGTAATAGCCTCATTACCTACACGCAATGTGATTTGACGCTCAAATACATCTATAAGAGCGTGGCCCGTTCTTAGGAATCCTCGTCCAAGAATGATAGGAACCCTAGGATCAGCATCGAATTCGACAACCACAAAGTCAGCTGGAAAATGGAACTTCCCTACTTTCACAAATACGTCCTCGGCAATACCGAGGGGCATAGATACTGAACGATCTGCAAGCTCAAGAGTCATGCAGGTAGGGGTAAGTTTAGGAAGAGAAAGTTTCTTCCATACTGAATTAGGCATTAGGTTGATGCTGGCGCCCAGATCGGCCAAGGCGTTGCATGCAACCATTCACGGAAATTCACAAGGTAAGATAAATTTACCAGATCTCCAAGCTTCTCGGAAGCTTTTTTAAGATAATCGCAGAGCGTTCTCATTTAGAGAAGTTTTGCCAATTCAACCGCTTTTTCCTTGTTGTTTAACAACTGTTTGATTGTTGATGCGAACTTGGGCATCAAGATGACAGCATCCGCAAGACTTATGTCAAATTGCAAATCTTTAAAGATTTGCAAGAGTTTGTCCGTTTGATAATTAGACCTCTCGCGGTGTTCTTGCTCATTTAAGCGTGAAGGGTAAGGAATGGTAGGCTTAAAAGGTTTGGATTTAGGGATAGTAGGCTCAGGAGTTTCATCAGTCTCAAAGACAACTCCTTGTTTGGTTTTCTTTCGAGGGACAACTTGCGGTTGGACGTGTGCGGTACTTCGTGGGCTTGGAATTTGCACCTGGTCCTTGGCAACCTCGGGCTCTTTTTCCACATCGTATAACGGTGGTGGAATAGGAGTAGAGGGTCCCTCATAAGCAGCACCACTACGAGTGGTGATAGCTTTGATGATGTTGGAATCCTCCTCATCATCACTATCGTCAAGTACACTCTTTCGGGAAGCATTAAGCATATGAGAATAAGTCATAGCTGCCCTTTGGTCATAAAGATTGTTTGACAAACTTTTAACCTTGAATCGTGAAAGAGTGGGATCTATCTTTGATGATGTAGGAGTAATTGGGGGTGTAGAATTTGGGACAACCGTGGTTGGTCCAACTTGAGTCAGATCACTATGAGTAGTAATGACTTTGAGTTCACCCTAGGATTCATACAAGATACTCGGGAGACTTCCGAGGTGGAAGGTGGAACGAGTTGTTTTACCAAATCAGATATCATACTTTTAAGATCGTTCTTCAGCTCATTATTGTTCTTTGCAATTGAAGAATCAAATTCATTCTTCAAATTGGAGATTTGGTTTTGAACCACTCTCATTTTAGCATCAGTAGCCTTGATGTGGTTAGCTAGTTCAGCAGATTGAGATTCTTGGAACGATACCATTTGATTATTAGGAGCTGAATACCCTTGATTAGAATTTGAATTTCCCTATGGGTGGGTATTGAACAGAACAATTTGATTGTTCCGAGTACGATATTGATTTTGGTTATTATGCCCTCTTGGTCGATTAGGATTAGACCTATTTGAATTGTTGGGTTGATATGATCCTGATGGTCCCTCTTGGCTATTAGCACGGTAGTTTGTTTCAGCTTGAGGATGGTATTGGTTACCTCCTTGATTGAAATTACCGGCTAGAGCATCAACTTCAAATGCATTGCCATCGGTGGCAGTACAGTTGTAGTATGCATGAGGACCACCACAAGTGACACATGGTTCAATCTTTTTGACTTCAGCTGGTTTGGATGACTCTTTCTTTTGGTTAAGAGTCAAATTTTTAAGAGCATCCATGAGTTGAGCAAACCGAGTATTGTCAGCAGTTTGAGTCATGGGAGATGAAGTAGAAGGTGAATCACTTGCTTTGGGAACAATCGGTTTGTTTCTTGAGGTACGGACCTCGACTTTGTTCTCTATAATGGCTAAAGCATCCTTTGTTGTTCGATTCAAAAATTACCTCCCGCGGAGGAATTAAGAGAGTCTTGATCACTTGTCTTATGCCATTATAGAAAGTATCCGATATATCAACTCAAAATCCATGATGAGGACAATTCGTAGCATTTCCTTAAAACGATCCCATGATTCACCGAATGTTTCATCAAAATGTTGTGTGAATTTCATGATTTCATTCCGAGATTCGTGGTTTTGAAGGAGGATAGAATTTATGCACAAACTTCGTACTAAATCTTCCCACGTTTCAATCGACTTAGGGGTCATTTGTCAAGCCGGATCTGGCGGGCCCATCGAGAGAAAACGGAAAAGAAGAAGTTTGATTGCATCCTCGGGACGTTTTACATTTCAAGGTGGATGTGATTTTATTGAACCACCGAATGTGATAGTGAGGATCGTCCCTATCAAAACCATAAAATTGACGCTACGTCACTAGGTTTATTAACCTGCTTTAAGCTCAAAGTTCTCACCACGATGGTGGAACAACAATGGCATCTCCGCACCCATCGGTGGGTGCTCGGAGAAGTTCATTCATCGCTTGTTCTTCCGCCATTTTGACAGAATTTTGGCTCAAGACGTAGCTCTGCACGATCGATGGAGCGAACGCCCACGACTTCTTCGAGGTATGGCTACAAGCTCGCGAAGAGGACTTGATGACCTTGAAGAACGAGTGCGCATGCACTAAGACGCGTCTAAGGATCCTTGAAGAAAAGGAAACTCGGAAGAGGTGCGAAGAGTATTTTGTGATTATTTATCTTTATATATATAGAAAGAAAAGAAAATATTTTTGTTTTTATATTGTTTAAGGAAGATTAAAATACGATATTAGATATAATATATATACAAAGGATAGATAATCACCAACAAAAATTGTTCAACGAAGATGACCTCCCCGAATGGCGCTAAAAATTGATTCGCTTTAAACTAGCCTACTTTTTTAGTCAACCACTTGTGAGAGGTCAACTAGGCAAGTCAAACTAGAAAGAGGCAAATGCAATAATCCGAGGTAGTACAGTTATATTCCCGGGTCGTTTATTCCCCAACGAGGTTGTGATATCCTGTGATTGAACAAATGTGTTATATAGCTTGGTTGATCAGGAATAGGGTTATGAATGATTTGTCACAATACTAAAAGTATGAATAACTCTAATGAGTTATAACAACTAATAAGTACGATCAAAACCCTAGAAACGTAAAACGTATTAAAAACAAATCGATTATAACTATAGTAGGAATTTGCACGTCTTAGCGACTTAAATGCAAATTAAAGAAAATTAAAAAGTTAAAATCTATTAAATAAACGCTATCACTATTTTTAAAGTGATGAACGTTTAAAACCTAAAACGTACGTTTAAATAAAATTACGTAAACGCACAAAAATAAAAGTAAAGTGATCAATATAAACCCCACAAATGTGAAATTTATATTTTAAGATCCTAAGAATAAACTAAAATTATTAGAAAAGAAAATTATTTATTTAACTTATATATTATTTATTATTTAATTAATTACTATTTAATACTATTTATTAATACACTATTTAATTAGAAAACTAAAATAAGGCTAGAAAAATAAAATAAAAACTTAGAAAAATCTAAAATATTATAAAACTTATTTTAAAACTAAAATATATTTATTATACTATTATTCTATTTAATATTAATTATTAAGTAATTAAACTAAAATTAATTCTAAAAATTACTAGATGACAAAAGAAAAATCTAGAAAAATTTATAAAACTACTTTAATATAAAAGAGATTTATTAAAATAAAAATTACAGAAGTGCTTATAAATAAGCTAAAAGAAAATTAAATAGATATTTTCTAATAAATAGAAACTATTACTATAAGTATTTTTGGCTTTTTTTTTTTATTTTATAAAACTATTAAAATACTTAAAATAAGAAACTATTACAAAACAACTAACTTGAAACTCGAATAAGCATCGAAAGTGCTTATTACCCCAACAGATTGACTTTTACATTGACTTAGAAGGAAATAAGCTCAAATGAGCTTATGTGGGGTCCACTAGGGTAAATTCTGGTTCCAATAAGTTACTTGGACTTTAATAAGCTAGACTTGATAATATAAGCTCACTGAATAAGCCAAAAGACCACAATAAGCACTTGCTTATTTGGTTCCTGAGACAGAAAATGGGACAACCTTGTGAGGTAATTCCAGATGGGGCCCACAGGTTCCAAGGTCAAACAAAGGGTCAATGGTTCAAGCCTGGTAGGAGGGGTTGGAAGAACCAAGATTGAAGGTGTGGGACCCACCGATGAGCTCGAGAAAGAGCTTGTGAGTGAGGGTCCAAACCGAGTTCACTCGGTTTTCGAGTAAGTGAAATAAGCTAGTAAGCTTGGTAAAAGCTTTAAAACAAGCTTAATAAAGAAAATAAAAGATTAGTACTATGTATATATGGTATATTAACAAATATGAACAAGTGTGTTCCTTTGGATTTGGCTAATAAGCTTGGAATAAGCTTTTAAGCACTTCCAATGAAATGAGATCCAAACACCCTAGACAGCAACCAATATGGCCAAATTGAGCTTATGAAATAAGCTCAATAGGACTTATTGAATCTTGAACTATAAAGTGGGGTTGGTAATGATTCCAAAATGCCAAAGCTTGACCAATGGAGACCACTGGGTAGCTTTTGAAGGGCTTATGAAGTTGGGTGGTTTTACTGAGTTCACTCAATTAACTGAGTGAATGGACAAGCTTTAAGCTTAGATGCAGCCCTAGTAAAAGGCTTTGTAATGGTGAATTAAAGCTTGAACTTGATTAATGGACTGCTTAGCTTCTTAATGAGCCAAAGATCACAAGCCAAAGCTTATTAATGAGCTTATGATGGGCTTGTGATTTTGCTTGTTTACACTGTATGACCAGTGTAGTATTGGATTTTATAGGCACAAGTTAAGGCAAGATAAGCAGTACAAATAAGCAATTAAGGACAAATAAGCACTTATTTCAAGTAACTAGCCACATGGGCATCACAAACAATCAAAATACTCAGGCTAACACTCACTGATCAAGCTTGTGCAAGCTTGTGAAAGAGGTGTCAAATCATGCATGTGGGAGTTTTGTGAAGAATCACTAAAAGTTAAGCACTAATTAAGCTCTTAATAAGCTAGCATAACTATTATGAAAAACAAGAACAAGTAGATCAGCAACAAGACTATATAAACCTACAAGCTCAAGTCCTAATATCAATTAACAAGCTCACGGTTTGAATCCAAAGTTCATTCAAAAATCGTGCAGTCGCAAATTTGACTTTTAAGTTAACACTAAGTTTGACTAAAGTGAGCTTTGATCTAGATTTCTCGATTACTTAAGTTATATTAAGCTATGATATGGCTAAATTAAGCTAGAGTATCAACTTTTAAGCTAGTGTGTGGAATATGAAACTTATTACTCTAACAGCTAAACAAACTAGACTAGATTAAGATCTATTTTGACTTTTAAACTAATAAGACCTAAATATTATGACCGATATGAACTATGGTGATCTAAATAAACATGCAAAGAACAAGAACTTGAGACAATAACATGCAAGAAATCGATAAGCGACTTGATCCAAACATACCTTAGCAAAGCGCTTTTATGATTAGTGTTACAAATCCACAATTTACAACATGAGACCGATTTCAATCAATGTTAACAGATGTTATTGGATCAAATGAACACAATTAATCTAATTCTAACAACATTAGCCTATGAATCACTACTAATCTATAATTGGTGAAAATATGTAACAACTAGCAACTATGATTTCCAACTAACAACCTCACGATTTTAAGTTATAATATCACTAACAAACATTAACTAAGCATGAATCAAGAGAATTTATACTAAGATCGAACAATAACGAAGAAATGCCAAAATCAAGAAATATGCTTACAACTTGAGTTTTAGGCCACAACCGAGAACCAAGAACCGAGTACCTTTCCTATATGCTCCACAGAGCACTAATACCAAAGCAATCCGAATACACTTTGCTCCAAGCTTCTTCATGATTTCTTTTATATTAAATTCCTAATTACTTGTTTTCTTTTGGTGTTTTCCTTTTTAGTGATCCTTTCGATTTTGAGTATCTAAAAGCTTGCTATGGCTTATCGAGAACCAAGTAGTGTTATTAGAATCCTCTAATTAACAAGTATCAAACAGAAATTAAATGACTTGAATTTAAAATGGGACAAAGTTGAAATGACTTTGAAAATTAAGATAGATTAAAACGAGTAAACCAAGTTTGTTATTACACTTTAGCAAAGGTAATGAACAACTGAGAACAGTAAATGACAATTACACTAATGATACAAACTACTTTGATTAACTACGATTGATCATAAACTAAGTTAAAATTATGATATCTCTCTTCTTCTTTCTTCTTCGTATTTATCACCAATTTGCATCCCACTAGAACAGATACTTTCCCACTTCGAATCTAGGCCATTCATTGAGTCAAATTCATCCCAACCATTTAAATCGGTTTGGCGCCAAAACTCTCCTCGTGGAATTTAGCGTTTCAGCACAATTAATGTATCTTGGGAGTATATGGAGGAGTAAAGGACACGTTTGGTGAAGTTTTGGACTAAATTGAGGCAGATTGCTCAACACGTGTGGGTAAGAGTGGTATTGAGGTGAAAATGGGTGGGAATTCATTTATTGTGGCGTGTACTGTGTGAGAGGTGGTGAAGGAGTGGGTAGGATTAAGGGTGAGCTGGATGGGGTGAGGTGGAGGGTGAAGGTGGCAATTACAGGTGAAGTGGGAGGTGGAAGGTGAAGAGGAAAACGGGGGAGGTGTGGTTTGTATTATTTGACCGGGTCTTGGGTTGGTTGACCGGGTTAATAGTTGGGCTTGGGAAAGATTGGGCCTAGCCGGGTTAAAGGATTTGGATTGGATTTGGCTTGGTAATAATACAAAGGGCCCGTTTGTTATTTCTAAAAGTTGAGGGGCCTAAGTTGCCAATTTTTCAAACTCATCCAAGGGACCATTCCTGCCAAATATGGTTAGTACAAGGACCATATATGAATATTTTTCCATTTTTAAACCTTAAGGACCTATTATGTAATTTTCTGAAACTTGAAGGGTTAAACTTGTAATTTTCCAAAAGTTTATCATAAGGACCAATATTGCCATTTATAAATAGTATAAGGTTTATTTTGATTATTTTCTTATTTTTAAAACCTTAGGGACTAATTTTGACACTTTTCAATCTTGAGGGACCAAAGTCGTAATTTTGTGATTTTAAGCTTCAAAGGATTATTTTTAACAACTTGTGAATCCCAAGGACCTTATATGATATTTTTACAAGTTTTGATTAACCAGGGACTAGATTTGCCAATTTATCAAAGTTCGTGGACTTTTGCACTTTAATACCTAAAACACAATTTGGAGATAATTAAATTATGTATGTTTTGCATGTTTTCATCGGTATTTCATCCTTTTGCACTTTAATACCTAAAACACAATTTGGAGATAATTCCAATATTTTGAAGCATATTTGTATGTTTTCGATATTTTTGTAGCTTAAATGTGAGCGAAATGATGAGTATTTAGACACTCATCAACGTGGAGACATCAGAGCAAACAAGGCACTGAGGAGACTTGATGCGCACAACAACATACTATCACTTTCATCACAAAGAACAATGATCAAAGAACAAAGTTAAAGATGGCGTCAAAGCATAACCGTTCAAAGAATGACAATTTCTCTACATCGGGAGATTGTTCGAATCAAGGAAATTCTTCTCACAAGAAAGAAGAATGTCGAAGACGTCGAGCTACTATTACATCAACGCTTCACCGCTCATCACCAACACTGGGGAGATTGTTGGAATCACTCCTAAACTATAATTCAAGTGTTAGTTATTCTTATGTAATAGGTAGCTTATTATGGCCTTTATGTTTGTTATTAGCCTTAAGCTTATGTAGAAGGCCCGTGAGCTTGGCCCAAGCCCATGGGAGAAAGGATGGGAACCAGGAGTGTTGCCTAGCTTCCTCCTATAAATACTCTTGTAAACCTTCATTTGAAGGTTGGTTGTTCAAGTTATTCCTTTCACTCACATCTCTACGCCCAACCGTCTAAGTCATACGTGTGTGTGTGTGTGTTTGTTTATTGTTCAACCGCCTATCTCTTTCTTGTAAGCTTGTGTTGTAAATCTAGTGACACAACACGCCCAAAACGTGAAAAATGGACGAAATGAAAGAAAACGGACGAAGCGTATGAAAACGAACGAAAACAAACGAAACGCAAGAAAAGCAGGAAACGTATGAAAGCGGACGTAAACGGCGAAACGTAAGAATACGACGAAAATGTATGAAAGCAGGCGAACGATAAAAGCGGACGAAAACGTCTCAAACGAAAATGTCTAAAATGGATGAAAACGTAAAACGGACGAAAACGTATGAAACGGACAAACGTCTAAATACGTAAGAAAACGATATAAACGTATAAAACGCATAAAACGTATGAAACGCGTAAAACGGATGTAAACGCATTTAAAACGGATGAAAGCAGGCGACAACGTCGAAATCATCGAAACGTAAAAAATGACGAAATCATATGAACACGGACGAAAACATATAAAACGAAGAAAACGAATGAATACGGATGAAAGCGATGAAAGCGAAAAAATATTGAATAAAAAGGCGTGAAATTAAATTTAAAAAAAGGACTTGAATTTAAAATAAAAGCGTGAATTCCCAAAAAAAAAAAAAAAAAAAAAAAAAAAATGTTAATAAATAAGAATGACAAAACAAAGAAAAAAAAAAAAAAAAAAAAAAAAAAACATTGATTTAGGTTTATATTAAATCTTGGGTTTATCCTTACCATTAGATCAAACTAGATGAATAGTGAAAATTTATCCCTTAGTAAACACCAAAATAAAAGTAAATATTTGAAAATTCCTCGTACAAATATATTATGAAGCAAATATGTGCAATAATGAATTAAAAAAAATCCATAAATAAAACTAAAAAATAGCTCACATCTACAGAAATGTCAACTTGTTTCCATTGACTATATCATTTCCATCATTGACTTTTTTAAAGATAACTATCAACACAAATTCTTACAGTCATTTACAGTCAGTAATTCCTCATTTACATCTCTTTATAATAACTTATATATATATATATAAAAAATCTCCCACTGCACCACCCCATTTCCACTCCCCAATGACCAATCTCCTCCATCACACCACCTTCCTCCTCCTCCTCCTGACCACCACCACCACCACCACACTTGCCGATGACGGCGCCGTCATGTCCATATTCTCATCCTCACTCACCCCACCACCCGCCACGTGGCAAAAAAACAAGCATTACTGCCAATGGGAAGGTATATCATGTGATCACAACACACATCAAGTCACATCCATAAACCTCCCTTCATTGTCCTTGACAGGAACCCTGCCGCCAGATCTCAACAACCTCAGCAGCCTTAAAACATTGGCTGTCCAGAAGAACATGCTGCATGGGAGCATACCTACGTTAAATAAACTGTCTTTTCTAGATACTGTTTTGTTGGATGGTAACAACTTTACTTTTTTTCCTAAGGATTTTTTCATAGGTTTGATGAACTTAGAGACTTTTAGTATATCTGAGAATTTAGATCTAGCTCCTTGGGTTATCCCTGAGAACATTGTTGCTTGTAGTAATTTGAAGTCTTTTGTAGCGAGTAACGCGAATATATATGGTACTATTCCTGATGTTTTTGAGATTGAGAGCTTGTCTAGCTTGGTAGATTTAAGGTTGAGTTATAATAATTTAACGGGCGAGTTGCCTTTAAGTTTTGGCAAGTCTTATATCAATATTCTGTGGTTGAATAATCAAAGGATGGGACTTAGTGGCAGTATCGATGTTTTAGGTTCGATGGTTGAGCTTAGTCAAGTGTGGTTACAGGGTAATGCTTTTAGTGGTGTGATTCCGGCTAGTTTAGGTAGTGCTAGTTTTGAATTATTTGATTTGCAACTTAGGGATAATTTGTTGACGGGTTTGGTTCCTGTTGAGATTACGAGGTTGCATTTCTTGCTTAATATTAGTTTGCAGAATAATAAGTTGCAAGGTCCCGTGCCCGTTTTTGGGATTGATGTGAAAGTTGAGTTAGGGGAAGTTGGGAGTAATAGTTTTTGTTTGGAGAAACCCGGGGATTGTGATTATCAAGTGAATACGTTGCTTGAGATTGCTGGTGAACTTGGATATCCGTTGTCATTAGCTGAGTCTTGGAAAGGGAATGATGCGTGTGCAGGATGGGAGTTTGTTAGTTGTGATGCTAATAAGAATGTGACGAGTGTGAACTTTGCGAAACAGAATTTTTCAGGGACTATTTCGCCGGCTTTTGCTAATTTGACTTTGTTGAGAAGTATATCGTTGGATGGGAATAATCTTGTGGGGCCTATTCCTAAGGTCTTGACGTCTTTGAAGGATCTACAACTTCTTGATGTGTCGAGAAATAATCTATCTGGTATTGTACCTGCATTTTCGCCAAAGGTGAAGTTTTTAGATGATAATAATCCCTTTTTAGGTGTGAACATTAGTACTTTAAGTCCACCACCTGGGTCGGTGTCAAATATTAGTGCTTCGAGTGGAAGCTTGGCTAAACGGTCGAAACGGAAGTCTGTTGGTTTGGTTATTGGTATTGTTGTTAGTGTTCTTTTCTTTGCTGGGATTGTGTTGTTTGTGTCTTACAAATGTTATATGAAGCACAAATACCAGAAATTTGGGAGGGTTGGAAGTCCAGAAAGCGGTAAGGAATTAGTACCTGAAAGTGTACTAGGAAATAGCTCGAATCGTTATGGTAAGGAAGTGGTGGTTAAAGAAAGTATAGCAGGAAGTAGCTCGAATCGCTATGGAGTTTTTAGTGAATTACAAAGTCAAAGTAGTGGAGATCATAGTGAGATGCAAGTTTTTGAAGGCAGTAATGTGATGATATCCTGTCAAGTGCTTCGGCAAGTTACTAATAATTTCAATGAAGATAATGTTTTGGGACATGGTGGATTTGGAGTCGTTTACAAAGGTGAATTACATGACGGGACTGAAATAGCAGTCAAGAGGATGGAGATAGGTGTGAAGGGAACGAAAGGGATGAATGAATTTCAAGCGGAAATTGGAGTACTAACAAAAGTTAGGCATAGACATCTCGTTGCTCTTCTTGGTTACTGTGCCAATGATAACGAGAGGCTTTTGGTGTATGAATATATGCCAAAAGGAACTTTAAGTCAACATTTGTTTGACTGGAGTGAAAATAATAGTCAACCTCTTAGTTGGAAACAAAGGGTTTCAATTGCTTTAGATGTGGGAAGAGGTGTCAGTATTTGCATAGTTTGGCACAGCAAAGCTTTATTCATCGAGACTTAAAGCCGTCTAATATTCTTCTTGGTGAGGATATGAGAGCAAAAGTTGCTGATTTTGGCTTGGTTAAGAACGCAGCTGATGGGAAGGGTGGGAAGTTTTCAATTGAGACGAAAGTTGCAGGGACTTTCGGTTATTTGGCTCCAGAGTATGCTGGTAAGAATTACTTACCTTTACTTTTACGGTTATGCTTTAAAAATTACACTTCTTATTTTACATGTGGCTATATATTTCGACCCATTTACTTATATATATGTGTTAACCCGCCCAAAAACGGCCTGTTTTAGACACATAGATCAGTAAAAGCTACCCAAAAACTTAATTCTGATAGAAATTATTATTTTTCTGTGTGAAAATAGCTACCGGGAGGGTGACAACCAAGGTGGACGTTTATGCATTTGGGGTAGTCTTGATGGAACTAATTACTGGCCGGAAAGCACTAGACGAAACTATGCCAGATGAGAGATGTCATTTGGTTTCATGGTTCAGAAGGGTAATTATCAGCAAAGAAAACATAGTAAAATCAATAGACCAAACGCTTGATACTGAAAACGAAGATGCTCTAGAAAGCATAATCAAGGTAGCTGAGCTAGCAGGCCACTGCACTGCACGTGAGCCGTTTCAGAGACCAGACATGTGTCATGTGGTTAACGTGTTGGGCCCACTTGTAGAACAATGGAAACCTTCTAAACATGAAGAAGTCGAAGAAAGTTATAGTCATCGTATGAGCCTTCCTGAAGTTCTTCAAAGATGGCAAGCGGGTGAAGGTTCTTCAAGAACGTTTGATATGTCATTTAGTCAAACTCAGTCAAGTATTCCTAATAAACCTGCAGGATTTTCAGACACGTTTGATTCATCAGATTGTCGATAACAAAAAAAAGTCAACTTTGATCATCATTCAAGCCAAGCACAGATCATATACAGGTTCTTTTCATTTTTGTGTATTTTTAACTCAATCGTCAACGGTTGACTAAATTGGACATATTTTTTTTTTTTTTTTTTTTTTTTTTTTTCTTTTGATTTAAAGCATGTGTTATTGTGCTAAATATGATTAGAGTCCTTTAAGCCCATTGATCCCCATGAAAAATGGAGTGGGAACATGGTCTTGTAATCGGTACAATTGACAAATATATGATAGAACAAATTCTTAAATCTTGAACATGGTTTTCAATGTTTATGGTCATATGTGTCTGTTTGCCACTTTAGTTGTTTAAGCTGCAAGTTATATTTTACGGGTATATTTTAGACTTCTCGTATACGTGTTGAATATCGATACTTGTTATTTGCATCAAGGTTATGTACATTGCTCGGGTTTAGGAAATTGCGGTTAGGAGCCACTTAGACAACTATCACACTTAGTCTTTTGAAAACAAGTTTGGGGCGTCGCCGTTTTGCTGTCACATTGGGTTAACATATTGACTGATAAACGGACTAAGTTAAGCTATATTGTATTTTCGATGGGTCAAATTGACCAAAAACGTAGCATCAAATTAGCCATAATTCACATGGGTCAAAATGGTTGAAAATCAAACAAAGTCAAGTAAATCAAATTACAGTAAAACCTCTATAAATTAATAGTGTTGAGATCAAGATATTTTATTAATGTAAAGAGGTTTAACGATAAATTAATAATTTATTAATTAAATTTCACGATAAGTCTAATATAAGCTCGACTAACATATTTCGAACCTAAAAAGTTTCTTTAAAAAGTATATTGATTGGTTAAAATTTAAAAATACACTTATTTTAAGACAAATCAAAATAAAAATTCCAATATTCAACTTGGGGTGTACAAGTACTTTTTACTATTTTTAGAACCCATTAAGCTATTCTATATTTGTATTTGAGAATCTAATAACTCTAGCATTTTGTTTGCATAATTTTATAATCATACTTTTTGTACTTGTTTCCCTTGGATACGAAATGACAATCATCTATTAGTTTTTTTTATTCCTGGGAGTCTTGGGGAGGTTGTTAGTCGGGTTCGAATCTTTTCCGAGACGAAAGATTGCGGGGTTTTCCTTCAAAGGAATTTTCTCAAAGGATCTTTCAGCTTTTCAAAAAAATCACCATGCAAGTGTCTTTATTTGGTAAATTAGAGTAAGATAAATCAAAATAAAATTCCTATTCAACTTGGGGTGCAAGTACTTTTTACTATTTTAGAACCCATTAACGTATTTGTATTTGAAATCTCCGATATTTTATAAGGAATCCAAAAGGCAAAAATAAGAAAGTCACCTGTCAAAAAAAAGATAATGCATGTATTATTATTTTATGATGGAAAATAGGGAACTCCTCACATGGGGAGCATGGAGGACTTTACACTCTATGTTTCTTGGTTGAATATTTATTATTGATTGGATAAGCTCTTTTTAACTTATTCTATGTCTACCAATAATAAGTCCCATAACTATTAAGATCCATAAATCATACTATAAATTATTTGATGTCTTATCTATCAAGATCTAAGTTGGAGTTTCTAAGATTCTTGACACAATACTATATCAGTAGGATATGAAAAAATTGAACACTATTGTGACGAAAAGACAATACGAGGAAATTCATAAATTCTAACATGCAAAATTTGGGTACGAGAAATATTTGTTAAAGATGTATACTTGTTTTCACTACAGAATGCGAAACGCTAATTGCTAGTTGCTTCAAAATGTTGTTTGAATCATGTAAGTGTATATGTTTTTGATATAGTATGAAAAGGTTTTGTAAATCTGACTTTTTAGTTGGGTTAAAAATATCACTCGACAATAAGTGGGCCAGTTGGGCTTCGTAGATAAGTGGGCCAGTTGGGTTTCGTATCAAGGAGGGGCCAACAACAATGAGCCAATCCATTCAATTTAGACACATCAATAATTTGCATGTTCATGTCAAGGTATTTCCTCATGAGATGGCATATCAGTGTATGATATTGTAATGAACAAAATACAGTAACATGATTGTTTCCAAATCAAAATAACAACATATATATGCCAAAAAATAATTTTCTTGACTTTCAAGATATTCGTGCATAATGTTTACAAAGAAATATGAGATTCATCATATAACTGACATATCATATGATTCATATCTAGATGCAAGTATGCAACTAACAAGGCCTTGAAATAGCCCAATTGTATATAGTAGTTACACCCTAATTCGATATAGAAATTTCATTGTTTAGATGGTATTTTTTTCATGTGCAAGCTTTAATATATTAGTGACTGGTTACAAATATCTATCAATCTAGTTGACTAAAGTAAAAGACGTACAATATTTCGACTAGTTGGTAAGAAAAGTTTATAAATTGTGCTTAACTATTAAAAAGTCAAGAACCGGTATACGTTTTTCACATTTCCAAAGCAAACCTTGTTAAGTCGAACAAGTCATGCATCAGATTGGTGAAAACTGATACTAATCTTAAAATACATTATCTAAGTACATTATGGTATATTAAGTTATCATAGTTTCCTTTATTATCCGATGTGGGACAAAAAGTTGGGTTTCATCGAATAATAAGCTAGGTATCTAGATTTACTCTGAACTCATGCATTTGTACAATATTTCTAATGAATACCATGCAATGTATGTGCTCATTCCAGTCGGTTTATTTTTAAGTCTTCTATGATAATTGGATTCAAAGATCCTCCATGAAGTACTTCATCAATCATCACCCACAAGGCCGCAACACACCACTATATTCACATCAAAGTGTCATTGCCATATGCGAAGAAAGATATTATAGTTTCTTGTGTTTAGATATTTCTTTTCAAGATCAATAGCAATGATGTTGTTATGAAATGGATGATGATTACATTTTGTTAGACTAGATCGTCTATTACTCTATTTGATCCATTTGGTTACGTACTCATGGGTTGGGTCACCGTTACTACTTGTCTAAAAGTTTTGCTTTGAACTTTACAGTGTTAGAATCTTGCAATATATATTTGTCGGCGATGCTTGTAATCATTTGCGTTCTAAGCAATATTCGAGCCAAGAAATAACATATCATTTCAAGATTTCACTTGACGAGTTAAAGTGATTTGTAAAGTAGAATGTTTTCTAAGTGACCAAATGAAGTCTTGTAAATTAACAAAAAGAGAACACATCCAATTAACATTGGGTAATCATTGTAAAGCACCCGTTAACAATGTGACAAATGGATATAATTCACATTCTTATTAACCTCTTATGTTTAACAACGTGTTTTTTAGTACAATAAAAACCATTTTCATCATCCAAACAACTATTCAATATAACTTACAAGAAAAATGTTATCCATTTAGTTACTTATTATCGAGTGTTACATGTCAATCATCTAACAGTAGGTGAAAAATGTCTTATCTAAACTATAAATAAAAGAAAAACTACTACCTCCGTCCTAAAATTATAGTGACCATTTGACTTTTTCAGTATTTCCTTTTCAACTTTGACCTTAAATATTTTAATTTGTGTTATATAATAGTTGATGAAAGTTATACCAAATGAAAATACATTTAAAACACAATCCATTTATATAATTTACATCAAGTTTTATATAACACAAACAAAAATACTTAAAGTCAAAGTTGTGAAAGAAAGACCGAAAAAATCAAACGGAGACTATAATTTTGGGACGGAGGGAGTAATATTCTTGAAAATGTAAAATTAAGAAAATTATATATGAAAAACCACGAACTTTTATTATTACTTTCGTTTATTATGAAAATTATATATGAAAAATGTCTTATCTATACTATAAATCGTGTTAAATCCCTAAATTCTTAAGCTTTTATTATTTTTCGTTTATAATCCATAAACTTTTTTTATCACTACAATTATCTGCCGTTATAAAATCCCGTTGCTATGCTCGGGTACTCGTCTATTTTATATAAATTCATGAGTGATTGACATATAATATACAAAAGCATACGAACATGTCTCAACTTAGAACGAAAAATGAGAGAAGAAAAACCAAAAGTAGTCCAAATATTAAGGCTCATAAGTGTTGCAACGGGACATGCATCGTTGCTATTATAATCTATGTTATAGTGTTCATTTTATAAGTCGGTTTTAACTTTGTATGATCGTATCTTATGAAGTTACTAAGATAGATGACATCGAGTTTGAATGTATTTGACTTCCGTTTTGAGATTTTTCTTTGAGTATTCACTCCCGCAAACACAAAGATGTTATTTCAATCAATCTGGAAATGGACACGTTCGAAGATAATCAGTTTTGATAGTTATAAACAACTTACATATCATATCTACATGCAAGTATGCAACCAACAAGCCTTTAAAATAGCCCAATTGTATAATAGTTACAAATATTAATCAATCTAGTTACCTAAAAAAAAAGACGTACAATATTTCGATTACTTGATAAGAAAAGTTTACTGCTAAAAAATCAAGAACTAGTATAATTTTTTCACATCCCAGTGAATAACTTGTCGGGTCGGACAAGTTGTTCACTAGATTCGTGAAAACCTGATACCAATCCAAATACATAAAATCCAAGTACAATCTCGTATATAAAGTTAACATAGTTTCCTTTTCTATCTAATGTGGGACACAAAGTTGGGTTACATCAAACAATAATAAAATGTCTATATTTACTCCGAATTCATGCATTTGTACAATATTTACTCTAAATTCATTTATATGAAGTACTTCATGAATCATCACTATATTCACATAAAAGTTGCATTGCCATATGCGGCTATTTACTATTCTAACTTTTTATGTTTGTTCATTTATGATTTACATTCATTTAAGTTACTACCATCAATATATTATTGTTTGATACATCATTTACAAATCTAAGAGCTATTTGTAAACTATAAAATGCGACACTCAGTGGTGACAGGGACAAAATACGTACCAAGATACAATGTATACAAGTTTGTTTTAAACCTTTTAAGATACAAATGATTTTTCTTCCTATGCTATACTCTTACTAATCTTCTCACATACATGATTCTAATATATATAAAGTGATGCATATGCATGACTGAGTATTTCATTCACCCACCAACCAATATATTGCTTTTTGAAAAGCTAGCAGCTATCCAACCGCACAAGCCCGATGTTTTCTGTAACGGCCAGATTTGTTTGTCCAAGGTTATACAAGAGGGCAACTTCTTATCATGGAGATTTTCACAACAGCAAGATGCAAGATAGATACGTTAATTGGCGACGTTGTAGTTCAAGATATGTTGTTCAAAAAATATTTCAGAAAAGATACAAATGAAGTCACATTTACAAATCTAAAGTTTTATTGCGGATAACATGTACTAAAGTTTTATTGCGGACCCTTATGCCTTTAGTGGCATTAGAAACACGAGAAGGTAAAATGAATTATCATGAGAAGGTAGATGACGGCGATCAGAGAAGAGAGGTGTAGGTTTAATTGTGTGTGTTAAAATGAGTTAAAGGGTTATTTATATACTAGGGACAAAGGATGCAATTTTTATAAATTTATGGGTAAAATGGTCATCACAAATTTATTTTACTCAATTGAAGACAAAAATGTCAAGTTTAATGTCTAGAAGAGCTATTTTTTTTGTTCGCTACGTCGAACTGACATTTGTGACAAGTATGATGCTTTAATAGGTTATTAGACCTTGTTTTTATTACAAGCATGATAGTTTATAACAGAACACATTTTGTTCGTATATACAATGTTTATCGTTACCATTTCATTACATAGTTCAGCCCCCCTTAACATAAAATCTTAGCTCCGCACATGTTTACTATTCTATGTTTCTAACTTTCTATGTGTTGTTCATTAATGATTTCTAACTTTCTATGTGTTGTTCATTAATGATTTACATTCATTTAAGTTACTACCATCAAATTATTATTGTTTGATAAATCATTTACAAATCTAAGAGCAATTTGTAAACTATAAAATGTAACACTCGATGGTGACAAAGAAAAAAATACCAATATACAATGCATGCAAGTTTGTTCTAAACTTCAAAGATAAATTAAATTATGTTATGTTCTTGCGAATCTTCTCACATGCATGATCCTCATATATAAAAGTGATACCTTATGTCTTTTTTTTTTACTCATACATGCCCCTTAAACTATTAACCATTAGTAATTAACCAATAGTTATTCGTGCATCATGAGTCAATTCATTCATAAATAAATCATGAGTCTGGAACCAGTCATTCGAACGCTAGATGAGATAGGAGTTGCAAAACTAAAATGTTCAAATATGTGTCCGGTTTGGTTTAGTTTAGTTCGATAGATACTTTACTTTTCCTACCACTTCATTTCAGTGACATTGTTCTAGTAAAAAATTTTGAATTAATAACTTTCAATGATTGTATCTAGTAAGTTACTAAGATAGATGACATCAAGATTGAATGCATTTGAGTTTCTTCTTGAGAGATCTTTCTTTTAGTATTCACCCCCGCAAACACAACGATGGCATTTCCATCAATCCCCGAAATGGACTAGTTCAAAGAGATTCATCTTCGATAATTAGATACGACTGACATATGATATCTACATGCAAGTATGCAACTAACAAGGCTTTGAAATAGCCCAAATTGTATAATAGTTGCACCCTAGTTAGATATAGAAGTTCCATTGTTTAGATAGTATTTGTTCACTTGCAAGCTTTAATATATCATTGACTAGTTACAAATATTTATCAATCTAGGTGCCTAAAAAAAACACGTGTAATATTTTGACTATTCAAAAGTGAAGAAGTCGTATGAAATTTTCTCCAATCTGGGATGCGCTTGTTAAATCAAACAAGACCTTCACGGATCGGTGAAAACTGATAGCATTCCAAACACTTATGGTACAAGTACATTCTGGTATATTAAGTTAACATAGTTTCCTTCATTATCTGATGTGGGACAAGAACTCATGCATTAGTACAATATTTTTAATCAACACCATACAATGTATGTTCTCATTAAAGTCAGTTTATTTTTAAGTCTTCTATGATAATTGGATTCAATGATTCTTCATAAAGTACTTCATCGATCATCACTTGCAACACACCACTATATGTCTTCACTTAAAAGTTTCATTGCTATATGGGACTATTTAATATTCTAACTTTCTATGTTTGTTTATTTATGATCTACATTCATTTAAGTTACTACCATCAAAATATTATTGTTTACATATTTAAGAGCAATTTATAAACTATAAAATGTGACACTCAGTGATGACAGG
Source organism: Chrysanthemum lavandulifolium (assembly GCA_022545495.1). Lineage (NCBI taxonomy): Eukaryota > Viridiplantae > Streptophyta > Magnoliopsida > Asterales > Asteraceae > Chrysanthemum > Chrysanthemum lavandulifolium. The sequence goes on from CM040242.1 coordinate 296,970,468, forward strand.
GACAATATACCAAGATTTAATGCATACAAGTTTGTTCTAAACCTTTGAGATACAAATGATACTTCTTCCTATGTTATAATCTTACTGATCTTCTCACGTACATGATCCTGATATATATAAAAAGTGATGTATATACATAACCGAGTATTTCATCCACCCACCAACCGATATATTTCTTTTTGGTACAGTCAGATTTGTTTGAACACGGTTATACGAGAGGGCAACTTCTTATCATGGAGATTTTCACAACAGCAAGAGACAAGATAGATATGTTGTTGTTAACATAGTAGTTCAAGATATGTTATTAAAAAGATATTTTTTAAAAGATACAAATGAAGTCACATTTACAAATCTAAAGTTTTATTGCGGAGGGTGTTTTGCATCCCACATTGTCTTGATAAACCAAATGGCATGATGGAAACAAGTTATAAATTGTAAGTCCAAGCTTTGAAAGAATCATATTTTATTAGATTCTCTAACCAAGCCCTTGTATGGTTTATTGAGGGATTTCAATTACAAGTTTAAAATTTTAATAATAGCTTTTTTCTTTTTGGTGTTTCTTTTTTAATCAACTAAGTAACATCAAAGATGTAGGAGTTGTTCCTAAGATTTTAAAGATCTTGTATCTAATATTAGTTAAAGAATAGAAAGTCTTAAGGCTTTTTAGAAGCTACAAGCCCTTTTTAATGAAGCATTAAACTGTAAGAATGAGTGGTTAACACAGAGAGACAATAACAACATAATTGCTTATTGTTGCTCTTTTTTGTTCATTCTTGTAGTATTCATCGCCTGCTATCTTGGGTTTTGCTTTGAACTTTAAAGCATTGGAATATTGCAATATTTGTTTACGATTTGTAATCATTTAGGTTTATTGGTTAGGGCATGCCTGCAATTAAGAAAAGTTTCATGATACGTTCACTTGGCTATCTGAAGACTAATTACGGTATTTGAGGATAAATGTGGTTTTAAATTTTTTTGCATGCATATTAATGAAGTCGTCCATTGCCAAAGGCAAGTGATTCGCACACTCACCAAATTTAAACTCTCATTCAACATAGTTGTGAAAAATGATACGAATCTAAACACGAATGCTGAGTACACTATAGTATATTAAGTAAACATAGTTTTCTTTATTATCCAATATGGGACAAAAGGTGGGTTTCATCAAATAATAATTAGGTATCTAGATTTACCGAGTTCATGCATTTGTACAATATTTAGAATGTAAATTTTCTCACACACATACCTTCTAACAATATATTTTACAAATGTTTTCAGCAAGACTTGAACCCACAACCTCTAATTTGATAGGCAACTCACATACCACTACACAAAAAGCCTAGGATAATATTCAAGAACCAAACTACTAAAATAAACTACTTTCCACCCCAATATACTAGAATGGACTATTTTTTCAAGGTTTACCAAAATGAGCTTTTTTGTCGCCCCTAGGTAGGCATTGCGGTCGACATCTTTCAATCTTTCATAATGGTAATTTTAGGTAGGCTTTCCAGAATATTTTGACTTACTTTCCATGCACGCATATTTATGAAATTTGGTCATGTTTTACCTAGTAATACAAAACGTTGGCCGCGTTTTACTCAATAATACAAAGTGTTTGGTCTTGTTTTTTACTATATACGTCGTGTTTGACTTTGCTAAATATATTTGGTCGCATTTTATACTTTGTCGCGTTTAAATGTGTCGCGTTTTACTTTGTCAATACATGGAAATAAGTCGCGCTTTTAAACAAATCTGTTGCATTGAACATCGCGAAAGACACGTGTAGGGTGAAATTTGTTTACTTAAATAAATCTAACGGATAAGATTCAAAAGTTCATTGTGAACGTATGGTCCGGACTGGGCCAGGAATGGGCCAGGCCCGGCAGATGCGGCCCACTCTATGCCTAAACCCTAATCCATGCCCTATAAATATAGGGTTGAATCTCCTTCTCAAGCACGGATGACAGGTTACCCTAACCCTAACTCATCACATCACAAGAACTTGGATATGCTACATCGCATACTAACTTGACCGTCGGAGGTGGACCCCGGGGCTACGGCCTCGGGTCCACTCCTAACGGGTTCTCTTTGTTGACAGGTCTACTAGGGCTCGAGAAGACGACTAACGGCCAAGGAGAGTCGTTGAATCCTGCCCGCACCAGATTATGCATCAACATTCATTTTGGTAAAAAATTTATGCGACGTCTTATTTTGTAAGTAGATAGTGGTTATGGGCCATTTAAATTTTTTTCTCATATTCAAGGCATAGAACTTTCATCCTTCAAATTATTAATTGACCTTGATCCTTACCTAACCAAATGTACTGCTAAAACTGAAATCAATCCATGCAGACATTCGTCGATTTCTTAAGCAGCTTCACCGCAACGATTATCTTCCTTTAACCGACTCAACCACTATTGATGTAACTACTTCTCTTCACATAATTTATCTAGTTTTGATACTAGAAATAAACACCTTGACTAGCATTTTGCATTAGGAAGTTATCAAGCAAATTCGCTTTTCGGTTTCATGTGTTACTACTTAGCCAACACAAATCTAGCATCATAAGAAGCATGAACCAAGAAACATAATAAGTTGTGACATAACCAAAATTCTAACTCTCATTGCAAATTTATGATGTCTTGGTGGCTCTTATTGTTTTTCTTTTCTTGTGCTACGCAATTCTAGCTCTTGTTATAGTGTTATATTTATGTTTGAGAAAACAAGTTTGGTTTTTTTTTTGTTTGAAGCTAAATGGCCAAGGGGGGAGGGTAGTTTTGTAAAGAGTGTGTTTGCATCCCACATTGCTTTGATGAACCAAATGGCATGGGGGCAACTAGTTAGAAATTGAAACTCCAAGCTTTAAAAGAATCAAGTCTTTCTTGATCTCTTTGGCCTTTCCCTTTTATGATTTGCTTAGAGGTTACCATTACAAGTTCAATATTCTAAAAATAGTTTGTTCATTTTCGTGATGCTTATTTTTAATAAGTAAGCAACACGATTATGTAGATGTTTGTAAAATATTAAAAATATTGTATCCAATATTAGTTAAAGAATGAAATGTCTAAAAGCTCTTTACAAGCTATAAATCCGAACACTTGAGACAGAGATTAATGTAGGGAAACGGTTACACTTTTATTAATAAAATCTAAATTACAATAAATAAAATTAACAGTAAATAAATAACAGAAAATTAAATACAAACAGAATGTAAGCAGATAAACGATAATTAAATAGAATAATAAAATAGTCAAAAGACTTACTTGATCACCAATAGAGATAAAAAAAAAAGCACTAAAAGCCGAGGCACGTGTTTGACACGCTTCCCTTAAAACAGATTAAGCGATCTGCTTCCTGTGGCACAATACCAAAACAAGAAGTCAGATCGTCGGACTTAACAAAACCGCACGAATTTCATCTTAGAGATCGTATTCCATATGTTGGAAATCAATAATAACTATTGATTTGATGTGTATCAAACTTGTGGAATTAGAGCCTCTATTTATACACAATAGACTCCTCTAAGTTTACTCATCCCATCGATGTGGGATTGAAAATAAACTACTTTTCCTCTTTAGGCATGGTACCGAATGCCTAACTTTGAGACCCGATATCTCATTCACATCAACTCTATTTTGGACACATAAAGGCTTATCATAAGCTCTCTTCGAGGAGAACGCAAACCTACAAACTATTACTCATATGTGACATATACATATAGATAATTGTGTCCAAAGTTGGTCAAAAGTCACTTTGCCAACCAATTTTCCAACAATCCCCACATGAATGGAGATCGGTCGTAATACACAAAAATTACGATGAAATTCCAATAGTTGAATCTTGCAAAGGATAGGTAGGTGTGACCCTTTGAACCTTCCCTTGTGAGATGCACTTAGTCTCCTAGATCCGAGTAGACGCGATGTCCTTGAACTCGACCTCTGTTTGCGTGACGACATTACACTTCACACAAGACTCTCCCGACATCGTCAAGTCCTCATAGTCATGTTCGTTATGGTCATGAACACTAGCACTGGTTCTGCAAGAGCTCTTAGGATTTGCGCCCCACAATTCCTTCAAAGCGACCCCACTTCTCCCACATAGGTGATTTCATCTTGAATCATTAAAACATATGTTTTGTGATTTCATCTCGAATCATTATGCTTTGTGATTCCATCTGAATCATTAAAGCCATATGTTTAACCTCTCAACAAGTCACATTTGTTATAGGAATGGACTAGGAAGTTACAATGTTAAGTAACTCCCCATATTGACGTGACTTCCCCACATTTATATGATTAGGTTGTCCTATTGAACCCGGATCTTGGGATCTCCAATCAATGGGTTAGGTTTTCCTTCATATAAACTCATTCCTTTAAGGGCTTTAGTCCCATTCCTTTAGAAGACTTACTAACTAACTCTGCTTAAGCCTTTCGTAGCGGATCCGCGATGTTATCTATTGACTTTACGTAGTCAATCGTGATAACTCTAGTTGAGAGTAGTTGTCGCACCAATCAACGCCTATGATGGATATGTCTTGACTTACCGCTTTACATTGTGATATGAGCTGTCAATTTCAATTGACTATCACACTTTATATAGATGGTCGTTACCGGTTTACGCCATCTTGGTATGTCCTCTACTAATTAACGCAGACATCCGCATATTCTATAAATTTATCTCAAATGATAAATTCAAATTCCACCATAGATTTAGCTATAAAAGTCTTTGAAATACTTTCAAGATTTCCAAGACACGACTTCCCACGTAGAGTCAATACATCCGCTCTAGTGGATCTAAATTCTTTATGTAAGAATCCATATTTGCATTACTCTATCATTAGATAGCAGTTGGATATATTCCAAAATGCAATATCGTAAGTATCATAGTACTTGTGTAATACTATTCAAATGGTCATCACTTGAATTAATGGTATATTTACTTAACTTGATTTTAACTTCTAAATCAAGTCTTACACACGCCATTAGACACATAAGACGCCCAATATTCTCTCGAGTATTCAAAATAGGCAACACCTCTACCTCTATTATAAATAGATTTAAAAGATGTCATTGGAGTTCTAGCTAGGCGGAATCCCCACATTGAACCTCCAAGAATATTGTCCTTATAGTGTTTTTGACTTCAAAACAAATCCATTTGGTTTCATATGATCTTAGTCCCAAGAACCATATCGAGCACCAATGTAGTTCATGTCAAATCTTAACTCCAACATTTCATTAGTGGATTTGATCATCTTGTTATCACTTTCATGATAAGTATACCATCTATGTATAGACACATGATTACATATATACCAACAATTATTTCTTTCCACAAACATTCGTTATTTTTAAATCCACGTTCGACATGACGTGAAAAAAAATTGATGTCATTGTTTGGGAGCTTGCTTTAAGCCATATAATGACTTAACAAGCCTACAAACTTTGTTCTCTTGTCCAGAGCCATGAAACCCTCGGGTTGGTTCATGTAGATTTCTTCTTCTAAATCTCCGTTTAGAAATTCCGTTTTCACATCCATTTGGTGAACTTCCAAATTTCTTAAAGCGGCAATAGCAAGTATCATCCTAATCGAGGTTATGGTTATTCGCGTAACAAGCGAATATGTATCAAAGTAATCAAGACCTTCTCGTTGTCTAAATCCTTTGATTACTAATCTTGCTTTATACTTGTCAATGGTGCCATCTGCTTTCATCTTCTTCTTGAAGATCCATTTATAGCCTAGTGGTTTACAACCAGGAGGTAAATCCACGAGCTCCCAAGTATGATTTTGTAAAATATAATCTATTTCACTTTTAATGGCTTCTTTCCATTGAGGCCCTTCCGAGGAAGTAACCGCCTCTCGGTAAGAAGTAGGTTCGTTCAACCATAAAAGAAACAAAATCGGGTCCAAACGATTTCTCGGTTCTTGCCCTTTGCTTCTTCTAGGTTCAACCTCTTCTTCCTCGCTTGATCTTGTCTCTCATCTTGAGATCATTATCAACTCCTTTGTTGTCTCTTATCACGAACAACATTATCATCTTGATGTCTCTCATCATGAAGGACATCATCATTTAGTTGCCTCTCATCATGGACAACTTTACCACCAAGCCTAGATGAACATCCATTCTCTTCTAATAATCAAGGAAACACGGTTTCATACAATGAAAGTTTTCCTTGATTCGGTTATCGTATCTTTGTGTATATTCATCGCTTCCGAATCACATACAAAGAAATGATAAGCACTAACTGTATGAGCATATCCAAATTATGCAAACCACGCTTTAGGTCCAATATTTTGAACTGGGATGTCAGACAGATAGACACCCCCACATTCGTAAGTACTTATAGGATGGTTTTCTTCCCATCCATAGTTCATAAAACTATCTTCTTTTCCTTACAGGATCTTATCTAAAAGATAAGTAGCCAATAAAACCGCTTTCCCCACATGCCATGGCTTAAACCATGACTTTAACAACATGGCATAACCATATCTTTAAGGCACAGTTCTTTCCTATCAACAATTATGTTGTGGTGTATAAGAGCAATAAATTTATGTCTTATTCCATGTTTAACACATACATGAACCGAAGACACATATTTACCTCAATATCACTTGAACCGCCTTGTTTTCGATAATAAGTTGATTCTCAACTTATTTGTATAGATCAATCTTGTCTATATTCTTACTCTCAAGTAAGTAAAAGTCGCAATATTTTGTACTACCATCAACAATTACGATGATGTACCTAATTGCTACCTTTGTAGGTATCGATTCCAAATCACATAAAACTATGTGAATCAAGGGTTCGGTTAATTTTTTGGTCAACCGAGTGAAAAGACAATCTTGTCAATTTGGCTTCAACATAAGTTTTACTTTTGTAATCCGTGTTCGTTTATTTAATTAAACAACGTATTGAGTTAAAATTAACATGTCCGAGTTGGCCATGCTATACATTCAAAGGATCAAATAAGCTGAATTCATACTCATTTTATTCAAAAAAAAAAAAATCAGGTTAAACATTTAATGAAGGGCATAACCCGTCTCGACCAAAATTTTATTCAATGTTAACTCAATTTTATTTGATTAAAATAAAAATAAAGCCAAATTTATTAAGCAACCATCCGATACAAGATTCCTACGAATCTCGCACATACAACATGTTGGTTCACTTAAGCTCTTTTCCACATGTAATTTCAACATCACATTTCTTTTCCCTTGCTATTAGCGATTATAGAGTTGCCCAAGTGTTAATCCACCATTTTCTAATGTCGGATCCCGCTTGGCAACAATTTTCATTTCATTCAAGCCATTTAACCCATAGTTATGGCACATAAAATCTGAATGTTTTAAAGCATCTACCGTACACATAACTCGAGTATCGGTCTCCCTTTCATCAAGTTCGGGAGCGATTTTTAGATGTCACTCATGACATTCGAACATTCTGTTAATATTCCGTTATTAATGTAACACTAAATTTGGAATAATTAACAACTTGCTATATCACAAAGTGTTTCTTAACAAACACGATAACATCAAATTTTGTTTAAAACACTACTGTTTTGTAAGATCCATTATACAAAACCGCTTTTAAACAAGTATTTCGATTAAACAATTAAACAATATCGCATATTACATAATGTTTTGAAACAAAAACAAACTTGTAATATGATTTTGTTAATCATCCTTAACAATATCTTAATAGATCTGCATCACATGGTATAATTCTATAAGGAAACTCGACAAGGTTTCAAAATAGATTTACTCTTTCAAAGAAACTCAACAAGGTTTCTATAGATCTACTTTCAAATGCATAAAGTGTCAAGAACTATATTTAGTTTATAATTAAACTCAACCTGGTTTAAATAAGCTAAACAAGTCAAAGAAACTTTTCCACAAAATATGATAACAGCTTCTATTATCAGATTTTGTTTAAAACAAACTCATCTTGGTTTCAATAAACACGTTCTAGTAATCTAATAAAATAACAACTTGTATTTTATGAGATTTATTTCAAAGAAACTCCACTTGGTTTCAATGAATCTGATTTCATCATGATATTTAACCATGTTAGTAATTGGCGCACCAATTACATTCTGCAAGATTCACTAGGGTCACAAATTATGTTACTATCGGTTAACTTGTGAATATATAAACACTAAAAGCAGTTAAAAAAACGTTAAAACAATATGGTATCTAATAAACTCGACATGGTTTATGTAAACTTGTACCATATATGATTCGAGAAACACAAGCTTGGTTTCAATATCCGATTTAAACAATAACATATGCAATAAATCGGTTTGAAAAGAAACTCATCATGGTTTCAATATAAACCGATTCAATAAACTGCTTTAAAAATCGTTTATAAATCATATACCAAATCATTAATTAAAATTCATTTAGTTATAAAACCGATTTTCAAAGAAACTCAATCTTGGTTTCAGAAAAACAGCGGTTGTATAAAATCATTAATTATATAAATCGATTTTAATAAAGTGTTTAATTACATTACACGTAACTGTTTTAAGACTGTAGGGAAGCGGTTACACTTTTATTAATAAAATCTAAATTACAATAAATAAAATTAACGATAAATAAATAATGAAAATTAAATACAAACAGAATGTGCGAGATAAACGATAATTAAATAGAATAATAAAATAGTCAAAAGACTTACTTGATCACCAATAGAGATAAAAAAAAGCACTAAAAGCCGAGGCACGTGTTTGACACGCTTCCTTAAAACAGATTCATTCTGCTGTTTCCTGGTACAACAACCAAAACAAGAAGTTGTCTTGTCGGACTTAATAAAACCGCTCGAATTTCATCTTAAGAGATGCGTATTCCATATGTTGGAAATCAATAATAACTATTGATTTGATGTGTATCAAACTTGTGGAATTAGAGCCTCTATTTATACATAATAGACTCTAGTTTACTCATCCCACCGATGTGGGATTGAAAATAAACTACTTTTCCTCTTTAGGCATGGCACAGAATGCCTAACTTTGAGACCGATATCTCATTCACATCAACTCTATTTTGGACACATAAAGGCTTATTATGAAGCTCTCTTGAGGAGAACGCAAACCTACAAACTATTACTCATATATGTGACATATACATATAGATAATTGTGTCCAAAGTTGGTCAAAAGTCACTTTGCCAACCAATTTTCCAACAATTAATCTATCCAAATTTGCTTATTGTTACTCTTTTTGTTCATACTGCAATCTTTATAAGAGTTTTGCTTTGAACTTTAAAGTGTTAGAGTCTTGCAAGTTGCAATATGTATTCATTGTACGCTTGTTATTATTTAAATTTTACTACCTGGTTATAGCTTGAATATTCAAAACACGTTTTACTTTTGCTAATGTTTTCTAAGTAGTTTGTTTTAAAAGACAAAAGTTTCATTGAAGTCGGCATATCCGATTCTACTATGACAATACATCGACACTAACATGATCCGACTAAACCATATGAAATTGACCCCTAGAACTACGCTAATTAACAACCAACATGAACAACATAATGTGAAATTCAACATAATAGGATAAACTCTAGAAATCAAATCCTATCAAGCATAATATCATCAACGGCATCGACAGATAGATAGCATGGGTAAGGGGTTAAGACTGACCTCGATCCTTACATCGTGACACTTGAGACATTACCCGTCGAAGCCTTAAAACAAACGGTTTCGACAACACTATCTAACCGAGTTATGGTTTTATAAAAAGAAAAAATGAAAATGGTTGAAGCTAAATGGCCAAATGTAGGAAAGTAGTTTTGTAGAAATGCTGTTTACATCCCACATTGTCTTCAAGAACCAAATGGCGAAAGGGACAAATTATAAATGACACTCCAACAACTAAAGAATCATACTTTCTAGTCCCTCCCTTGCATGTTTATTTAAGGGGCTTTAATTGCTAGATTTAAATTTTATATAAATAATAATAATAATAATAAAATATTTATTTAAATTAAATAGTAATAAATATTTTGTTTTTAGAATGTTAAAAATAGCGTTTTCAATGGTAGTTGAATCTTTTTATTTTTTGCTTTGTACTTGTAACAACTTTGTAAGCATTGACTATATTTATTGTAGGAATTATGTTCATATCGAAAAGCTAGTTTATGTATTGTATTGTCGTTTATTAAGACTTAAGACTTCTCAAAAAGTTTTAAGATGTTTTTTTATTTAAAAAGCTCTTAATAATATCTTATAACATCAAGTAAAAGTGATATTCAATATATAAGTCAATCACTTCTTACACGATAACAACAATCGTTAAACTTGTTAGCTACGCAAAATTACAACGTAATTTATAAACACTAACATATCTAACTTCACTTGAAAAAATTTAAATGGCATAGAGGATCAAGGTGAACCATGTGCTTGTTATGTCTTCATCGACATCTTTGTTCGTAGTTGTTTAGAAGGTATTTGCGTGGAAAATAAAAAAGTTGACACAACTTCAAGTCGATCAAGCACTTCCAGTACGAAAACAACACAATGTATCTTGTAACACGTTTTTTGAACGAGAGAATGTTATCAACACTGACGTTGTACGCAAGACTTTATTGTTTTTCTGCATACGAATTGAATAAGACACAGTAGTTCAAGAGATATGTTGTTAATAATATATTGAAAAGATACGAATGAAGTCACATCTTTGAATCTAGGTTTTTAATGGAGATAAAATGTACAAAAGCTTAACAAACAAGAACAAGATAGATTAATGTAGTTATAAGACCATAATTATGTAATTGCTATGTGTTGTGTTATACTGTTATAGATTTATGTTTATGTTTGAGAAAACAAGATTGGTTTTTGTTTGAAGCAAAATGGCCAAAGAGAATGTGTTTTGTAGAGAATGTGTTTTGCATCCCACATTGCCTTGATGAACCAAATGGCATGAGGGTAATCAGTTATAAATTGAAACTCCAAGCTCTTAAAAAATCACGTCTTTCTTGGCTTCTTCAGTCAGGCCCTTGCATGGTTTGTTGAGAGGTCTTAATTACAAGTTCAAAGTTTTAAAAATAGTTTTTTCATATCATTGTTTCATTTTTTATTAACTAAGAAACACAGATATGTAAGAGCTGTTTGTAAAACTTTGAAGATATTGTATCTAACATTAGTTAAAGAATGAAATGTTCCAAAGTTCCTTGCAAGCGACAAGCTACGGATGAAAATGGGGCGGGGAATGTCATGATTATATTTCCCATCTTCATCCTCGCTTTCACTCTCCATCCTCTCGCTGTCCCCATTTCATCGGGAATTGCTTTACATCTCCATCCCGTCCCAATGGGGATCGGGATCCTATGATTTGCGGATTTTTCACCCTAGTGAAATAACATAAAAATTCCACAAACTAGTCAAAATTACATAAAGTGTCCCAACAAATGTACCCACATCGCACATAGTTGGATTAACTACAGTTTCAATTGAACTTTAAACACATTAAGCAGACAAAATAGTTAAGTAATATGTAGTTGGTGTTTATACTTTTAATTCTAAAGTTGTTTGATTCTATAAATATCACATATGCATAAAAATATACTGTTAATAAGACATCATATATAATTTTTATAACATTATGAATTATATGCATGTTTGTAAAGTTGTAGATAATGAAAATGTATTAAAGTGATATAAAAATTAAGTTAAATTCTAAACAAAAATGATCGATTCCACCAAGACCGTAAACTAATTATGACACTAAATCATCGGCAAACTTTCTTGGTAATGGCTAACTATGGCAGAGTTACATCCATATCGGCCCAAAACGCAAATCCAAACACCGAGTTAGTAGCTACATCGAGAAACCGAAACATAATTTTGTGTGCATAGTATACACTCTTTTCATTTGTAACCATATCACAAAATTCTATTTGTAACCATAGTACCGAAAGATAAAAAAAAACAAACAAATGACTTTCCCCATTTTAATATACTGCTCCATTCACACTATGGAAGTGTTAGTTGATAGTTCAATGGGATCAAGAACCTCTGTTGTGACGGTGGCTTCCTTTTGTAACAAACTTTTAGACACTCCCAATATTGATCGTAAGAACAAAAGCACAATAAAATCTAAAATTAATAAAAGGGAAGATGTAAAGGTAGAAGTGATGGTGTAGGAGGAGAAGGTGTTGCAAGATCGGGTGTTGCGGCTAAAGTCGGTGTAAGGAGGTGTTGATGTGAGTGGTACGGTGGTGTTGCGGCAAAAATCGATGTAGCAACTAGAGTCGGTGTTGCAGTAATCGGTGCAACATGAGTTGATGAAAGTGGTTGTGCCATTTCTTTTGAAGTCGGCATATATGTTGGAGCTATTTCTTCAGAATTGGCATATCTTCAAAGATATTATCTACAACGAAGTCTATATTCCCAAGTGTGATGGATCTACTAAACCGCATTTGGAAGATTTTTGTCGTGCCTCTTTGATGTTGCCAGTAGAGGCGCGTGTTAGGATCGATGTATCCAAGTTCTTCGTAATCTTTTGCGACTAGGTGCATACATTCATTAGAAACCGCCTCGTCAACCACGGATTTACTTAAACACGTAAGATCATGACAATTAGAAACGCCATCGAGTACACGAAACAAACTTCTAATCAAAACCAACAAACTTCTAATGGTTTTAGCCTGCAAGTCGATTAGGTGGAAAAGGTCATGAACATCTCGTGACACACCCCATGGTCGACACAAACCTTCAACAACGCCGTCCTTAAAACCTCATTGACCAAAGAATATAAGATATCGACATAAGAAAAAGGCATTTGTTCACCGTTGGTTCAAAGACATGCTTTTGAAATTCATTCATATCTCTTATTTTCCACTTTCTTAATAGTTCCAACTACATCTTGAATTATAGCCGATGGAATATGATGTTTTCACTACATCAGATGATAGATTTCTTACAGAAGCCTATTATAATGCCCGCGCAATGTATTTTATTCATTAAAAAGAATATAATCTTTGTTTTGTTTTATTTATGGTTTTAAAATTTTAATTTATGCGATGAAAAGTATTTTGAATAATGTATTTTTATTTGTTAAAATAGCAAATGTTGATTATAACCAATTTGACCCAATTTAGCTTCTCTGAAATTAAATTTGACTAACCAAACATTTTTCCTAAAGATGAGTAACATTAATACTACTACATGTGAGATTAGCTTATAAAGATAACATATCCTATACAAATAAGTAACGTTAGGCTTGATTTGTTTAAAGGATAAGCTCACGTACACATAAAATAATGGATTGGTGGAAATTGAGACCTCTCAAAATTCAAACACATAACCCTAGTAAACACATTAAGACCAAAGGTCTTGAATAAAGAATCAATGACGGAATCGGTGAAACACTCCTACCTCAATAGTACGCTAATAAGTTAATTACGTATTAGTATTGAAAATCGAAAATCATCCGGACCGTTGCTATGTATAAGCATCCGCCGAGATAATAACATACGCCCTTATGATGAGTATAATTTTCAAAATTCCATACATATTAAAGTTTATAACATGGGCTTTATATATAATACCAAGTCATGCAAGATTAGTATCAACTAATACACGGGCAACATTTTGTATTTTAGTCCCAGAAACAGAACATGTTTTGAGCTTTGATCGCTTTTACACGCTCCACCATGGGATTTCCACTATGATTAAAATTGAGACCAAATATTCTCCATTGTGTCTCCTATTTATGATAATAACTTGAAACCAGATTATGATTATCAAAGATTCGAAAATTTTGTTCTAAGTCAGATATCAAATCAAACGTCCCAAATTTAATGGTATACAAATGATCGAGAGAAATTTTTTGAGCAAGAACGGGAAATACCTCTTAGGCACATCTACAACTGCATACTCCAACAAAGTTTGGATAATTGGCAACGTATTAACTTTTCTCAAGACGATTAAAAACATAAATATCCATTCTTTACAAAACATAGAGACACATATTATAAAGCTAAGATGTGACAAAAAGTCGATATCTGACGACTTTTTGAGCTCGATCGAAGTTTCTTATTTGTTTTTTATTTCTCGGTTGAAAATAATGTCTAATGATATTACAAATACACATTTTTGATAAAGATTTTTTCAGTTGGTAGTTTTATGCGCTTTGCGACTCCGCGACATATTTACTTGGAATAACCATCAGCGCTATGACTTTGTCATTTTTTAGTAGGCACATACTCGCAAAAGCAAATAGGTTACCGTTCTAAACATAAGTACAACACGATGGATTAGTGCTATTACACTCTGCGTGTTACTATGTTCTATAGTCGTTACTATGTTCTATAGTCGATTGGTAGCAAAGGTTAGGAAATTCGGTTCCGTGCATAAGTACGCTGAGACATAGATTAGTGCTATTAAAAGGCGGGAGAATGTGAGTAGAACAGACCTTGTTTGACACGGCTTTGTCGCCCGCCACATGTGTTCGTAATATGGGAAGTGGTATGAGGGTAGCGAATTCTACCGTGACAATAATATCAAGCAATTAGTTAAGACCACCACCGTAAAAAACATGTGTAGTATTTTACTTACAAAAGTAAACAAATCTAATACCAAGCAATTAGTTAAGACCAACCATTGTAAAAAGGTTGTGTAGTATTTATAACTATTTTACTTACAAAAGAGAACCATCGTAGTGTTTAACTTACAAAAGATAAACCAACTGTTGTTTAGTACTTCACTTACAAAAGATAAACCATCTGTTCTATATAGACTTTTACCTATAACGATTCCAGCATACGCGCACGATTCAACGTTAGGCGCTTGCATCAACGTGTTCCTGTATCCGCCTTATATATGTAATTGTAATGAAGAAACAAACATCACCGTAACAAAGGAGTGCGCGGTAATTGTAATAATCTTATATATGTAATTGTGGTTCGTGATGCACCATCTTACCAACGTCGTACTCCGAATGATGCTAGTGGTCGCTGGGTGGTTCCTTTTCAAGAAACAACACGGGTACCCCAGTAGAAAAATGCTATTGGAGGATCGGTGGTTAGGTCGGTGGATCAAATAGTCTTGACAACAATCAACCAATAAGTTATAATCAAGGCGAATTATAGGACCTTCAACACAAATGACAGAATGAGTCTCATGGTAGTCTTCACAGGGGACCACCACCGCAGGGGGGTCAACGGCGCATATGCAAGAACGGATATGGTTGCAAAGCTTATGGGAAAAACGCTTTAAATGTGCAAGTGTAGAACATAAGAAAGCTATTACAAACCCGCAGGGGTCCCGAAGGAGGAGCCATCTTTGGCAAATGTATTTATCAAGATCACGATCTAAAACCGACTCTCTCGTCCTTCATTCTGTATGCTTCATCAATAACAATATACTTCAAATCAACTCTTGAAAGTTTTCCACGATCAAATATAATGAATTCATAGGTTGTCACGAGAACATTAAACTTCATGTGACAAACTTCCTACAATTACTGAAGTGAAAAAACAGAGGTCATCAAAATTTCACTAATAAAACCCGAATTTGCTTTAAAAAAGAGGTTAAATCTTTACTTGAGAGAACGACTTTGCTCGTTGATCCTTGTTACCGACATAGTAAATGCAAGATACATTCGGCAACCAATTATGCAACTCACTCTGTAGAAACCCAAATTAGGATATGTATTAAGAAATACTAAAAGAATTCATACAAACAAATGAATATTAACAAACCTTCCAATTCACCAAAACGGCATTTGGAACAATAATGAGATGTGGCGTAATTGCTTTTGTACTCCATCGATAAGCAATTAAAGCCATAACTCAAGAGAGATGATTGAAAATAAATGAAATTTACAATACATATATATCCAATATTCGCCACCACAAGCACAAGAACGCTTAGTCGCAGTTTTCCCGAGACCCATTTCATCGCCCAATATACCATTCAATTTATTGTTGTATAAAGAAAGCATCCATTGTAACCCAACCTAAAAGATTGATCATACGATTATGGTATCCCAATATATTCAATTGCAATGATATTAACATGAACCTAGCCCACATGGAATCCATGTGCCTAATCAATACAATCAAATCCATTAATTCGAAAATAAAACGACATACAAGTCGATAATCCCGTAAAATCCGCATCTTAACATTGACGGTTGTCCGAGGACCCTTTCGCTCACAAGCATGTGCAAGAGTATAATACCTATCGACAACCACAAGAAACAAAAGAGTATAAGAACATTGGTTTGATTCGTAAGAATAACATCGATTGACTAATACTACCTAATTTCCATCGTTGATACATTTAAATTTTTGCATATTAGGAAGTATTTGTAAAGTGGTCGTTGTGATTTATAAAGAAGAATCACATAATCGCTAGCTAAAGGAAGGGATATGAATTATGAAAGTAAATCATAAAGTTATCTCGCTAAATGTTCTTACGCTACTTAACCCGCTTCTCCAAATCTACCTATTTTGACCCTAAATAATCGAATATCACAACAATAATTGTACCCAAACACTTCAAATTGATTATGGCAACTTTCACGTGTCTCAGAACTCCCAAGTTATAGTCATGAAGAACTTACTTGCTAATGATGAACCGTCTGGGTGCATTCATTTCAGAGACACGATTTCTTATTGTAACTTCTTCTCCAAAGACAGATGCCGCAGCCTCACCTCTTCTTCGGATAGACCGCTTAGTAACAATTAGAAAACATTAAATAAGAAATAAATACATGCATGCACATAAAGAAAAGTTACATGAGTATACAATAGTAGAAGGATAGCAATCTCACAATCATAAGCCAAGATATTTCAAAATCAGCCACATGTATATATAGATGTATAAATGTATGTGAGTATGTGTGTGTGTAAAGATATTTAATTAAGATGGGTACACGAGCTCTTGCAAATGCAGCCTCCGCCACCTCTTGTTGGTTCTTCGCAGCTTATTTTGCTTCCAAGTTTATGAAGATAATCCTCCGTCTGAGATAAAATGAAGAAAGAACCTCGATTCTCGCCAGACTTCACTGGGCACACTCGCTTGTTGCTCTAACAAAATCTGTCTATATCTCTCCACATCATTATTTTTCAATGCCTCCATTTGTGCACTCCTATCGTCATCTTTTCTCTTCGAGAACTCCTTAACATCTTCTCATGATATTTAGCAACGCCCTATTCCTTTGAGTCCGTGCATCCCGAATCGCCCAATGAGATTCTAGCACTTCTTACGCCATTGAAAAATGGATTTCATTGCTTTTCCCGAATCGCCTTTTAGCACCCGCACTTGTCTATTGAGATCCATCCGCTGCCGCTCACATAACCGAATAAATTTCCGATATGGTCTATCGTGCATCGCCATTATATCTTGTTGTTGTTGTTCAACTTCATCCTCACTCTTCTCGTAAATCTTGAAGTTTTAGTTTTTTCTTCAACTGTAGTCTCGAACAAGATCCGGTCTAATTCTTCTTCTTTCTAAATTAACACTAGTAAGTCGCTAATCTTCTCGACATTTGTGTTCCTTTTTTGTTGATTACTTCAATTCCTCTTCGACGATGATATCTTTTATGTCGACGCAAGAGTAAGATTGTTATTGTTGTTAAGCATCATGCTTGACCCAAAAGCATCATGCTTTCGGGTAAAAATGGAAAGTCGAACAACGGTCCATGGTACTTTTAGGAACGGAATCTTTCGGTTGAGGTGGAGGTGGATTCCGGCTTGTAAGGTCTTTTGCCTTGAACATTTTCGGGGTAGTAGTGGGTTCCGACATGATCGATTTACCCTTGTCGCTGGTACCGCCAACGACATGTGGAGCTTTCGAATCACGTGTCGACTTCATGTTCTGTTTAGCGGGAAGAACAGTGGAGTTTCCTTGGCATCGATGTTGTACGACTCACTGTTGATGTGGTTTCCTCAGCCCTTCTCTTTCACATTATTCATTCCACTTGCAAATGTTGCGACTTGATGATCTTTAGCATTGGACTCTAAATGTCTCGTATGCTCATCGGTGGACTTTTCACATTGGCAATTCCACCAGAGCGATTGTTGTGGAGTTTGTGACTCGAGGGTGGTGGGAAATAGCTTGTATTAGTTCATTGGGTGAAAATGCATATAAAGCGTAATGATTGATCGAAGTTGTACAATAATCACTTTTTAGTTGCGGTTGAGCCATTTAAAACTTCAGTGAACATAAGAGTTGGGGTATTACTTCATCGTAATCACCTAACAGAGATGAAAAGAAAATGACAACAAAATACGCAAAGGAACCCGCAAGGAGGATCACGGCATAATAGATTCCTTGAGAAGACGTGTTGCTTCGAATACTGACACGGCAACATTTCATTCGCTCCCTTTCATTCTCCAAGACATGATCAACATACCGCATAACACATTCTCATATTTGAAAGAAGAAGAAGAAAAAAGCAGATTGTTTGTTTTGCTCACTTTTGAGGTACAAATATCTAACAAATAAGAGCATATAAACAAACACACACAGACAAACACACCCTTACGTGCATGGAGAAATTAACCTTTAACCTTTATTTAAAAGCTAAGAGTTAACTTATCACTACAATATCTAAATCATCACATTATGAGCAATTTACTACAATTGTTAGATAGATTACAATAAAAATATTCAAAGTTTCATTATAAAGCATTATTTAAAACACAACGACATAAGAAAAGATGACTTAAATGATCAACAAAGATTTAAAAGATCAACAGACAATATTCTACTTACAACACAAAACTGCTTTTAGCCTAGATGGAATTGAATCATGGTCGATTGGTATTCTGCAATAAGAGTTGGTAGTTACTTGGTCGTGCTTGCTCTAGCCTACAAACTGTGATGAAGAAACACACAAACCATAGCTTAAAAAAAATTCCAAATCAACTACAAAATTAAAAGTCACGATCATTAGACGAGATTGTGAGGGAAAAACGATATTAGGGTTTTTGAGAAAAAATATATTATGAATGAACCGTATATAATTTTTTAGGTATATGTTTTGTTTAGGGTTACCTAAGTTGTAGGGATTCTCCTACATAATTGGTTGTATAGATTTATAATTTTGGACTTGCAACATATATTCCAAAAAATCATGTTGCCTTAGTGGTAAACACACATGTTATTCAACCAAATAACCAAGGTTCAATCCTTGCAAGGCTCCTTTTTTATAAACAATTTTCGAAAATTAATAAAAAAAATAATAAACAAATCCGAAAATTACATAATATTTAATTAAATTAATTAAAAAAATCCGAAAATTACATAATATTTAATTAAATTAAAAAAATATTGCTTACATAATATTTAATTAAATTACATAATATTCAAATAAAATAAAATTTAAAAATGCTTACATGGCCTTAGTGGTAAACACACATGTTATTCAATCAAATAACCAAGGTTCAATCCTTGCAAGGCTCATTTTTTATAAACAATTTTCGAAAATTAATAAAAAAAATAATAAACAAATCCGAAAATTACATAATATTTAATTAAATTAATTAAAAAAATCCGAAAATTACATAATATTTAATTAAATTAAAAAAATATTGCTTACATAATATTTAATTAAATTACATAATATTCAAATAAAATAAAATTTAAAAATGCTTACATGGCAACAATGTGATGACATGGCTAATAATGAATTATTGGGAATGAGGTGGCGTTACGTGACATTATCTACGTAACGCCTCCCGTTATATATATTGCTTACATAATATTTAATTAAATTACATAATATTCAAATAAAATAAAATTTAAAAATGCTTACATGGCAACAATGTGATGACATGGCTAATAATGAATTACTGGGCAATGAGGTGGCGTTTACGTGGCATTATCTACGTGTAACGCCTCCTGTTATATATAATATATATATAGGGATATATAAAAGATAAAAGATAAGGGTATTTGTTAATTCGTTGGGTAAGCCCAAAGTTGGGTGTGTGAGTCGAAGCCTACCAGGCCCAGCAAACGGGTGTGTTGGGTTAACAAAGGGTAACACGTTGTTTTGTTAAAAATGGTAGTGTGCTGAGGGGTGTGTTATATTGGTTTTACATTTGTCTCAATTTACAACCTAAGTCAAATGGTTAAGTTATTAAGGTGTGGTGTTTGTCCTTTTGGGTTTGTGTTTCGTCGGGAGGTTGTGGGTCGAGCTTACACAGAGTCCGACTAATTTGATTCCGGCTTTTCCAACTTACTCCACGACTCGATTCCCGACTCATACCATTTCACTCGAGCTCGAGCTCGTAACATAATATATACATAGCGAATTTCCAAAACATACATTACAATCAAAACTATATATGTACTTGTTTTTTGTCACACGAAACTATAATTCATTATACACTAAAACGCAAGTTTTAACCCACTTCTGTTTATATATTGTCTACTTTGCTCATCTAAGTTTAATGTAACCCATTTCAACTAATAAAGACCTATTGAGATTTAACAAACATTATAAAATGGCAAATTTACCTAAACTTATATTTTGTAACTTATAGTCACCACGTACATACTAAAACGTATACACTGGTCATGCCCGATTTTTTTAAAAATCCAACACATACAACCTAAACTCTAAAAATAAGCTTATTGTAAATACAAACTCTTTTACTAAAATCAATACTTATGATATAAATTTCTATTATCACTAATAGTCGATTTTATATCAATACACTTTAACAACAACATTCTTATAGTCTGACTCCGTCCACTATATATTTATGATTACTTTTCGTACATTGTTTTCTGGTTATTGTCAACCGGAGACTTATTCGTCGTTGATACTTTGTTATTATATACTTATATAGCTATGCACTTCCAAGAGCCAATACTTGCAAATACTCAGAAAACTATTAGGACCTAAATGCTGCCACACAAACAACAACAACACAAATAATTTAAAACTTTTAAGCTTATCTAAACTTCATCGAGTCTTAAGCCTAAAACTATAAACTAAACATGCCTTACTAATCTAGGTCGCGTGTCGGTACTGCACACTCATACCATTTCACTTTACTCTATTTCAGACTGCTTCACTAAGGTGAGTCTCATAGTCTCTCCTTTTCTTGTCTAGAACTATTTTGGGGTGAGAATACATGCTCATTTAATTTATACATGCTCGTTTACTTTATACACACTCAATTACTTTCTTTCGAGCAAAAGTACCTAAAACATTTACGTGAATTCATAGTCCCTATTTTACTTGATTTAAAATATTTTTAGGGGAAATACATCTTGTTTTTACCTAAATGCAATACTTGTTTTACTTGAATACATTATTTGTTTACTAAAAAATTACCTGTTTTACTTGAGTACTTGTTTGGTTACTCGAATGCATTACTTGATTTCTCGTTACATACTCAATTATTTCCTCTTGTACACAAGTTCTTAAACAACTACGGATTGCCTAAGCTATTACTATTTCCATAAAGTCCCCACACATCACGAACCGTTAATTACGTTGTAAGCGTGAATATTATGAATAGATCTATTGGGTTGAACTCCCCGTCTATTGTAGGATAAGCTCTACTGACCACTAGTACGAGTCGGACGGACACATAATTATTTGAGGTAATACTGGGTGTTTTGGCAAGACACCCATTGGGGCAAATATACATATATAATACTCAAGGCTTCGATTCCATGAGCTTAGGGCAATTTTGTTTACTTTTACAGAACATAACAAACATACTTTCAAAAATCTTGTGGTACATTATTACACTTATTTGATGGAAAATTTTGAATTTCAAGATATTGTGGGTTACATAATGATCTCATCATTTTCATAACATTGTAGGTTACACAATGGTCTCATTTTTTTGATATTGCGAGAGATACAATGATTACTAATTTCTTTTGATAAATATTCCTCTTACTTTACATTACTCTTACTCAACCCTATGAACTCACCAACAATATGTTGACCGTTTAGCATGCATTTCTCAGGTACCTGATTTGGCATGGTTCGACATTTATGAAGTCTCATTTAGAGGTCATTCTCTATAAGAACTCTGTATTATGAAGTAGCACCCCAGTGACGATGTCTTCCGCTGCGGTATTTTTGGGGGTGTTACATCTACCATCCACCGTCATTAAAAACACCATTGCCAGAGAAACAAATTGTTGAGAACCTCCTCGCTCAATCAGAGCCGTCGGACCTAAACCGAATTTTCAAAAAGAAGCCCTAAATTTTTATGACACTAAAAGAAATACTTCCATATCCATGAAACTTTTTTATAATTTTTTTAATGTAAATTTATCATTTTATTAACAGTGAAATTAAAATAAAAATAAAAACTAGCAAATAGTTAGAACTAATTTTTTTTTCTTTTTACAGGAGATCGACTATTAGAAGCATAAGTTGGACCAAGGATCCAAACACTCCAGTTTCAATAAAATCGTTATTCCAATAGGATAATTAAGAGAAAGACAAAATATTAATTTCGCCTTCAAGATATCTTTCCTGGAAAGACAACATGTCAAAACAAAGTTTATTCTTGTACCACCAAATAATCCAAGTCGTTGATTTGATGATTGCATGAAACAAGTCTTTAGCCGATTAAGCTTTTATAGTCGGTTTTTGTGCCTTACCTTTAATAAAATTTTGAGGTCTCGTAACTATTAAGGCCTAAGGCCATTACCGTACTAGTTTTATGGTTGAGACGGTCCTAGCTCAAATCACTTTTATAGTCGGTTTTAGTGTCTAACCTTAAATAAAATTTTGAGGCGTTATAACTATTAGGGCTTAAAGCCATTGTTTTACTGATCTTATGCTGTAATAAGTTTCATTTTAGATACAAAAAAATTCTTGAGGCAAAACGAAAAAGAAGAAAACTAGAGGGGTTCAGTACTTCTTTTTTGAAAAATTAATTTACTATTATATGGAAACATGAATACAAAAGGTAATATTGTAAAGTTGCGTGACTAAACTTGGAAGGCAAGCTATATCGTGTGTTGTAATTCTAATATAAATACAGGATATGTGACCCACTATATCCGATCATGAAAACGAAGCAAGAAACCCTAGAAGCTATTCTCGCCAGAAGCTGATCATCAGTAAGTGATAGTATAAGTATATTCAGTTGTATTAGTATTGCACATATTTTAACAATGTCTAATTTTACTTGTAAAGCTTTGCGTTTAAACTTGTGATTATTGAAGTTCCTTGATGAACTTATACTATAGCGAACAGCTAAATGTTCTTTACGTTAATCATTCTATCAAATCTCAGTGTATAACGTTGTTCAAGTAGCTCGAAAGTTTAAGCTTTCAATTAGACATTAAAAAAAAAACTATATGATAACTATTTAATAGATTTAACGATCTAATTGTAGGTGCAATTTGTTCTTTAATTTCATTAGGAATTAGTCCAAGTTATATCAACCTTGTTTGTAGAATAAATGCCAGATACCTCCTAGAGAGTAATGGAGTCACTTGGAGATGACGAGCTTCTATCCATATTCGAAAAAATTAACAATGTTCGTGACCAAATGTCATTCTATCGAGTTTCCAAGCAATTCTTGAGAGTTGCAAGCATTCGACTACGACGGTTATATATTAATTCTCCTCGTTTGCTCAAGGATATTCTACATGCATCCCCAAATATGGCCTCATTTACATGTTATAAACCACTATCGAACACCTACATGGAACTCGTAGCTCGATCATGCCCGAATCTCAAGAGTTTGTGGCTCACTTCAGGAGAAAAAGGTGACTTTAAGTTTGATTTTGATGACGATGGTTTATGTGCTGTGGCGAAAGCTTGTAGCCGTTTGTCCGCTGTTGAATTAGATGGTAGGTTATATGTTGGTGACGTTGGAGTTGATTGCCTTGTAAGATCATGTAAAGACTTAAGAACTTTGCATTTGAGTAGATGTGCAAGAGTCACCGACGAGTCGCTAAAATCTATTGGAGAATCAAATAGCTTACAAGAGTTGTATTTGGGAGGTTGTTTAATTAGTGATCTGGGTTTGGAGTGTATTGCAAAAGGGGATTTGAAGAATAGTTTGATGTTACTCTATTTGGATGAATGTGATAAGATAAGTGATATTGGTATTTGTCACTTGAAACAAATGGTAAATTTAACTCATCTGAGCTTGTCTTGGTGTATCAACGTAACGGATATTTCGTTATCTCAAATTGCTAGCAACTGTAAGGAATTGGAGTTTATTAATTTGACGGGTTGTGAGGCTATTACTGGCAAAGGTGTACACTGTTTTGCTCATCACCCGACACTGGAATGCCTTTATATGTCCTCGTGTTACAATATTTCTTGGGAATATGTGGAGTCGGTTGTTTCAACTTGCAGAAATCTAGGATATATTGAGCTCAGTAGTAGAATAAAGTTCCCCATACCAAAAGATGGTTTGCAAGACCTTTATTTTCATGGCAAATGGGTGGAAATATGGTGGTTTCATTGAACAAATAGACGATCAGTCTTTATATTAACCTTTCCGTCTGTAATTTTCAAGGCAATGAAGCCATATTCACATATTATGTCATTAGCATTTTAGTTGGGATTTCATATGTTTTTTTTCTTTTGGTTCTTGCATTTACTTGACATTTGAGTACTTTATTATTATAGATACAGTATTACTGTTTTTTTCTTCTTATAAATATGATTTGAGAAACATATTATGTCTGCTTGATTAAGGCTCCTTTAAAGTTGGTTAAGGTTGATGCAAATATGTTTTGGCTACTTGTAATTGTTTACTATGGTTATATTTACTACTAGGTTGGGTTTTATGCCGTGCTAAGCACGGCCCAGTGGAGTAAATTTGCAGTGCCGCACATATATTATATAGCTTCTAAATTATGCCAAACTTTAAAGAAAACTAGCAGGGTACCCGTGCGTTGCAGCGGTGGGTATCCTGAAATAAAACTTTTCGATAAATAATGTATTTTAGTTTATTATGTTATTTTTAACAATTAATTTACGGATATCTATAATTTCGTATGGCTCGTGCGTTTGGTGAAATTTAATGTGCCTTATTATTCGTAGTAGTGAAATTTAATGCAGGAATTGTGTTTAATTTAGTTGTACAATATGCTTAATAATTTGTATTTCTTATGTAAAGGGTGTTTTAATAACTGTATTAATTGTATTTATTGACCAGTTAAATAATTGACTATATTAAATAGCATTAATGTGTTGTTTTGTTGTATATTATGTTTCTTGTCTTGTACGTCTGAAAATTATGTGCATTAAAGTGTTGTACACTATGTTTTCTTTTCTTGTAAGTAGTAGTCATTATAGTCATTAATAACATTGACCACTTTAATAGCATTAATTTTGTAAGTCTGAAAATTACATAAAGTTAATTTTGTTGTATACTATGCTTATTTTATTGTAAATCTGAAAATTGGTTGCAACTATTGTACATTGTGCTTAAATGCTTGTAATTTTTATTGAAGTGGTGATTTTAATAGCATTAATGTTGTTTGATAGAATTTTGGTCTTAAAATGTCATCATGCTTTATTATGTTGTACAATATGCTTACTTTATTGTAATTCTGAAAATTGAGTGCATTAAAGTGTTGTAAACCATGCTTAATTTCTTGTACGTCTTAAAATTAAGAATGAAATGACTTCGTACATTACAAGTAGTATATAGATATAGATACACAATAACTAATACTTTTGATACGCAATTAATACTCTTTGATGCACTAACTATTTTGACGCATGGAATAGAATAATTTAGTATTTAATGCATGAATTTTAATACAGTCATATAAGATGAATATACATCTTGATTTGATACCCAACCTGTTAATGAAAATTTTTACGTCGTTAATATTGAAACTCAAATGATCTTGATAAAGCCCAAGGGAAATTCAAAATCGTACCCCTCGTTGGATAATACTACACAACCCAAAATATCTCACACCCTATTTCACACCCCTAATATATATCTCACAAACCTAATTTCACTCTCACCACACACAACACGCAGCCACCAAAACTTATCATCTCTTTTTCATATCTGATTACCACACAACTACTAAACACAAACACAAACAAAAATCGTCCCTTTGGTAAATCTAATCCGAACAACACACCAAGAAAAATATTGCTTTGATTTATTTGTTCATACACTCGAAAACTGAACCACGCAAACCTTCTTTAATCTTTTTGTTTTTTTCTTATTTTCAACCACGAATCTATTGTTGTTCTTGTGGTTATTGGCTTCAAGATCAAAAACACGGATCCCGGGTAAGGTTGTGTTATTTGAGATTTGTTAACCGAAAGAAAGGATGACTGAAACACGAGTTTCTTTTGTTATTTCTTTAAGATTTTCGG
Organism: Chrysanthemum lavandulifolium; assembly: GCA_022545495.1. Lineage (NCBI taxonomy): Eukaryota > Viridiplantae > Streptophyta > Magnoliopsida > Asterales > Asteraceae > Chrysanthemum > Chrysanthemum lavandulifolium. The sequence continues at coordinate 296,996,771 of CM040242.1, forward strand.
ATATTAAAAAAGAATGTAAGCTTCTTATAGATCTATGATGGATTTAAGTTCATACACATAAATCTTTTAAAGATTGGTACACGAATTGAACTAAATATGAGATCTTTGTATTTTCTTTGTAGTTTGAATCTTGGTTGGTAGTTTGATGTGTGTGTGTGTTGGAGAGTGATAGTGAGGGTCTTGATTTGTAAGGTGGTTTACTAAGTTTGGGCTTGTTACGTGGGTTTGTAACAAATGTTCAGAACCCACGACCCTTCTTAATTTTTTGTAAGATTCACGGTTGCCGCTCATGGAAGGATTTTGATCACTGGGTGCTATAAACTGGTGGTGGTGCCGACTCATGCCATCAGCGGTGGTGGGGCAGTTGGTATCTTACTTTAGTTTTAGGTTCTTGAGAGAAAGGGAGATATATGAATATGAAATGGTCTTTTGTTTATTTTGGGGGTTTTGTATCTGTTTTTTATTACTCCCTCCGTCTCAAAATTATTGTCAGGGGACAAGAATCACAAAGTTTAATAAAAGTGGGACCCCTATAAATCTCAATCACTCAAATGGAATATTCCTCAATTATATTCTCTTTTTCTTACTAAATATGGAAAGTGGACAATTAATTTGAGACATCCATAAAAGGAAATATGGACAATAAATATGAGACGGAGGGAGTAATAAATTGAACGGATGTTACAATACATTTAATGGACCACGTTAATGGACTGTTACAATACATTTAATTTTCACGATGTTACGAGTGTGAATTTTTAATATCAAAATTAATACATTTAACTTTGGGCTGAAACCTTTTTATGTGTAACTTTCTTTTTAAGGAAATGTTTTTTGTCTTAAAAATTTTAAGACTTCCTTATTTAGAAAGTCTCAAACATTTTATAAAGTAGTACAGATATGATGTAATTGAAAAAACTAAAAGAAAATGCCTCATATAAAATAACTACAAATAGAAAAAAAGATTTAAATAACATCCCTACTATAGTATGTTCATACGTTAAACGATTTATTTTATTAGAAATGAAGTGAAAGAAATGATTAAGCTTTCATATTGCTTAGTTCAAAAAAAAAAAAAAAAAAAAAAAAAAAAAAAAAAAAACTTTCATATTGCTAAAACTATATACACATGTGTAGATATGGCAAAATTTATTATGGATCAAGCTTTCATATCGCTTAGACTTTTGTGCACAATGTTTGATATCTTGACATGGGAATAGATCCACTAATAAGAAAAATAAAAATAAGAAGAATGAGAAATGTTTTCAGACACACATTTCAAATGAAGAAGGAGAATTTCATGGAAGATGCATATCTTTTTGTAGCTACATCTGAAATGTGCGGCTGTGGTTACTTCTCATCCTTCTTATTTTACTTTTATTTCTTATTTGATCTTTACTCATCTTGACATGTTATCTTGTTACTTTTTTGTTTTGTTTTTTATACTTTCGAATGTTACTCTACATCTTGTTTAGAGAAGGTTGTTAGACTGGTAGAAAAACTAAGAAAACAGGCATGCGGACACTTAAGAATCTGTTGGAACCGATACTTAACCATGAATTCATAATATTAAATAGTGATGCCTATATATTTGAAAGCTTTGAATATGAAAAGATTGTCCAAGTCTCTTGAAGAGACCCAAATGATTGCATATTAACTTTTACTACCTCAATTTCACATTGTAATACAACAAACTCAGTTACTCAGTTACTCATAAATAATTGCTATTGAGTTTGTTCTTACATTTCACCTTGGTCTCTTTGAAAACGGCATACAATATTCTTTGGTGTCGAATCTGATATATATCGAGAGATTAGTTGTTGTTTCAAATCTATTTCATCGTATCATTGGATCAGCAGTCGCTTTCCATAGATATTTTGGTCGTCATTGACGATCTTTTAGTTCTCTCTTTTATTTTTTTGTTTATATTCTCAAGAAATAAAAAACAAACTCAAGTTGATTTTACATCATTTGAAATCATATTATGTAACCATGAAATTCTAATATATAATTCATAAATTATAATGCTACAAAATAGCCATAATTTTTTGCTTATTTTGACTCATTTTCTCATTCTAAAACATAATTTTTTCCTTTCTGGTAAGTTTCGAACCAATATGTTTCGTGAACAAATCTCACAACCTATAGTTTAGACAAACATCAAACCACATTTGACTAGTCCAAGTGGAAGATTCTATTAACCATGGGAAAGGTCAATACAAAATTGCATTCATGGTTTAATTCAGAATTTAATTGTTAGATTGGGCTGTTCACCGCGGGACAAAGTATTTCATTCATGGTGTCAGCTTTGGTCTCTTCGGAAATGGCTTAACAATATTGTTCACGCTCATGGAATCTGATCTCTTTGCTGAGATTATATATTGTTCGTGTGCGCTCGTGAGACTGAATCCTTTGTTGCTGATCTTTCGGTTCTGTTTTAACATAAGTCAGTCGATATAATATCATGTAATAGTGTCTTGGAAAGAAATAATATGTTTTGATTTAAAGTGTAACTTGTTGGGCCTAAGTGTGTTTTACTGGTAAAAACAAATGGCACGTAACTCACAACAAATTGGGCCTAATAGATTGCCAATTAATATACTATGACTAAAAGTGAAATCTTTTACTGGATACATAATAAAACCCTAGAATTTCTTCCAGAAGAAAACGAAGTTTTGTCTATTGAGGTAATAATCAAATTACAGTAAATGATTCAAGTATTTTCAGTGTTATAGTATTTTATATATTTTAACAATGATTCTACTTGTAGAGCTTATTTGCGTTTAAAATGTAACTATTGAAGTTCTTTGGCAAACTTATACATCATACCAAATAGTTAAACAATGATGTATGTTTTAAGTTTGAAACAGATTAAATAAAAGTATGTTATGAGGGTGATTATGGTTTACCACTTATAAGAAACTCAACGTATCAACTAGGGATCTTAAGCTAATCATCCTCGGATAATAATAAAGCTAATCGAAACACCACTTTATAGTAGGAATATTTGCAACTGTAGGGTAGTTATTTATTAAGGATGAAAGATATACCAGATATATAGCTAGTTGGCGTCAGAACAAAGTATCTTCAAGTTACGGCCGTCTAAGCCGGTCAATCTAAGCTAATGTGTTTTTGCATATGTAGCATGTTTTATTGACAAAGTTTGTGTACGACATTTTAGCATACTTAATCAGTTCTTAGTGAGTTGATCTAGCTACTTAAGCATATAAGCGAAACAATTAATGGATTTCTCGATTTTATTTATGGTGCAAATATTTCTTTAAGGTAAATAATTAGTTTGAGTTTTATAAACTCTGTTTGTTATCTTGATATCAGATAAGCCAGATAGTCTGCTAGGGGATAATGGAGTCCCTTGGAGATGACGTGCTTCTATCCATATTCGACAAAATTCACAATGCTTGTGATCGAATGTCATTCTATCGAGTTTCCAAACAATTCCTGAGAGTTGCATGTACTGGCCTACGGAAGCTGGACATTGAGTATCCAGATTTGCTTAAGGATATTTTAACCATATCCCCACATATGGTCGGATTTACATGTTCTAAACCATTACCAAACGCCTACATAGAACTCCTAGCTCAATCATGCCCTAATCTGCAACACTTGTGGCTTTTTTGTGGTAAAGTATGTGACTTTGATTTTGATGATGATGGTTTATGTGCTGTGGCGAATGCTTGTAGCCGTTTGCGTGTTGTTGGATTAAATAGTAGGTTGCATGTTGGCGACGTTGGAGTAGATTGCCTTGTAAGATCATGTAAGGACTTAAGAAGTTTGTTTTTAAGTAGATGTGCGAGAGTCACCGACGAGTCGCTAAAATCTATTAGAGAATTAAATAGCTTACAAAAGTTGTATTTGGGAGGTTGTTTAATTAGTGATCTGGGTTTGGAGTATATGGCAGAAGGGGATTTGAAGAATAATTTGAGGACACTCTGTTTGGATAAATGTGATAAGATAAGTGATATTGGTATTTGTCACTTGAAACAAATGGTAAATCTAACTTATTTGAGCTTGTCAACGTGTGGGGTTAACATCACTGATTCTGGGATTTTAGTTCTATCACAAATAATCCCAAGTATTAAGGTGTTGAATTTGTCTTGGTTGATCAACATAACGGATATTTCATTATCTCAAATTGCTAGTAACTGTAAGAAACTAAAGTATATTACATTAACGGGCTGTGAGGCTATTACTGGTAAAGGTGTACGTTGTTTTGCTCATCACCCAACACTGGAAGGCCTTTATATGTCCTCGTGTTATAATATTTCTTGGGAATATGTGGAGTTGGTTGCTTCAACTTGCAGAAATCTAACAGATATTGAGCTCAGTAGTAGAATAAAGTTCCCCAGGCCAAAAGATGGTTTGCAAAACTTTTATTTTCAGGGCAAGTGGGTGGAAATATGGTGGGATTAGCAAAGAAGCAATATTAGCATACTATGTCATTAGCAATTTAGTTGGGATTTTATATGTTTTTTCTTTTGGTTTCTTGCATATGTTTGACATTTGGCTACTTTCTTATCATAAATTCTTACTGGTTTTCTATAAATATGAATTGAGAAACATATTATGTGTGCTTATTTAAGACTCCTCTCAAGTTGGTTAAGGTCTAAAACCATGATGCAAATGTGTTGTGGCTACTTGTAATTGTTTAGTATTGTTAAATTTACTATACATATGCCCTAACTGTTTTCATATTATTTTATTCTAAATTGTAACACCACTTGTAAGATTACAGTATAACCAAAAATATAGTTAAAAGTAAAATGGGTTAAAATTTAATAGGTTCGCATAGCAGATTTTGAGTTTGTCTATTCTTTGTTGCGGTTTGTTCTTATATTTCACCTTGGTCTCTTTGAAAACGGCGTACCATGTTGTTCACCTTATGGCATTGTCTAATCTGATATATCGGGAGATTAATTATTTGTTGTTCCAGATGCATGTCGTATCTTATCATTGGATCAACATTCGCTTCTTAAAGATATTCTGCTCGTCATTGCTGATCTTTTAGTTCTCTCTTTTATTTTGATGTTTGTATATTTATATTCTTAAAGAAAAGAAAAATATTTTAAGTTGATTTTACATACTGCATTCGAAATTATATCATGTAACCGTGAAATTCTAATATATTAATCCATAGATTATAATGATTTATTAAGTATTAACCAATCAAACAATGAGTAATGTTCACAGGAATTACTAAAATCTATTGCTTCTTCACTTTAACATTTCTCCTTCCCCTTTCCCATCATACTTATATTTTCACATAGCTTTTATATCTTTTACATTAACTGGCAAATGGTATCAATCTGTTATAGTAGAGCTTTTAAGGAAAAATGTATGCCAAGACAACCGAAACTCGTTAAAATGTGAATCTTATTAAGTTGATCAAGATTTTAATTAAGTTGCTTTGCTAGTTTGTTAGTACACCCGATTACCAAATGTTTTCTGGTCATCGTCACTTGATTCCGCCATCCATTGTAAATTCACTTGCGTTGTAAAATTATATAAATCAATTTCTTTGAAGTGATACTGGAAAAATAAAAACTAGAAGGGCTTAACAAAAGTAATGGAACAATTTAACATATGGAAAACTGAGAAAGAAACTTAAGATGCAAGTTAAATTGCTCTAACTCTAAAACTAATATATATACGTGACCCTCTATAATTTGATCACCAAAACAAAGCAAATTAAAGGAACCCTAGAAGCATACGAGCTGAAGATGAGTTTTTGACGTCTAGTAGGTAACAATTTGCACTAAAAAACAATCTAGATTACATGTTATTATGAACATATAGAGTTTGACTGTCTAGCAACATTTACTCACCTATAATATCATTCTCACTAGGCATTGTATATAAGTATTGTGACCATATGTCCATATGTTTCTAATAACAACTCGATAAACAAAGTTTAATATAAGAGCTAGTATATATTAATTAAACTTTGTTTTTGAATTGTAGGTTCGAAAAGGGAAGACTTTTGTGAAATAAGATCTAGGTTTAATCTCAACTCCCCCGGTTCGCAAGAAACAACTGAATATGTTGTGTGGTTCGATCATATGGAAGGGCCGCTTCAGGTCTAAAAGGATACCAAGTTAGGGTTTTTCGTCGAACCAACTTTTTTGTGAAGAGTATAAAAGATGATTATTTAGTATCTAATTGCAAGTTACCAATCTGTTAAGATAACTTATTTATATCCCATATTTTTCTTGGTTAATACAAAGATAACCTATTTGAATCCTTTTTCGCATATCATATAATTTGTGATTTTTATCAAGTCTCTTGTATATATATGCAGAAGACACATAACATTAATTCAGGAGAAATTTGCTCTAAAGTTATCATATCGTTTAAGCAACTAGAAAGCTATAATTTAAGCATGCATAATAGTTTTATGATTTAATAGATTTCATTATTATCTTTGCTTGAATAAATTATCGATATTATCTTTGCTTGAATCTATGCGTTAATTTTATCAGGAATTAGCTTAAAATTTATCACTCAATTCTGATATTGTCTTGATATCATATAACCTCCTAGGGAATAATGGAGCCACTTGGATATGACGAGCTACTACTCATTTCCGACAAGATTCACAATGTCCATGACCGAAAATCATTCTATCAAACTTCCAAGCAAATCTTGAAAGTTGCATGTATTCACCTACGGGAGTTAGACATAAGGTTTCCTGAATTGCTTAAGCATGTCCTACCTTCATCTCCAAATATTGTTAAATTTAAATGTAATATAAGACTACCGAGCACCTACATGGAACTTCTAGCTCGGTCTTGCCCCAATCTCTGGGTTCTGAGACTCGGCATAGAAGAATACCTTGATCCTCATAAGGTGGATTTATGATCTAGGTGATTTTGATTTTGATGATGATGGTTTGTGTGTTGTGGTGAATGCTTGTAGCTGTTTGAATGAAGTTGATTTAAGTGGCAGATTACATGTTGGTGATGTTGGAGTTGCTTCTCTTCTACAATCATGCAAGGGTTTAACATATTTGAATTTAAGTGGATGTGCAAGTATCACGGACGAATTATTCAAATTTATTGGAAAATCATGGAGTTTACGACATTTGTGTTTGGGAGGTTGTATGGTTAGTGATCTCGGTTTGGAATATATTGCAGAAGGGAATCTGCGGATCCGGACTTGTTTGCAGAAACTTCATATGGATAAATGTGACAACATTAGTAAGAATGGTATTTCTTGCTTGAAACAAATGTATATGTTAACTGATTTGAAGTTGTCAAATTGTGGGGTTAACATCACCGAGTCTCGAGATCTTGGCCCTATCTCGAACTCAAAACCCTTCAAGATATAAATTTGTCTTGGTTAAACAATGCAACAAATAGCAGTTGTATGGAAGCAAGCTTGGCTAATTTAGCGGGTTGTAAGGCTCTAACTAGCGTAGGTTTATGTAGTTTTGCTCATCACCCGTGCTCGAAATACCTTTTATTGTTCTCGTGTCACAATGTTTCTTGGGAAGATGTGGAGCACGTTGTTTCGACTTGCAAAAATTTCTCGTAGTATATATTGGGCTTAGTAGGAGAATAAAGACACCCATGCCAAAAGAAGGTCTCTATTTTTACGTTTCGTCGGTTTCTTACGTTTTAAATCGTTTTTTACGTTTTCGTCCGTTTCTTCGTTTACTCGGTTTTTACGTTTCATCGGTTTTACGTTTCGTTCGTTTTCACGTTTCCGTCCGTATTTTTATGTTTTCTTCCTTTTTCTTACGTTTTACTCTGTTTTTACGTTTTCGTTTGTTTTACGTTTCATCCGTTTTATTACGCCGTAAAAAGCAGAAAACAACATTTTCGTTTTCGTCCGTTTATTATATTTTGTCGTTTTTACGTTTTAAACGCGTTTTTTTACGTTTTAAAGCGTGAGAAAACGGACGAAACGTAAAACCGATGAAAACGTAAAAAGAGAGTAAACGTAAGTAAGCGAAAACGTAAGAAACGGACAAAACGTGAAAACGGACAAAACGTAAAACCGAAGAAAACGGACGAAAAGTAAAAAATAGACGAAACGTAAGAAAATGGATGAAATTATAAAAGCGACGAAACGTAAAAAACAAAGTAAATCGTAAGAAAAACAAAACGTAAGAAAATGGACGAAACGTAAGAAAATGGATGAAAACGTAAAAAAAGGCGAAAACGTAAAAAATAGAGTAAAGCGTAAGAAAAGCGAAGAAAGCGTGTTAAAGCGGACAAAAGCGTATAAAAGCGGATGAAGAACGGATAAAAGCGGATGAAAGCGTAAGAAAGCGGACAAAAGCGTAAAAAGCGGAGTAAAGCGTAAAAAGCGGATGAAAACATAAAAAATGGACGAAAACGTAAGAAAGCATTTAAACGTAAATAAACGTAAGAAAGCGGACGAAACGTAAAAACGGAGTTAAAAGTAAGAAAACGTAAGAAAACGGACGAAAACGTAAGAAAACGGACGACGTAAAAATGAACAAAAAGTGTAAAGTACACCGTTCGTCCTTAATGTGTTGAAATGACGATTATACCCTCAGGTTAACAAGACTTAACGACCGTTAGTGGGCTCCGTTAGAGGGAGGGACTAATGGCGCATAACGTTTGCCATTTAAGGATAGACGGTGCAACTTTTTTGGTCAAAGGACGAACTCTTGCAGTCAACGCAAGCCACAAGGACGAACGGTGTAATTTACTCTTGAATTTATATAGGAAAGGGTATCATTGTAAAGTTGCTAAACCTTGGGATGCATGCTATGTCGCTCTAATTCTAATATCAATATAAATAGGATACGTGACAATATATATGTTCAAGAAAACTAATCAAGAAAAACCGTAAGTTATTATTCGACAGAAAGCTGAGCTATTGTCGAGTTTTATTAACTCGATCGAGGAGTGATGAAGCCACTAGGAGATGACGAGCTTCTATCTATTATCAAAAATATTCACGATCACAATGACAGAATTTCATTATGTCGAGTTTCCAAGCAATTCTTGAGAGTTGCATGCATTCACCTACATGGAACTCATAGCTCGGTCATGACCCAATCTCAAGTACTTGAAGCTCGATTGTTATAAAAAATTTGACTTTGATTTTGATGATGATGGTTTATGTGCTGTGGCGGAAGCTTGTAGCCGTTTGTGTGCTGTTGAATTAGATGGCAGGTTACATGTTGACGACGTCGGAGTTGATTGCCTTGTAAGATCATGTAAAGACTTAGAAACTTTGAATTTGAGTAGATGTGCGAGAGTCACTGACGAGTCGCTAAAATCTATTGGAAAATCAAATAGCTTGCGAAAGTTGTATTTGCAAGGTTGTTTAATTAGTGATATGGGTTTGGAGTATATGGCAAAAGGGGATTTGAAGATTAATTTGATGACACTCTGTTTGGATGAATGTGATAAGATAAGTGATATTGGTATTTGTCACTTGAAACAAATGGTAAATCTAACTTATTTGAGCTTGTCTAAGTGTTGGGTTAACATCACTGATTCTTGGATTTTAGTTCTATCACAAATAATCCCAAATATTGAGGTGTTGAATTTGTTTTGGTTGATCAACGTAATGGATATTTCATTATCTCAAATTGCTAGCAACTGTAAGAAACTGGTGTTTATTAATTTGACGGGTTGTGAGGCTATTAATTTGTGGGTTAGTGATCTCGGTTTGGAATATATTGCAGAAGGAATCTGCGGATCCGGACTTGTTTGCAGAAACTTCATATGGATAAATGTGGCAACATTAGTAAGAATGGTATTTCTTGCTTGATACAAATGTATATGTTAACTGATTTGAAGTTGTCAAATTGTGGGGTTAACATCACTGAGTCTGAGATCTTGGCCCTATCTGAACTCAAAACCCTTCAGTATATAAATTTGTCTTGGTTAAACAATGCAACAAATAGCAGTTGTATGGAAGCAAGCTTGGCTAATTTGGCGGGTTGTAAGGCTCTAACTAGCGTAGGTTTATGTAGTTTTGCTCATCACCCGTGCCTGAAATACCTTTTATTGTTCTCGTGTCACAATGTTTCTTGGGAAGATGTGGAGTACGTTGTTCCGACTTGCAAAAATTTACTGTAGTATATATTGGGCTTAGCAGGAGAATAAAGACACCCATGCCAAAAGAAGGTCTCTATTTTTTTACGTTTTCGTCAGTTTTCTTACGTTTTCGTCTGTTTTTTTACGTTTTCGTCCGTTTTCTTACGTTTTACTCACTTTTTTTACGTTTCATCGGTTTTTTTACGTTTTCGTTCGTTTTCTTACGTTTCCGTCCGTATTTTTATGCTTTCTTCCTTTTTTCTTACGTTTTACTCTGTTTTACGTTTTCGTTTGTTTTTTTACGTTTTCATCCGTTTATTACGCCGTAAAAACGCATTTAAAACAAACATTTTTTTTACGTCCGTTTATTATATGTTTTCGCTTTTACGTTTAAACGTCGCTTTTTTACGTTTTAAAACGTGAGAAAACGGACGAAAACGTAAAAAAACCGATGAAAACGTAAAAAAAGAGAGTAAAACGTAAGTAAATAGGCGAAAACGTAAGAAAACGGAAAAAAACGTAAAAAAACCAGAAGAAAACGGACAAAAAAGTAAAAAAATAGACGAAAACGTAAGAAAATGGATGAAATTATAAAAAAACTGACGAAAACGTAAAAAAGACAAAGTAAATCGTAAGAAAAAACAAAAACGTAAGAAAATGGACGAAAACGTAAGAAAATGGATGAAACGTAAAAAAGACGAAACGTAAAAAAATAGAGTAAAACGTAAGAAAAACGGAAGAAAGCGTATTAAAACAGACAAAAACGTATAAAAATGGATGAAAAACGGATAAAAACGGATGAAAACGTAAGAAAACGGACAAAAACGTAAAAAAAGGGAGTAAAGCGTAAAAAAACGGATGAAAACATAAAAAATGGACGAAAACGTAAGAAAACAGACGAAAACGTAAATAAACGTAAGAAAACGGACGAAAACGTAAAAAAACGGAGTTAAAAGTAAGAAAACGTAAGAAAACGGACGAAAACGTAAGAAAACGTAAAAATGAACAAAAAGTGTAAAGTACACCGTTCGTCCTTAATGTGTTGAAATGACGATTATACCCTCAGGTTAATAAGACTTAACGACCGTTAGTGGGCTCCGTTAGAGGGAGGGACTAATGGCGCATAACGTTTGCCATTTAAGGATAGACGGTGCAACTTTTTTGGTCAAAGGACGAACTCTTGCAGTCAACGCAAGCCACAAGGACGAACGGTGTAATTTACTCTTGAATTTATATAGGAAAGGGTATCATTGTAAAGTTGCTAAACCTTGGGATGCATGCTATGTCCCTCTAATTCTAATATCAATATAAATAGGATACGTGACAATATATATGTTCAAGAAAACTAATCAAGAAAAACCGTAAGTTATTATTCGACAGAAAGCTGAGCTATTGTCGAGTTTTATTAACTCGATCGAGGAGTGATGAAGCCACTAGGAGATGACGAGCTTCTATCTATTATCAAAAATATTCACGATCACAATGACAGAATTTCATTATGTCGAAGTTTCAAGCAATTCTTGAGAGTTGCATGCATTCACCTACATGGAACTCATAGCTCGGTCATGACCCAATCTCAAGTACTTGAAGCTCGATTGTTATAAAAAATTTGACTTTGATTTTGATGATGATGGTTTATGTGCTGTGGCGGAAGCTTGTAGCCGTTTGTGTGCTGTTGAATTAGATGGCAGGTTACATGTTGACGACGTCGGAGTTGATTGCCTTGTAAGATCATGTAAAGACTTAGAAACTTTGAATTTGAGTAGATGTGCGAGAGTCACTGACGAGTCGCTAAAATCTATTGGAAAATCAAATAGCTTGCGAAAGTTGTATTTGCAAGGTTGTTTAATTAGTGATATGGGTTTGGAGTATATGGCAAAAGGGGATTTGAAGATTAATTTGATGACACTCTGTTTGGATGAATGTGATAAGATAAGTGATATTGGTATTTGTCACTTGAAACAAATGGTAAATCTAACTTATTTGAGCTTGTCTAAGTGTTGGGTTAACATCACTGATTCTTGGATTTTAGTTCTATCACAAATAATCCCAAATATTGAGGTGTTGAATTTGTTTTGGTTGATCAACGTAATGGATATTTCATTATCTCAAATTGCTAGCAACTGTAAGAAACTGGTGTTTATTAATTTGACGGGTTGTGAGGCTATTAATTTGACGGGTTAGTGATCTCGGTTTGGAATATATTGCAGAAGGGAATCTGCGGATCCGGACTTGTTTGCAGAAACTTCATATGGATAAATGTGGCAACATTAGTAAGAATGGTATTTCTTGCTTGATACAAATGTATATGTTAACTGATTTGAAGTTGTCAAATTGTGGGGTTAACATCACTGAGTCTGAGATCTTGGCCCTATCTGAACTCAAAACCCTTCAGTATATAAATTTGTCTTGGTTAAACAATGCAACAAATAGCAGTTGTATGGAAGCAAGCTTGGCTAATTTGGCGGGTTGTAAGGCTCTAACTAGCGAGGTTTATGTAGTTTTGCTCATCACCCGTGCCTGAAATACCTTTTATTGTTCTCGTGTCACAATGTTTCTTGGGAAGATGTGGAGTACGTTGTTCCGACTTGCAAAAATTTACTGTAGTATATATTGGGCTTAGCAGGAGAATAAAGACACCCATGCCAAAAGAAGGTCTCTATTTTTTACGTTGCCGCTTTCACGTTGTCGCTTTTTTACGTTTCGTCCGTTTTCTTACGTTTACTCACTTTTTACGTTTCATCGGTTTTTTTCGTTCGTTTTTCACGTTTCCGTCCGTATTTTATGCTTTCTTCCTTTTTCACGTTTTACTCATTTTTACGTTTTCGTTTGTTTTACGTTTCATCCGTTTTATTACGTTTTCGTAAAAACGCGAAAACAAACATTTTTACGTTTCGTCCGTTTTATTATGTTTGTCGCTTTTTACGTTTTAAACGTCTGTTTTTACGTTTAAAACGTGAGAAAACGGACGAAACGTAAAACCGGCGAAAACGAAAAAGAGAGTAAACGTAAGTAAATAGGCGAAACGTAAGAAACGGAAAACGAAAACCGAAGAAAACGGACAAAAAGTAAAAAATAGACGAAACGTAAGAAAATGGATGAAATTATAAAAAAACTGACGAAAACGTAAAAAAGACAAAGTAAATCGTAAGAAAAAACAAAAACGTAAGAAAATGGACGAAAACGTAAGAAAATGGATGAAAACGTAAAAAAAAAGACGAAAACGTAAAAAAAATAGAGTAAAACGTAAGAAAAACGGAAGAAAGCGTATTAAAACAGACAAAAACGTATAAAAATGGATGAAAAACGGATAAAAACGGATGAAAACGTAAGAAAACGGACAAAAACGTAAAAAGGGAGTAAAGCGTAAAAACGGATGAAAACATAAAAATGGACGAAAACGTGAAAGAAAAGCGAAAACGTAAATAAACGTAAGAAAACGGACGGAAACGTAAAAAGCGGAGTTAAAAGTAAGAAAACGAAGAAAACGGACGAAAACGTAAGAAAAGCGTAAAATGAACAAAAGTGTAAAGTACACGTTCGTCCTTAATGTGTTGAAATGACGATTATACCTCAGTTAACAAGACTTAACGACCGTTAGTGGGCTCCGTTAGAGGGAGGGACTAATGGCGCATAACGTTTGCCATTTAAGGATAGACGGTGCAACTTTTTTGGTCAAAGGACGAACTCTTGCAGTCAACGCAAGTCACAAGGACGAACGGTGTAATTTACTCTTGAATTTATATAGGAAAGGGTATCATTGTAAAGTTGCTAAACCTTGGGATGCATGCTATGTCGCTCTAATTCTAATATCAATATAAATAGGATACGTGACAATATATATGTTCAAGAAAACTAACCAAGAAAAACCGTAAGTTATTATTCGACAGAAAGCTGAGCTATTGTCGAGTTTTATTAACTCGATCGAGGAGTGATGAAGCCACTAGGAGATGACGAGCTTCTATCTATTATCAAAAATATTCACGATCACAATGACATAATTTCATTATGTCGAGTTTCCAAGCAATTCTTGAGAGTTGCATGCATTCGCCTACGATGGTTACACATTAAGTCTCCTCGTTTGCTCAAGGATATTCTACATGCATCCCCATATATATATATGCTCAAATTTGTATGTGAAAAACCACTACAGAACACCTACATGGAACTCATAGCTCGGTCATGACCCAATCTCAAGTACTTGAAGCTCGATTGTTATAAAAAATTTGACTTTGATTTTGATGATGATGGTTTATGTGCTGTGGCGGAAGCTTGTAGCCGTTTGTGTGCTGTTGAATTAGATGGCAGGTTACATGTTGACGACGCCGGAGTTGATTGCCTTGTAAGATCATGTAAAGACTTAGAAACTTTGAATTTGAGTAGATGTGCGAGAGTCACTTAAGTAGTCGCTAAAATCTATTGAAAATCAAATAGCTTGCGAAAGTTGTATTTGCAAGGTTGTTTAATTAGTGATATGGGTTTGGAGTATATGGCAAAAGGGGATTTGAAGAATAATTTGATGACACTCTGTTTGGATGAATGTGATAAGATAAGTGATATTGGTATTTGTCACTTGAAACAAATGGTAAATCTAACTTATTTGAGCTTGTCTAAGTGTTGGGTTAACATCACTGATTCTTGGATTTTAGTTCTATCACAAATAATCCCAAATATTGAGGTGTTGAATTTGTCCTGGTTGATCAACGTAATGGATATTTCATTATCTCAAATTGCTAGCAACTGTAAGAAACTGGTGTTTATTAATTTGACGGGTTGTGAGGCTATTACTGGAAAAGGTGTACATTGTTTTGCTCATCACCCGGCACTGGAATGCCTTTATATGTCCTCGTGTTACAATTTCTTGGGAATATGTGGAGTCGGTTGCTTCAACTTGCAAAAATCTAACATATATTGAGCTCAGTAGTACAATAAAGTTCCCCATGGCAAAAAATGGTTTGCAAAACTTTTGTTGTCAGGGCAAATGGGTGGAAATATGGTGGGATTATTGAACAGACAGACAATCAATCTTTATATCAACCATTTTTGGTTTATTTTTTAAGGCAAAGAAGCAATATTAGCATGGGCTAATCATTGCTGCTGCTGCAGCAGCAGCCTCACTTATCTGCTGCAAAAGAGAAAATAATATTACAATTTACATTTTGTACCTTCCAATATTTTCTATTATGCATAATTGGTTCCTCCATATACCCCTTGCAACAGGTAAGATCCCTGCAGCCAACAGCATGGATCATTTACCCTATTAGCATATTATGTCATTAGCAATTTAGTTGGGATTTTATATGTTTTTTTCTTTTGGTTTCTTGCATTTAGTGGACATTTGGGTACTTCTTATTGTTGGTTTAATGGACAATAAATTAATAGACGTGTGTTAGGATCGAACTCGAGACCACGGGATTGCACACTTTGCGTATGAGAATTAAAGTTAATAAATTAAATATAAATGTTATATTTATTTATTAATTAAACGAAATAATTATAACGAACGTTAAGTAATTAGTTGTAATGGACTAACGGTCGTTAAATGGAATTGGAAAAGGACTAGATTGCAAATATTGGGAAGGTTCCGGAATCCCCTTGGGGATGTTGTAACCGATCGGCCAAGGGAAGAACAAACCCAACCCATATCAAACTCAAACTTGTTCACCAAGTTTAGTTTAGTATATATACAAGGCTAGGGGTCTTGTATTTTGCATCTCTTGTACTCATAAGCTAAACCTATAATTGTTTGTGTGTTTTTCTTGCTAAAACTGGTCGACTAACACCAATGGGAGTCGATCCAAAGCTTTTCCTTACTCAAGTTATTTTGTTTGATTAAAACTACCATTCCTTTAATTCGGGATAGTACGTGTGTGCAAGAAAGTGGTACTAACAAATTATTGTTAGTATTCTTAGATTGAATTACAAAAAGGTAAGGGGTAATTCACATAATCCTATAAACCCTAATTAGGGTTCATCTAATTGCTAGTTTTGTGGATTTGATTCTTGTTCGGCTAGAATCAAGAAAGGTACGCATATTCTTGTTTATGTTAATTAATTATTCGTTAATCTTTCCTATACGCTTCCGCATGTGTACTTGATGTTTATTCTTTATATTTATGATTAGTCATGTTATATAATTCCAACAGTGGCATCACGAACTTGATTTAATGAGTAATTAATTACTAAACGCGTAAAAAACGAATATTGTATGTTGTTTGATATGATTATTCTAGGGTTTTGGTTATGATTATGTAAACCCCAATTTTAGGGTTAGGGATTTTGCCCTAATTTGGTTTTAAATTTTATATGGATCGAATTAAAAAACATTTATGGGTCGAAACCCTATTTTTTTTAGTCGATTGTTTTTTTTAAAAATTGTTTTAGGGTTTATTATAATTGTTATGTTATCAATATCGAAACCTAGAATTAATATATTTGTTACGTGATATATTCATGAATAAATTGTTATGTGACATGGAATTATTATATTCATGGAATTATTATATACGAGCTAAGAACTGCCTATTCCTGTTAGGATTTAGAAAATCCATAGTGAAGTGTCGTTCACCCCAACTATTGTCAAGCATATGTTAGCTCGTAGATATTACGTTATCTATTAGTTAGTTAGTTAGTTAGAGTAACACCGTGGAGGACAGACGGGTCTTTACCCACCTGTATGCACGATCCATGACCGGCTGAGGCGTATTATGTAAAACTATAAATACCTCTACCTCCCAAGGTAGAGGGTTGGACATTTCATTTCTTAATCTAACATTCTCTTTGTTTTTCTCTCACTTTCTCTCTCTAGAAAGGATCTCATCTTCTACTTTCTCTCTCTAAGATTCGAACCATATAATTGATTGTTTGTGTGTTACAATAACCAATATCCAACAATTGGTATCAAGAGCCATGGTTAGATCATAAAGATTGGTTATTTGTGTGTTTTGTTGGTTCGAATTCTATACCCTAAAAGTGTTAAAGTTTGAATTTTGATAGTACTTTTGTGTTTAGAATCATCATAAGCGCTTAGTTTTTGGTTTGGAAGGCTTAATTCATCTTGGTTATAGTGTTTTGGATTGGAAAAGTTTAGTTTTTGAAGAGTTTCAAGGAAGCGGTTTGAGTCTCGTACTATTTTCTTGTATGCGGTTTGATGTCATTTGGGAGGGATTTGATCTGATCAAGGAAGCGATGTGTCAAGTTCTTGGATGCGGTTTGTCTAGATTCGTTGTAACGGAAGCGGTTTGACTTAAGCGGTTTACGTAAGCGGTTTGACATAAGCGGTTTGACTTAAGCGGTTTGATTTAAGCGGTTTGACTCAAGCGGTTTGTCTTTAGCGGTTTGACATAAGCGGTTTGACTTAAGAGGTTTGACTCAAACGGTTTGTCTTTAGTGGTTTGATCTAAGCGGTTTGATAAGAAGCGGTTTGAGTTAAGCGGTTTGATAAGAAGCGGTTTGATAAAAAGCAGTTTTATTTAAGCGGTTTGTATTCCAGCGGTTTGACAATCCTGCGATTTGACCAATGCGATTTGAACACCGCGATTCGATAAAAAAGCGAGTTTTGACTTTTACGGTTTGACTATTTGCGTTTTGACCACCGTGGCTTGACCAAAGTTGACTTTTACGTCAAAAGTTCAAACGGCAATAACTTTGAACCGTAACTCCATTTTCAATGAAATACATCAAAATTACCGAACGGCTGAACGGTAGGGAACCAGTTAGAACAAGTTAAGAACCGGATATTCCAGCCAAGAAACAAGAAGAACCATTTAGAACCGCTTAAGAAAATGCTATTTTGGCCAAGAACCGCTTAAATCCACTAAGAACCCGCCTATTCTGTTAGGATTTAGAAAATATATAGTGAAGTGTCGTTCACCCCAACTATTGTCAAGCATATGTTAGCTCGTAGACATTACGTTATCTATTAGTTAGTTAGTTAGTTAGAGTAACACCGTGGAGGATGGACGGGTCTTTACCCACCCATCGTACGCTCGATCCATGACCGACAGAGGGCATATTATGTAAAACTATAAATACCTCACCTCCCAAGGTAGAGGGTTGGACGTTTCATTTCTTAATCTAACATTCTCTTTGTTTTCTCTCACTTTCTCTCTAGAAAGGATCCCATTTCAACTTTCTCTCTAAGTTTCTTGCTAAGATTCGAACCATATAATTGATTGTTTGTGTGTTACAATAACCAATATCCAACAATTGGTATCAAGAACCATGGTTAGATCATAAATATTGGTTATTTGTGTGTTTTGTTGGTTCGAATTCTATACCCTAAAAGTGTTGAAGTTTGAATTTTGATAGTGTTTTGGATTGAAAAAGTTTAGTTTTTGAAGAGTTTCAAGGAAGCGGTTTGAGTATCGTACTATTTTCTTGCATGCGGTTTGATGTCATTTGGGTGCGATTTGATCTGATGAAGGAAGCGATGTGTCAAGTTCTTAGATGCAGTTTGTTTAGATTCGTTATATCGGAAGCGGTTTGACTTAAGCTGTTTACGTAAGCGGTTTGACATAAGCGGTTTGACTTAAGCGGTTTGACTTAAGCGATTTGACTCAAGCGGTTTGACATAAGCGGTTTGACATAAGCGGTTTGAATCAAACGGTTTGTCTTCACTGGTTTGATCTAAGCGGTTTGATAAGAAGCGGTATGAGTTAAGCGGTTTGATAAGAAGAGGTTTGATAAAAGCGGTTTGATTTAAGCGGTTTGTATTCAAATGGTTTGACAATCTGCGATTTGACCAATGCGATTTGAACACTGCGATTTGATCAAAAACTGAGTTTTGACTTTTACGGTTTGACTATTTGCGCTTTGACCACTGCGGCTTGACCAAAGTTGACTTTTACGTCAAAACTTCAAACGACCATAACTTTTGAACCGTAATCCGTTTCAAATGAAATACCATCAAAATGACCGGAACAACCTGAACCGGTAGGAACCAGTTAGAACAAGTTAAGAACCGGATATTCCAGCCAAGAACCGGTAAGAACCGGTTAGAACTCATTAAGAAAATGCTATTTTGGCCAAGAACCGCTTAAATCCAACTAAGAAGCGCCTATTCTGTTAAGATTTAGAAAATACATAGTGAAGTGTCGTTCACCCCAACTATTGTCAAACATATGTTAGCTCGTAGACATTACGTTATCTATTAGTCGATTAGAGTAACACCGTGATGACGAGTCTTTACCCAGCGTATGCGATCCGGCCGAGTAGGCGTATTATGTAAAACTATAAATACCTCTACCTCCCAAGGTAGAGGTTGGACGCTTTATTTCTTAATCTAACCTTCTTTATTTTTCTCTCACTTTACATCTCTAGAAAGGATCTCATCTCCACTTTCTCTACGTTTCTTGCTAAGATTCGAACCATATAATTGATTGTTTGTGTGTTACAATAACCAATATCCAACAATTGGTATCAAGAGCCATGGTTAGGTCATAAAGATTGGTTATTTGTGTGTTTTGTTGGTTCGAATTTGTAGGATATAGGATTTCACAAACACATTAAACCATAATCATATGAGGCGTTTAATAAGGTTTAGAGAGAAAGTTCTATAGAGTGAAAGGGAAGAGTTGGGAACTATGTGAAACAAAGAAAATGGTATTGAGCCCAACCCTACCTTGGGAGGTAGAGGGTATTTATAGTGTCTTACAAATAAACGCCACCTACGGGTGTGGATCGTGAATACTGATGGTAAAGACCGTCCGTCCTCCACGGTGTTACTTAACAAACTACTTACTAACATAACTCGAATACGACTCACGAGCTTTCTATCGAATACATATACTTGAAGTGGTGACTCTTTAACGATCGACTTTTATAATTCCTAACAATCTCCCCTAAGGAGGTCACCTCAATTACAATGAATACAAACATATATTACATTAGATTGTTCTAGGATTCTTGATTAAGTTCTTTGCTCAAGAGCTCGTAGTCTTTGATTCTTCATGTTCGCATGTTTGGATAATTTCAAGTGGACGTCTTTAAGCGATCCACGTGATGATGAGTTTTGAGCCAACATTGAGATCATCACTAATCATAAATCTCGACTCATCCATTGTGGTGTTGGTATTACGTGATGTTGTGACATTTGGACCGACATGCTCACATTACGGATCATGATATATTCTCATCGAGTAGCGGAAGCTTTTATCGATTCATGATATTTGCGTGACATAGCAAAAGCATGGAGTGAAAGTATAAGAGTTGTTGAAGCACTTATCATGATTTCTTTAGAGATGAATGTGTAGTGTGAGCATGCGGCTATGGATTGACCGCTTCATTACGATCACCGCAAACGTCGGGCGTGCACGCATACAACGATTAGCAATAAAGTGCACGAAAGTGTCTTTGATCACTTTGTTGAATTGAGGTACACGCCCACGGTTCCCGTTGATCGATACAAGTACGCTGTGATCGGTATAATTCAAGAATTTCCTTGTGGGGTTTCACGGTGCTCTAGTTGTTCTCAAACCGAACGTCTCAAAGAAGACAACACGGAGTGAGTGAACCGATGAATTGAGATTCATCGATTGATGAAAAAGATTTGAAAACAATCGTGTACCGCTAAATAGAAATTGTTTTTGCAATACAAATGAAGGTTTTAATGAAAATCAATTATTAATCATAAACACCTTTTATTTTGAAATATTAGTACACAATCGATGTGCTAACGAAAAGAGTTTTTAAGCACAATGACCGGTTTTCAAAGGCATCCGTCAATCCATAACACGAACGATTGATTCAAAAGATTGAATCGCCCAATTGTTTCTGTTTAGTTGTCACATGGTTGATCTATTGGTTAGATCTCACATGCCACCCACCGTGAACTTGTTTGATGTTGGCTCCGAAGGCTTTCCATCTTCATTATGAATATGTTTGCATATCACTCGGATGTTACGGCAATACCACAAGGATAATCGTGGGACTCATAAGATATAATCTCTTTCCACATTATGTGAAACCGAGAGTCTTCATTGACAAATGTCCTAAAGAGATTTATTTGACGATCTCGTGGCTCTAGACTCAATTGTGCATATTTTGGTTCCTATGCGGAGACTAGGAGAGGGTCTCTTCTTCAATATCAACAATCTCTAAGAAAGTCGATAGATAGTGTCGGTTCCCGTGAGAATGAAACAAGCCCTTTTAAGAGGAACTTGAGTGGTTTGGGAAGTTGAAGTGCGGTCGTCCTTTGGGTCCATGACGTCTTGTCTTTAATACCGATGTTACCTTGGTAACCACCGAGTATATGAATTGAACCACATTTACGCCCTAAGGTTGAATAAATGGAGGCTATTTCTTTTCACCCTTTTTCACATTTAATTCTTTTCATTCTTCAACCCCTTGATTGCTTACGAGACTTCATAACTAGAACCTTGTTGGGTTTATTCGAGACTAGCTCGATCTCGATCCGCACTCTTCCCATATCTCACTTTTCTCCTTTTTCATCATACCTAAGGACTTCTACACTAACTAGTGGATTGTCCTCGGTAGATCCCTCCGGATTACGCGGATCATGGGAGCAAATGTCTAACCTTATCATCCTTATACCACCGTACATAAAGTAAATTTGGTCGGTCTATTTGGTATTGTTCATCCGCAATTGGAACCAATTGAAAACCATTTGAAAATCAATCCGGATACTTGTGATATATTATCAAAGCATTTTGTACTGAATTATTTTGATATTTTAGAAAAGAGCTCCCCTCTACATGTGCCTCATGTATTTGAAATCGTTTTAGCACACTGAGGCAAGAGGAAGAATTAACTTCTTTGATTACCATTTTCTAAAAGATATCAACATCACTTCCCTGATTAAATCAAGTAGATAAAGCATATTGGGGAAGGATGAGGTTTTCAAAAGTTTGCTCCCCCTCAATATGTGCCTCGAGGTTTGAAAGAGTTTTGCACATAACCTGCACTTAGAGTCAAATCAATCACGTTTAAAGACAAATCAATCACGTTTCAATTCTTTGTGGTTTAAAAAGAATATTAGTTGGTTGATCTACTTTTTGCATTCCTGAACTAGACGTGCAGGGATCTGAACTACTTGAAGGCACATTAGTGTTCAATTTCCTAACACTGGGCATAAAATGGTTTGTATGCTTGGCACTAGGCATAGAACAAGGCATCCCAGCTTTACCTTTCGCACCTAAGGATTTAGGACATGTTGTAATTAAACATTCTAGCAGCTCCTGAGATCGTTTGGCCTGAATGCAAGCAAACTTAATTTCTCTATCAAGAGGCTTATTTATGAAATCCTCTTCCACAATCTCACAGAGACATTCTAGACTATCCTTAAGGTGAGCACAATAGTTATGAAACACAAGTTCATTATTCCTAAGATGAGGAGGGATGTATTTAATAAATACATTATATTTGCGATCGAGGATGACTTTGATGCAACATTCTCATTAAAGACAAGTGGCGGTTCCCTTTTCCCGACTCCTCGATTCTCAATTTTTTTGTAAAGACGTTATTTTTCATTGTTTTTGTCACGAGTGACTTTCATTGAATCATATAACTCTTTAAAGTGTCGTTTAAACTTTTCATTTTCTTCTAGAAAACTCTCGCTTTCCTTTTGTAAAACATTAGCCAAGTTTTGAAGATGAAAAGTTTGAGAATACCGAGAATCTAAAGGAGGAGGCATTTGGGAGCCATCACATTGTTCTTTTCACCATTTAATTGAGAAATTTGGGCTTTCAACTTTTCGATCGTGTTACAATGAGCTTGAATCATTCGTCACGTTTGTTTATCGAAAAGCGCATCAAACTCGGAACATCCGAGGATGTCTTGATATTTGAGGTTTTGAAATTTTCTTTAAGATGTTGATATTTTAGTTGTAAATCAAAATGTTCAACTTCTAGTTTAGAAAGATATTTTACCAAATTATCGTGATCATCCCGATCAATTTTCTCATTTAGTTTAGAATTAGTCTTTTCAAGCTCAATGACACGATCATGGGAGACTTTCGAGCAATGAGATAATTCATGAAATTGAGAAGCATTAATGGAACAATTAAGTAGCGATGTAAAACACATCTTAAGTAATACATTCGAGAAATAAGATTCTCATTCAATGTATGCAAGTTCTTCCTCTCAATCTCATTATATTTTAATTCTCGCTCATAGTCACTAACCTCAACTATCATTGCATCAAATTCCTTTTCCATTTCTTTAATATATGAATCCATCCCTTTTTAAGACTCTCAAATTGATCTTTTAGTTGTTTAAAGAAAGGCATGACCTCAGTTAAATAGCATTCTTTAGTTTGCTCAAACCCCTTTCCCCTTGATTATCCCAATGGGTGTGATCCTTTTCTTACAAGTTTTCTCAAAATCAACAAATAATTGAAAATAACATATTGACTAATTAAGGTCTTGCTTTTTGTGGCAATAGTTCTAGGAACTAAATGCATTAGTGTATTCGAGGATACAATGTCAAGGCATTTTCCTAAGGGAGGGTTTGTTACAACAAGATTCTCTCGCTTTTGCTTATCTAAATCCTTTACGGTGTTAACAACGTTTGAGGCTTAAACATGTTCAAGGAAATCCAATTTTCCTTTTTGTAATCATGGGGTTTGATCGTTATGTTATTCTCTTTACATTCAGGATCTTCTAGCTTCTTATTCATTTTCTCCCTAGATGCATCATCTAATTTTCTATCTTCCTGATAACGCTCAGATTGTGCATGTTTTTAGTAGCGTTATGTGTACTTTTATATCTGTTATTTGGTTATATTTGCGTGATTATAGTACTTAAACGAATCAAAAGATGTTTGTCTAGTGTTTATAACCAAGTGCAGGGAAACGGAGGAAAATGAAGAAATATTCAAAGAAAGCGAAGATTCCCATTTCAATAAGACTAAATCGATATCTCAAGGACCTTTGAAGACCTTAGTGATTGAAGAACCGAGTTCTACAAGACATAGTAAAGAAAGATCAAGTTTTCAGATCTCGGAAGATCAACCGGATCCGGTTCTGACCATAACCGGATCGGTTGGAAACAATCGAGAATCAATGTTTTAACCATCGCCAGCCGATCGGTCGCAACCCGTAACCGGATCGGTTGGTTAGTTGTTATTGAAGACCAACCGGATCGGTTGGTCGTATGACCGATCCGGTTGGTGAAGCTGCAGTTGCCAAATCTTCATTACTAAGCTTCTCCTTTGCATCCTAACGATTCTAGGTCCTTCTCTTGGTGTATTCTAGTCCCTTCCTCACTACTTGGTGGCCAAGTTCAGTATTTAATACCCTAGGCCTTGGAATTAGTATAAATAGAGGCGAATTGTGAGCATTAGAATACACCCTAATATACAAATCTCTCTACTCATCAAACAAAGTCTTAAGCTATCAAAATTCGTCCTTAGAAATCCAGAGAAGTTTGGAGTTCCAGAAGTTCCACATTTGGAGGCCAAAACACCAAGAAGTCTACCTCAATCCTTTGGGAATCATTACTACACCATTTGTAATCTTATTCCAAGCATTGTAAGACTTTCAATCATGTTTTCTAATGTTCAAAGTTCTGAGTTTATGTTCATGTTTGCTATGAGTGGCTAGTTTCTTTATGCACTTGCTTAAATGATGTTGATTATCATATGATTAGTTAGTGGTTGTGTTAACATGTTTTAATTCAATTTCAAGTTGATCTAAGATCCAATTGTGCTAAAGTTTCATAGTGACATTTGTTAATCAAGTTTGGCTAATTGATAATAATCGTTGGGGTCGAAAGAACTTCGTGTTATTCAACTAGTCATAATCATTTTGTCTATGGATGATTGTTTTACCCATTATTCTTGATTATACAAAGGAACTAAGGTGTGGTTGTAATAGAAACGCTTTTTGATTATCAAATTGGATTGGTTGGAAACATCTAAATGGTCGTAAGATTAGTTGTTGAGAATCAATTGTAGCCTTTTGTCTATGATCGGTTACCTTTTGTATTGACCATTTCTTAAGCAATTTGATGAACAAATGGATGTTTTTGTGTTTAAGTTTATGTATGTAGACTTATGAAACTTGAGTTGATCTTGAATTGATTTGTTAAACTTAATGCTTGTTTTTATAAACTAAAATCTTGACGAAGGTTTAACTTGTAAGAACAATAGATTAGTCTTCAAACTAATTATCATAACCAACATGTTAAGAGGTTAACACAATCACATTAATCTATGATATGAAACTAGTTTAAGCAAGTGTAGTTTTTAATCATCTGAATTTCATTATATCTATTTGCTTAATTATATGTTTTGGATAGACTCCGTTAATTCAAACTTGTGTTTAGATTCACTCAAATCCCTGCGAACGATCCCGACTTACCTTCATAATCTTGCTATAACGGACGAGTATACTTGCTCGTATATGTTATTGGTAATATTGGTAATTCACCTTTTATAAATTTAAAACTTGCTCACACCGAACGCATCAAGTTTTTGGCGCCGCTGCCGGGGATTTGATTGTGTTTCAACAAGTTCTTGAATTTCCCTCAGACGATTCACCAAAAAAAAAAATTTTTTTTTCTCAGAAACCTTAACCGGATCCGGTTGCTCCTCAACCGAATCGGTTACGAGTTTGTCCATCAATCATCTAGTCTAACCGATCGGTCGCATCCCGCAACCGATCCGGTTACCTACTCTGACCCATAAAAACTGTTTTCGTTGTTTGTCCGTGTGTTTAGATATTGCCTGGATTCTCTAGGACATTGTATGAACACTCGAGCAGCGGGAATTGAACCAATTACACCTCTTACCAACCCCGAACGATTGATTCGAAGAAGAAGGAGAACACGTTTCATACCATTAGAAAATCGTGTACCAAGAGTACCAAACCCACCATTTGATAACCTCATTGAAGCCAAAGTTGTTTTCAACCCTTTCACCAATTTACCTTTTCCCATGGCGGACGATCAACCCATGTGGGGAACCAACCGAACCGTAGCACCAACCCCCGAAAGTGCTATTGTTGCTATTAACCTTGGTGACAACTTCACCGTGAAGGGACATCACCTTTCTATGATTAAAGACCGACAATTCGATGGCGCGGCGCTGGCCGATCCGCATAAGCACATTGCGAATTCATCGAAATTTGCGGCATGTTTCGTTATGGCGACACCGATGTCAATGCCATCAAACTCAAACTTTTCTCATCATCACTTGCGGAGATGCTAAAGTATGGTACAATGAATTAACCCCGGAATCATCAATACTTGGGAGGAGATGAGGCAAGCTTTGTGAGCCGATTCTTTCCACCGCCATGTTTGATCGATTAATGGGAGAAATTCGTGCTTTCAACCAAAACCCAAACGAATCACTTGTCGAGCTTGGCTTGAATGAAAGATTTGCCGTGAGTTGTCATGGACATGGGCTATCAAAAGGAACCATTATTCAAATCTTTTACCATGGACTAGATGAAATCTCTCAAGGCATCCTTGATCTTTGGAGGAATTTTCTCTATAAGACTCCCAACGATGCTCATCAATTGCTCGAAGATCGAGTACTTCTCAAACTTGATTGGTCCAAAGATTCCAAAACCAAACCTCTCCGAAAAACCGTTGCTTTTGTCGAAAACACCAATACCTCAAAACTCATGGAGAAGATGGGCGTTAACCTCAAAAATCGACTCATGATACAAAGATATCAAAGATGAAATGAAGGAAATGCGAGACGGATGCAACAATTGTGGAGGAAATCATCCATCGTCCGAGTGCGACGATAAACCTATGGGTGGACCAAAGGAAGGAGAAGCAAGTTACGCTCAAGGAGGATACCGTGGAGGAGGATTTCGTAGTAATTATTACGGTCGAAATTCTGGAAATTGGCAAGATCGCCGACCAAGAGATGACAACCGTGTTTCTCAACCACGAACTGACGCTCCACCACCACAAAATCCCGACAAAAAGACAGAAGAAACCGAATTTGAAAAAACCATGAGAGAATTTGTGGTCGGTCAAAAATCGCAAATGATTTTATCAAAATCAATTTTCAATCTCAAAGCCAAAGTTGAGCAAGGACGGAAAAATCATCAAGCATCTATCCAAGATCTTGAAAACAAGCTTAGCGAGACTTCGACCAACATTCCTCTAGACCATCCGGTTCATTGCCAAGTAACACTCAATCCAACCCAAAACCATCAAATGATAAGACGTCATCGTCCACCACAAACAAGAAATGAACATATCAATGTTTGTTTTCACAAGAAGTGGTCTCGACGATCCACCACCTAATCCTAATGCTCTGTCACCATTGATAGTGAGGATGAAAGCGAGGAACCAAACACAACTCAAACTACCAAAAGAAAAACATTCCATCCGTCAAGGCGTACACACCAAAAATTCCTTATCCTCAAGGAAAAGATGGAAGAGCGTTATAAGAAGTTTATCAAAATAATCAAAGAGGTTAGAATCAATGTTCCTCTCGTTGATGTTATAGCGGAATGCCCAATTACGGAAATTTACGAAAGAACTTCTTAATAACAAAAGCAAGCTTGAGCAAATATCGTGACTTTTCTTAACGAAGAATGCTCGACTATAGTTCAAAACAAAATCCCACCAAAGCTCGAAGATCACAGGAGCTTTCTTATTCCATGTACTTTCGAAATAATGTTAAATGCGATGCTTTGGCGATCTTGGCGCAAGTATCAATTTGATGCCTTATTCACTCTATTCCGGGTTGTGCAACAACGACTGAAACCAACAAAATGAGTATCCGAGTGGCAAATCATTCCTATCAATATCCCGTGGGAATAAATCGAGAATATGCTTGTTCAATTCGGTAAATTCATTTTTCCGTGGACTTTGTGATCTTGGAAATGGAAGAAGATAGTAAAGTCCCACTCATTCTAGGAAGACCTTTCCTAAATACCACCGATGCAATCATCAAAGTGAAAGGAAAAGAACTCAACCTTGGGTTGGGAAGATCGAATCACTTTTCTAATCGATAAAGCAATCGCTACCCACATTCGGTGATGACACTTGTTTTAACGTCGATATTATTGATGAAGTCACTCATGAGGAATTAGATGCATTCTTGAGCGAATCCGATCCATTCATGACTACTTCGAAAAAATCAATGAAGCAGTTTTGATAAAGAATTTGATGATTTCATGAAAGTAGAATTCGAAGAGAGAACTCGGAAGAAGAAGAAGAAATGGAGGAAGAAAATTTGAAGAAATAACTTTCAATGACAAGATGCGAATTAAATCCTCGTCGAAGAACCACCCACGGATCTCGAACTCAAACCTCTCCCGGATCATCTTGAATATGCTTATTTGGAGGAAAACTCTCTTCTTCCGGAGAGTCATATCTTCATTGCTCGAGGATAATGAGAAAGAAAGTTTAGTTTCGTCCTCAAAATCACAAACAAGCTTTTGCTTGGAAAACATCCGACATCCGTGAATTAGTCCCAATTTTGCAAACACAAAATCAATTTTGAAGAAGGATTAAACACATGGTAGAACGTCAACATCGAATCAATCCCAACATGAAAGAAGTTGTTAAAAGGAAATCATAAAACTTCTCGATCTTGGAATCATTTACCCAATTGAGGATAGCCCTTGGATAAGCCACAGCATGCTCGTGTTCCCAAGAAAGGAGGAATGACGGTTATAACTAATGAGCGAAATGAACTAGTTCCTACTAGAACTGCCACCGGTTGGCGCATTTGTATTGACTATCGTAAGTTAAACAAAGCCACCGAAAAGATCACTTTCCGCTCTCATTCATGGATCAAATGCTTGAAAGACTAGCAGGAAATAAATTCTTTTGTTTCCTTGACGGATTTTCGGATATTTCCAAATTCCATCGATCCTAACGATCAAGAAAAGACCATCTTTACTTGTCCTTTTGGAACCTCGCATATCGGCGTATGCCTTTTGGTCTTTGCAATGCACTGCGACTTTTCAAAGGTGTATGATCGCCATATTCAAGACATGCTAGAAACCTCCATGGAAGTTTTCATGGATGATTTTTGATCTTTGGAGACTCATTTGAAGCTTGTCTTTCAAATCTCGATAAAATGCTCGAAAGATGCGAAGTTGCACATCTTGTTCTCAAGCTGGGAGAAATGCGACTTTATGGTAGAAGGAATTGTGCTTGGCCACAAAATCTCGATCTGCGGAATGGAAGTAGACAAGGCAAAGGTCGATGTAATCTCAAAACTTCCACCACCAACTAACGTCAAAGTCGTTAGAAGTTTTTAGGACATCTTTGGTTTTACTGCCGATTCATCAAAGATTTTTCCAAAATATCTCGTCAATGACGAAACTTCTTGAGAAAGAATCTATCTTTGACTTCAATCTTGATTGCATAAAAGCTTTCAAAACACTGAAATCTCAACTTACTAGTGCTCGATCATGGTCTCACCTAATTGGTCACTACCCTTGAACTTATATGCGACGGCGATTTTCTTTGTTGGAGCTGTCTTAGCCAACGAGAAGGAAAACATTTTCGGCCTATATATTTTGCTAGCAAGACCTTTGAATAGTGCCGACAAAATTATACCATCACCGAGAAAAAAAGAATTCTGGCCGTCGTTTCGCATTCGATAAATTCGATCATACCTCGTGCTCTAAAAAAAATCGTTTTTACCGATCATTCAATTCTCAAGTATCATTCACCAAGCAAGACGCTAAACCACATCTTATTCGATGGATTTTACTACTCCAAGAATTTGACATCGAAATCAAAGATAAGAAAGGAGCAGAATCTTGCTGCGATCACTTATCTCGTCTAGAAAATCCCAATCTTGAGGAATTAAAGAAGAAGAAATCGATGATTATTTTCCGATGAAACTCTCATGACCATCGATGAAAGCGGCGATCCTTGGTTTCTTGACTTTGCGAATTACCTCGCGGAGGAATTCTTAAAAGTTATAACTCATGCTCGAGAAGCAAATTCTTTTGAACTCAAATACTACTTTTGGGAAGAGCCATATCTTTTCAAAATGTGTCCGATGGGATGATCCGAAGATGTGTTTCGGTTCGAAACCCGAAAAATTCTCGACGAATGTCATCATGGCCCAACCGGGGACATTATGGTCCTTCCACCCACTAAGAAAGTTTTCGATGTTGGATTCTATTGGCCAACAATATTCAAAGAAGCACATACACTTGTTCAAAATTGTGACGCTTGTCAAAGAACCACCAATCTCTCTGAGAGATGAAATGCCATTAACAAGCATTCAAGTGTGTGAAATATTCGACATTTGGGGAATAGATTTCATGGGACCTTTCCTAAATCCCACAAATTGAATACATTCTCGTTGCTATAGATTATGTGTCCAAATGGGCGGGTGAAGCTTTACCAACAAACGATGCTCGTGTCGTCGTTAATTTCCTCAAAAGCTTTTAGCTCGTTATGGAATTCCTAAGGCACTCATAAGCGATCGAGGAACTCATTTCGCAATCAACAAATGGAAAACCATGAAAATATATGGAGTTCATCATCGATTTGCAACAGCCTATCATCCACAAACCAGTGGTCAAGTCGAAAATACCAACAGAGCTCTCAAAAGAATACTAGAAAAAACAGTGAAGGACAATCCTTCATTGTGGGCAAGAAAACTTGACGATGCTCTGTGGGCATTTCTTACGGCTTATAAAACACCAATTGGCACAACTCCTTACAGACTCTTGTATGGGAAGACTTGTCATTTGCCGTTCGACGTTGAACATCGTGCTTATTGGGCGCTCGGACATTGTAACACCGATCTCAAAATAGTTTGGAGAGAAAAGATTCCGGTTGTTGCGAACTCAATGAATTAAGACTCCAAGCTTATGAAAACTCCAAAGCGTACAAAGCGAACAAAAGCTTATCACAATAAAAGCTACGAATTCAAAAAGAATTCAAAGCGGGAGATAAAGTTACGCTTTTAACATGAAATTCAAATTCAAAGCTCTAAGTTACAACCAAAATGGTTTGGACCATATGTCGTTAAACATGGATATCCATCCGGGTATGTCGAACTCTATGACAAACAAGGTGGAAGTTTCATTGTTAATGGACACGAATAAAGTTATATTACGACAAGGAGCAAGCGAAAGAAGTTTCGATTCTGACGGTGTCTGGCGACACCATGAGAATGAATTGAAACTATCACCTTTGTAGCACCATTTCCGGGAAGAATCCCACAAACTGTTCCATGGAAACCATCTCACGAGTTAAATGCGGGACGATATTGAAGCTCTTGGTGAAGAATTCATGTATATCCCGAACTTTTCAAAATGTTCAAAGCGCCTTGCGACTAAATAAATCGGGAAGGTTCGAGTCGGTGATGACTCGGTAATAAAACAAGCGCTTCTCGGGAGGCAACCCGTGTGTTTTGATTTCTATGGTCACTCCCAAAGTTTTAAGCTTTGGTTGAACTTAAGTGTGGGGGGTGCCATCCTTTTAATAAAACCTTTTGTTTGTTTATAAGATTGTGTGCGGTGATGATTTCTCAAGTGGGCGCTTGAGAATGAAGAAAGAATTTTAAGTGATAAACTCGTTGACATATCTGGTTTCATCTCTATTTTCCCTATTTCTATACTTTGAAGTTCGTTTTCATTGAGGACAATGTCTAACTTAAGTGTGGGGGGTGAATAGGAAAAATTAGAGTTTTCATGCTTAAATCTAAAATTTTGTTTGCCCTTGTGATCTAGTTGTTTTCACACTTTTAGGATTATCTATTAGAATAATGGACAATTCCTAATGGTAAAGCGGTAATATTTGAAACTTCGAGATGTGTTCCGATTACTATTGCAATCCATTAAGGGATCGATAAACATTTGCTAGCACATATTATACCCTTTCCACTAAATTGTGAGGATTTGAGCCTATTTCTTATTAGCATACATCTTTTATGCTTGGATCTTTTGATATGAGTATCTTGGTGATTTTAATTATTCTAGAACTTGTGCTTGTAAATCATTACGGACCGCGGTGAGATTGCATTCGATGCGATGATCCGCTCGAGCGGTCTATCTTTTATTAGTCAACCACTTGTGAATGGTCAACCATAAAAGTCAAACATTTCGAGCCAATGCAATTAAGTCCAGAGGAGTTTAGTGTTTCCCCGGGTCGTTAAGTCCCAACGAGGTGTGAACACTGTAATAGAACGAATTCGTGATCGGGTGATACTGAATGGGAAAAGGTTTGTGGAATTGGAATAATTACACCTAAAGAGAAAGTTTGTAAATTAGGGGCTTAAATGCAAATTAAAGAAAATTAAAATATTTAACTTTAATTAAAATATTATTTAACTATTAAACCTAATTTAAATTACTAAAATCTAATTAAAATTACTTAAGATCTAATTAAAGGATTTTTAAATTACAAAACTAGTTACAAATAAAAGTTATAAAAGTATAGATTATCTAAAACTTACTTATTAAACTTAAATTCTAATTATAAGATTTATTATCTAAGTATTATTAATTATAAACTAATTTAAACTATTAAATAATTACCTAAAAATTAAGAAATTATAAAATAAAGCTAGAAAAATGAAATTATAACTTAGATAAATCTAAAATATTATAAAACTTATTTTAAAACTGAAAATATATTTTTAAACTTTTATGTATTTATTATTAATTAAAATGATTTAAAAATACTTAAAACTAATATTAAAGAAGAAAAGGACTAAATGAGCTAGGAAAAACTGGAAATTTTATGGAAAATCTAAAATATTATACTAAGCCTGGGAAAAATATAAAAAGTCAGATAAGCCCACTATTAAGCTGAATTGGGCAAATAAGCAGTTTGAATAAGCACTTCAAATAAGCAAATAAGCACTAGAATGTACAATAAGCTTAGGGATAGTGAAATACACTAAAAAAAACTCAATTCAACTGAAAAACCTTAGATAAGCCCTGGCTGTAAGCCAGAAAGCTCAGCCGCAAGTCCTATAGCAAAACAGCTTTGGGATAGATAAGATGGCTCAAATAAGCTGTCTAAATAAGCTTTATAGTGAAAACTAAAGGTGGAATCTTAGAAACAGCTAGGTTTCCTATATTTTGCCCCAAATATCTCACCTAAAGCTCTACTAGATAGCTAGAAATTTGCTTGCAAAGATGGGCTTATTCTGTGTAGCAGGGGAGGTTTGCAGCAAAAGGGCTAAAAGAAGCAAGTAAATAAGCAGTTTACAACACTAACTAAAAATTATAAAAAATACTATGGTGAAGACAAGCAACAGAATGACAAATATCCAAAAGCACAAGTCTTCACTCCTAATATTAAGTCCTACATGAAATTCACAAGTTTATTCAAAAATGGGTTTCTATGAAATTTTGACTTTTTTAATTGTGAAACAAGTTTGACTTTTGTGGACTTTGGGATGATCTTAAGGACTAAAAATGTTGTTTTAGGTTATAATGAAACTAGAATAAGCCACTAGGACAACTTTTAAGCAAAATGGTTGAGTTTTGGCCATAACAGTCCCAACAGTGGACTCTTATGGTACTAACCAAATGATTTTGACCTTTTAACTAATAAGTACTGGTTTATATGATAGAACTAACCTATATAGACCTAATTAAACATGTTTCAACAGCAAATAACAACAATAACACATAGATTCCACATATCACACTAAATCAAACACTCCCTTATGGGACCGATTTTTGATTTTAGAAGAAATCCAATGATCTAGTCCATAATCTTGAATGACAAGGTAGTAATATGATTCGAGAGAACTTATATAAGCACAAAACACAAATAGTTACAACTAAAACACAACAATCAAGATTGTGCTAAATTAGCGATTATATATGAAATATTGAGCAATGAAAGATTTTAGCAAACAAGTATGAGATCTTTCAACTCAAATCATCTTCAATCTGACAAATGAACATAAAAACACTAAAAGCAAGTAAAATAACCAAAGCTATAGTAATATTCAAAAATAAATAAATAAAGCTTACAAATTGAACCAAGACTAGAACAAGTGAACCAGGGCTCAGGACACCATCCTATTACTCCCCTTGGAGTTCTAAACCCATAACAATCCAAAAGATACCTTGCTCCAATGTTTCTCCTTTATTCAACTGATTTTTTTATTTTATGGCTATTGACTTGTATTTTTGATATTTTTAGTTAAACTGGTTTTTACTGCTTTCAAAGCATATAAAAGATTATAAGTAATTAAAATGAGCTTGAAGAAACATGAAAATACAACATTTGACAGTATTAACTGAACTTGTCAAATTCACTCAAAATTGCTAAAACTGAAATCAAACTTGTTAACTGAAATTAATACTTGGAATAGGATTAGATTACATTAAAAAAAACTTTAACAATACAAATTGGAAGCTGAAAAAAAATACACTGGAATTTAAATTACACTACTTACGACATGTAAAAAGCTAAACTACTCTACATACTCTTCTCTGAGCTTCTTTTCTTTCTTTATAGTCATTTAGGTTATCCTTGACTTTCTGAACCTTTCCCACTTCTAATCATGGCCATTGAATGCGCTGAATCAATCCTGGCCATCAAAATTCAATTTGGTGCCAAAAATATCTCATGCCGGTGTAGGTTGAGTGTTGAGGATAAGCAATAAATGCTTCTTGGTTTGTTGTGTTGGTGGAGGGATGAGTGGTGAGGCAGGTGGAATACCGGGTGGTTTAGCGGTGAGGAGGAAAGGAAAAGGGTGAAGGCGGTTTTATTTAAACCTCAGGGTGGTTTGGGCTTGGTGTGGTGGGAGTGGGCTTTGGGTTTATAATTTGAGTCCGGTTGGTTTGTAGTAGTGTTAGTAATTTTCGAGGACCGATCTTGCCCATTTTCCAAAGTTATCAATAGGACCAAACTTGCAAATCTTTCTTTAATAGTACAAGGACCACATTGAATGTTTTCCATATTATTCCACAGGACCAAACCGCCAAAGTTCAAAGTAGAGGACCATTTTTGTAAATTTTCAAAACTTTCACCAAAGGACTAAATATGACAACTTATGATTTCAAAAGGACCTTTGGTGACTTTTCTTAAAAAACAAATGCTCAGGGACTGATTTTGACAACTTTTGAAAGTTGAGGGACTGAAACTGCCAATTATGCAAACTTTGTTCGTTTTTCATCTGTTTTTAATCATTTTGCATCTGAAACATATAAAATACAATCCTTGGATATATTTTGTATTTTGCTGCATATTTGAGTGTTTTTAAGTGTTTTTATTTCAGATAAGACAAAATGATGAGTATTTACACACTCATCAATCTCCCACACTAAACTATTGCTAGTCCCTAGCAATCTTTTATGAAAATTTAATGGATTTCATCTCTTTACCAAAAGCCATTACTCGGAGTAGTCAATTGTTTCGAGTTCAAGTAAGAACCTTGGTACAATGATAACCAAATGATTTTGAGCAAATCACCGACTTTCAACGGTTTTGATTTGTCTTTACGAAGCCGTTTGCTTCGGACTAGCCAACTCTTAGATAAAATATCTTTAGTGAGTCGATTACCAATTATGGTTTTCCAACGCCTTTACCACAAGCCATAAACTTGCGGGCTAGCCAACTCTTTACTTTTTAGGATATAGTGAGCGAACACCATACAATTTTGGGCAAATTGCAAGCCGTTAATGATTTGAGATATCTTTACCAAGAGCCGTTTGCTCTGGATTAGCCAATCCTTTTGTTTATTAGACATGGCGGATCGATAATCAGAAGTCGAGTAAGTGCAAAACACTTACTCCAAAAACAATTTTGGCCAAAAATGGGGAATTAGGTGGTATAATTACATGATAAAATTCGTGAGAATTCCCCCACTAGAAATGAATATTGCCTCAATATTCAAAGTACCGCGGTTATGCCAAACATAGAACGAAAAGGAAATACTACGGCCATTTTTTATTATTATTATTTTTTGAATAAAACTTATATACAACAATGGGGCAACTCCCCCACACTAGGGTGGTAGAAAGTAGAAAGAAGTCAGAAATATGGGTGAAAACCCATATGGTGTGCTACTGTTTTTGATTCCCGAGTCGCTAGCTTGACTCGATCCCCGCATTCATTGGTTCATGGGGAAGTAAGTGGAAGAGACAATCTCCATCGGACTTTCATTCAAGATGTTTGTATAAACATTGAAGTACGTGAAAGTTCCACACCGATGAGGTATACATAGATCCGGCTCACAAATGATGAATGAAAATGCCGGGGTCAAAAATAATGTCTTCATTCCCGAAGGAGTGAAGAACAGGAGAAGCCACGGGATAGGTGAAGAAGAGAAAGAAAATCATGATAAACATCATGACTAACTCATCATCATCATAAGGAGAATTCATGATTTCTGGATCATGAATCTCATCATTTAAGCTCATTTGATCTAGACATATCCCGGTGTGTCTAGATCAAAGTAGAAGTTATCATACTCGGTGGAGATATGATATGAGTGAGTTCTGGTGGAGAACTCCTCAAAGGCGAATGATTCATATTCGGGATTGATTTGAGTGAGTTCACCGGGAACTCCTCAAAAGTGAATGATTCATAATCGGGAGAGAATTATGAGAATGAGAAGTGGTAATACCACTAATCTTCTCTCCCATATGATCAAAATGGAACGTTTGCAATTCGGAATAGAATCATCGAACAAAAGTTCACTATCCTCAAAGGGATAGGATATGAAGTAGGCTTTTCATTAAAAGCCTCGATTCTGAAATGAGAAGATTAACATTCAATAATGTAAGACGAAGAGCTTCGTCTTGGATTATTCTTCATCATTCTCTTCTCTAGTGACAAGCTCGGAAGGTAATTCCCCACATAACTTATGTCTCCACAAGATAAAGAATAGTCCTCATCGAATCGGAGAACATCTCAATATGATCATTTTGGAAGACAAGAGAGGAGGGATATCACACATGATCAAGAATTCCTGTGACTCTCTTGGAATTGGGACAAGGTTCTCAACACTAGACTTTATGAATTCGTCCAATTCCTTTTCGTGAACAAGGTCAAGATGCTCGTCCCCATGCTCGAGAGAGTGAGTGTGAACCTCGGGTGTGATAACAAGGCGATCGGGAGTTGAGAAGGACTAGCGTTATGGATTCTACAAGGGCCATTATTTCTCTTGCTAGTGATTCAATCGTATTCTTTTCTCCTTGTATTTCCACGGATGGAATCTCAACCGATGAACTTGATGAATCTTTATAAAATTGTAGAATATCAAAGGTATCTTCATCATCACCGTCATCGTGAATGAAACGGAATCGAGAGCTAGATTTGGCGCATTTTGTATTTTAATTAATTCCTAATAGAGTTTTCACCGGCAACTGGGAATCTAATTTAACGACTGCTCTTGACTAACAATTCTTCCATGGATTTTTGATTTGGATTATCTTGGGAATGTTTACATTCCTTCAAATCTTTCACTAAATCCAAAAGATCAAGGAGAAGATTTTGAGGAAGTGGCTTAATGAGGTGGTGCCTGATTCATTTGGTGCTTGTGAGGTTGGTCATGATACGAAGAGTCGTAATTGTTACAAGGAAATGGATTCCTTGTTTGACAATCGAGCTAAAGTGTGGACCTCCACAGACTCACAACAAAATGATTGTTGTGGTCGGTCATGTGAATAATATGGAATTTGGTAATTTTCAAAGTCCCGAGTGTTACCAGAAACTGCTCATAGACAAACGTGTTCCGGTTTGACACTCAAATTCTTGATGAGGACCTCCACAAAATTCACATGAATATGTCGAATCTCATGATGTGGTAGGCGATGGAATAAATCAATCGTGTCATGGTAAGAATAGGGATCTTGGTTACAGATGGACCCATTTCGACTCTACCATGCTAAACCGAGACAATTATCATCATTATGAGGCCACCACACCATTGACAACCAAGAAGGTGAGGATAAGACATAGAAAGAATCAAAGGGTTCCAGAGGGTAAGAAATGAAGAATCAAAAGGGTAAGAGGGTAAAGAGGAATATTTTGGTATTTTTGAAAACATGTTATAAAACAAAGAATGAAAATATTTTTGGTAATCGATTAGTCAAACGAATTAACTTCACGATAATTTTGGTTTTATATGAAAATAAGAAAATATGGACAAAGATGGTAAATATACAATGGGTGTATATTCAACAATCATCGATGCTTCAAATTGTAGTACGCAAAGACACTCCCGGCAAGCGCCAAAATTTGATCCGCTCCGAACGGTCTATCTTTTATTAGTCAACCACTTGTGAATGGTCAACCATAAAAGTCAAACAGCTCAGAACGCAATGCAATTAAGTCCAAAGGAGTTTAGTGTTTCCCCGGGTCGTTAGGTCCCAACGAGGTGTGAACACTGTAATAGAACGAATTCGTGATCGGGTGATACTGAATGGGAAAAGGTTTGTGGAATTGGAATAATTACACCTAAAGAGAAAGTTTGTAAATTACAGGGGCTTAAATGCAAATTAAAGAAAATTAAAATATTTAACTTTAATTAAAATATTATTTAACTATTAAACCTAATTTAAATTATTAAAATCTAATTAAAATTACTTAAGATCTAATTAAAGGATTTTTAAATTACAAAACTAGTTACAAATAAAAGTTATAAAAGTATAGATTATCTAAAACTTACTTATTAAACTTAAATTCTAATTATAAGATTTATTATCTAAGTATTATTAATTATAAACTAATTTAAACTATTAAATAATTACCTAAAAATTAAGAAATTATAAAATAAAGCTAGAAAAATGAAATTATGACTTAGATAAATCTAAAATATTATAAAACTTATTTTAAAACTGAAAATATATTTTTTAAACTTTTTATGTATTTATTATTAATTAAAAATGATTTAAAAATACTTAAAAACTAATATTAAAGAAGAAAAGGACTAAATGAGCTAGGAAAAATCTGGAAATTTTATGGAAAATCTAAAATACTATACTAAGCCTGGGAAAAATATAAAAAGTCAGATAAGCCCACTATTAAGCTGAATTGGGCAAATAAGCAGTTTGAATAAGCACTTCAAATAAGCAAATAAGCACTAGAATGTACAATAAGCTTAGGGATAGTGAAATACACTAAAACAAACTCAATTCAACTGAAAAACCTTAGATAAGCCCTGGCTGTAAGCCAGAAAGCTCAGCCGCAAGTCCTATAGCAAAACAACTTTGGGACAGATAAGATGGCTCAAATAAGCTGTCTAAATAAGCTTTATAGTGAAAACTAAAGGTGGAATCTTAGAAACAGCTAGGTTTCCTATATTTTGCCCCAAATATCTCACCTAAAGCTCTACTAGATAGCTAGAAATTTGCTTGCAAAGATGGGCTTATTCTGTAGTGAGGAGGTTTCAAGAAAAGGGCTAAAAAGCAAGTAAATAAGCGGTTTACAACACTAACTAAAATTATAAAAATACTATGATGTAGACAAGCAACAGAATGACAAATATCCAAAAGCACAAGTCTTCACTCCTAATATTAAGTCCTACATGAAATTCACAAGTTTATTCAAAATGGGTTTCTATGAAATTTTGACTTTTTAATTGTGAAACAAGTTTGACTTTTGTGGACTTTGGGATGATCTTAAGGACTAAAATGTTGTTTTAGGTTATAATGAAACTAGAATAAGCCACTAGGACAACTTTTAAGCAAAATGGTTGAGTTTTGGCCATAACAATTCCCAACGGTGGCTGTTATGGTACTAACCAAATGATTTTGACATTTTAACTAATAAGTACTGGTTTATATGATAGAACTAACCTATATAGACCTAATTAAACATGTTTCAACAGCAAATAACAACAATAACACACTAGATTCCACAGATCACACTAAATCCAAACACTCCCTTATGGGGACTGATTTTTGATTTTAGAAGAAATCCAATGATCTAGTCCATAATACTGAATGACAAGGTAGTAATATGATTCAGAGAACTTATATAAGCACAAAAACACAAATAGTTACAACTAAAACACAACAATCAAGATTGTGCTAAATTAGCAGTTATATATGAAATATTGAGCAATGAAAGATTTTAGCAAACAAGTATGAGATCTTTCAACTCAAATCATCTTCAATACAGCAAATGAACATAAAAACACTAAAAGCAAGTAAAATAACCAAAGCTATAGTAATATTCAAAAATAAATAAATAAAGCTTACAAATTGAACCAAGACTAGAACAAGTGAACCAGGCTCAGGACACCATCCTATTACTCCCTTTGAGTTCTAAACCCATAGCAATCCAAAAGATACCTTGCTCCAATGTTTCTCCTTTATTCAACCTGATTTTTTATTTTATGGCTATTTACTTGTATTTTGATATTTTAGTTAAGCTGGTTTTCTTGCTTTCAAAGCATATAAAAGATTATAAGTAATTAAAATGAGCTTGAAGAAACATGAAACTACAACATTTGACAGTATTAAGTGAACTTGTCAAATTCACTCAAAATTGCTAAAACTGAAATCAAACTTGTTAACTGAAATTAATACTTGGAATAGGATTAGATTACATTAAAAAAAACTTTAACAATACAACTTGGAAGCTGAAAAAAAATACACTGGAATTTAAATTACACTACTTACGACATGTAAAAAGCTAAACCACTCTACATACTCTTCTCTGAGCTTCTTTTCTTTCTTTATAGAGTCATTTAGGTTATCCTTGACTTTCTGAACCTTTCCCACTTCTAATCATGGCCATTGAATGCGCTGAATCAATCCTGGCCATCAAAATTCAATTGGCGCCAAAAATATCTCATGCCAGTTTAGGTTGAGTGTTGAGGATAAGCAATAAATGCTTCTTGGTTTGTTGTGTTGGTGGAGGGGATGAGCTGGTGAGACAGGTGGAATACCAGGGTGGTTTGGCAGTGAGGGAGGGGAAAGGGAAAAGGGTGAAGGCGGTTTTTATTTAAACCTGTGGGGTGGTTTGGGCTTGGTGTGGTGGGAGTGGGCTTTGGGTTTATAATTTGAGTCCGGTTGGTTTGTAGTAGTGTTAGTAATTTTTCGAGGACCGATCTTGCCCATTTTCCAAAGTTATCAATAGGACCAAACTTGCCAATCTTTCTTTAATAGTACAAGGACCACATTGAATGTTTTCCATATTATTCCACCAGGGACCAAATCTGCCAAAGTTCAAAGTAGAGGGACCATTTTTGTAAATTTTCAAAACTTTCACCAAAGGACTAAATATGACAACTTATGATTTCAAAAGGACCTTTGGTGACTTTTCTTAAAAACAAATGCTCGGGGATCGATTTTGACAACTTTTGAAAGTTGAGGGACCTAAAGCGCCAATTATGCAAACTTTGTTCGTTTTCATCTGTTTTTAATCATTTTGCATCCGAAACATGTAAATACAATCCTTGGATATATTTTGTATTTTGTTGCATATTTGAGTGTTTTAAGTGTTTTGGCGGTTCGGATAAGACAAAAATGATGAGTATTTACACACTCATCATGCGATATAAGTGAATTCGTGTGATAAAGAGGCACCTTAAGATTTAACCCAAATGGCCTTCTATTTTTACATCTAATGATATATTAGCTAGCCTCATTGGTTAGTTAACCACCCACATGGACCCATTTGTAGTGCTCATTTTAGCACTAGATACCCTAGTTACACCTTCCGAGTCATCCTTTCATTTTGCTTCACCGGAAAATACAAAAGATTTTACACTTTAAACCTTAGCCTATCCCATATCAATGTCTAATAGTTGGTTGCTAGTCACCTGGAAAGTGAAGATTGTTCAAATGATTATGAGTACCACATCCTATGTGATTGATTGAGCCAAGCGTTATGTTATGTCTAAAAAAAAAAAAAAAAATTGTGTTGAAAGTATGAAAATAATAGCCAATGTGCTATGATCGAAGAACAATTGTCATGGCAAAGCAAAAAGCTGTGGAAAGTGGAAAAGACGAAAGCAAAGTTATAATCGTTTATTTGGTTCGTGGAATGTTTGGTAGCTAGCAACATGGGTATTAGACTTGACTTTATTTTTATTTTAACACCAATTTCATAAACATTCCCATGCCTTATCCATACCCTTCACCCTTAGCCATATCATTATAACCCGAATAAAAGCCCTCTTTAGATGTTTTTACTTGGTGCTCACGCCACGTCGGTGCAGCTTTTTTCTTGTACAAGCTTATGGTAATAATCTAATCATGGTGAGCAATGAGTGTGATTTATCTTGTTACTCCACTAAAATGAGTGATTGAGTGAATTATATTTCGTTTCGTTTTCGTGAGGTGTTTTGAAATGTTAATCATGCGGGAAAATCATTGGATATTGTCAAACATCTTGATGTTTCACCCTTATAAAGCATAATTGATGAATCCTCTCGTATTTATACTTGGTTGATTTGCATCACATTTTCATAATCACGATCTTGTACCGATGGATGTTTTCCTAGATTTGCTTGAGGGCAAGCAAAGTTTAAGTGTGGGGAATTTGATAACGCCAGTTGTGTATGTTTTAGTAGCGTTATGTGTACTTTTATATACATTATTTGGTTATATTTATGTGATTATAGTACTTAAACGAATCAAAAGATGTTTGTCTAGTGTTTATAACCAAGTGTGGAAACGGAGGAAAATGAAGAAATATTCAAAGAAAGCGAAGATTCCCATTTCAATAAGACTAAATCGGTATCTCAAGGACCTTTGAAGACCTTAGTGATTGAAGAACCGAGTTCTACAAGACATAGTAAAGAAAGATCAAGTTTTCAGTATCTCGGAAGATCCAGCTGGATCCGTTCATGATACCGTAACCGGATCGATTGGAAACAGTCGAATCAATGTTTTAACCATCGCCACCGATCGATCATGACTCAGTAACGGATCGGTTGGTTGGTTATTGAAGACCAACCGGATCGGTTGGTCGTATGACCGATCCGGTTGGTGAAGCTGCAGTTGCCAAATCTTCATCACTAAGCTTCCCCTTTGCATCCTAACGATTCTAGGTCCTTCTCTTGGTGTATTCTAGTCCCTTCCTCACTCCTTGGTGGCCAAGTTCAGCATTTAATACCATAGGCCTTGGAATTAGTATAAATAGAGGCGAATTGTGAGCATTAGAAGACACCCTAATATACAAATCTCTCTACTCATCAAACAAAGTCTTAAGCTATCAAAATTCGTCCTTAGAAATCCAGAGAAGTTTGGAGTTTCAGAAGTTCCACATTTGGAGGCCAAAACACCAAGAAGTCTACCTCAATCCTTTGGGAATCATTACTACACCATTTGTAATCTTATTCCAAGCATTGTAAGACTTTCAATCATGTTTTCTAATGTTCAAAGTTCTGAGTTTATGTTCATGTTTGCTATGAGAGGCTAGTTTCTTTATGCACTTGCTTAAATGATGTTGATTATCATATGATTAGTTAGTGGTTGTGTTAACATGTTTTAATTCAATTTCAAGTTGATTCTAAGATCCAATTGTGCTAAAGTTTCATAGTGACATTTGTTAATCAAGTTTGGCTAATTGATAATAATCGTTGGGGTCGAAAGAACTTCGTGTTATTCAACTAGTCATAATCATTTTTTCTATGGATGATTGTTTTTACCCATTATTCTTGATTATACAAAGGAACTAAGGTGTGGTTGTAATAGAAACGCTTTTTGATTATCAAATTGGATTGGTTGGAAACATCTAAATGGTCGT
The DNA here is from genome assembly GCA_022545495.1 of Chrysanthemum lavandulifolium. Classification (NCBI taxonomy): domain Eukaryota; kingdom Viridiplantae; phylum Streptophyta; class Magnoliopsida; order Asterales; family Asteraceae; genus Chrysanthemum; species Chrysanthemum lavandulifolium. Next base: position 297,040,388 of record CM040242.1, read on the forward strand.
AAGATTAGTTGTTGAGAATCAATTGTAGCCTTTTGTCTATGATCGGTTACCTTTTGTATTGACCATTTCTTAAGCAATTTGATGAACAAATGGATGTTTTGTGTTTAAGTTTATGTATGTAGACTTATGAAACTTGAGTTGATCTTGAATTGATTGGTTAAACTTAATGCTTGTTTTTATAAACTAAAATCTTGTGAAGGTTTAACTTGTAAGAACAATAGATTAGTCTTCAAACTAATTATCATAACCAACATGTTAAGAGGTTAACACAATCACATTAATCTATGATATGAAACTAGTTTAAGCAAGTGTAGTGTTTAATCATCTCGAATTTCATTATATCTATTTGCTTAATTATATGTTTTGGATAGACTCAGTTAATTCAAACTTATGTTTAGATTCACTCAAATCCTATGAGCGATCCCGACTTACCTTCATAATCTTGCTATAACGGACGAGTATACTTGCTCGTATGTGTTATTGGTAATATTGGTAATTCACCTTTTATAAATTTAAAACTTGCACCAACCGGGCACATCACTTCCTCAGTGCACTCAACGCAACTAGGTTTCTGTCTAGGTTTAAGAATCTCATTACCATCATAGATTACATTATGAGCAGCTCTAGCCTTTTTAACAACCTCAGGATTAGGTTCCACAACAAGGGGAATGCTATGCTTATCGCTTAAGACTCTATGCTTAGTGATCAGTGAGCGATCGAATGGTATTCCTTGTACGTAAAACTTATTTTCAAGCTTGTTTTTCAAAGTTTTAGATTGGAGAAATCATTCAAAGTTTTGATTCCTTAGCATTGAATTCTTGCTTAAGCATTTTAACATTTTCTTGAAGTTCTTGTTTTTGCTTAGCAGTTTTAGAAAGCTTTTCTTGTAAGGAGTTTAACTCTTCTTTTAAGACTTTTTCTCTAAAGTTACTTTTTCTAATAATTGTACGCATTTGGTCATCCATTTCCTGCTCACGGGTGGTCAACTTAAACTTAGCACGTTGTTCATAAATAGCAACTTGTTCTTTATAGGCATTTAGTTCAGAGATAACAGAATCATCAGGGGCACATGCAGTGTATTCATAAAAAACATAGTCATTATTGACTGCGGAAGATGCATTACTTGGTACAAGCTCACATTCACTTTGCATCACATATTGATCATATGGGACAATATTGCTATTACCCTCATCATCAATATCTGATTCATAAGTTTCAAGAGATTGTACTTTATTATGCATCTTTGCTCATCAACTTCATCATATAGTTTTAATACCTGCGAGATGATTGATTCTTTGGATGGACCACTTCTTGTGATGATGAGACCTTAGAGAGACCATTGGAGAAGTGCTAGCCATGAAAATTGTTTGTGCAGATGGGTTCATCATCGACGTCGAGTCGTATGCATCACGATCGGCGACTTGAAAGGCATTCTAATGATTGTGACCTATTTTACGAATTGGCTGCTCATCCACATCTCGCATCATATGTCTTGGCATTGCCCTCAAGAAGAAACAACAACTCCTCTTCATCCAAAGCTTCACCATTATCCCGAGCTTGCACAAGCAACATCTTGTCTCAAGTATTCGCATTACGTGGACGTTTTGGAGATGTGCGGTTCCTAGCAATGTGTCCTCACCACCAGTTGTAGCATTTGGTAGCTTTTCTTGTCCTTGATTTGGATTCCTTCCACGATTACGATTTGCTACATATCCTCTACCAACTCCACCTCTTCCCTGCTCATACCGCCATTCTTGAGCTGGTTGGACCACAACCTTCCCATCTCGACGGTGAGCTTGATTGTGTGGATTGGATGCGATTACGAGGTTATTGTTGGTGTGTGGAGAGAGTTCATGTTTTGACTAACCATGAGAGACAGTTGATTGATGAAGTTTTCCATGAGTGTGTTTGAGTCGGGAGGCTTATATCTTGGATCGTGGATGAGCTTGTAATTACCATTACCCATGGGTATGACTTGAGATGCTTTGGTGGTAATACCAACATTGGTGTAGAAAGCTATAGAATCATTTGGTGAGCTTGTTTCTCCACGATTGGTTTTGAACCGATCCGAATCCTTTTTCAAACATAGCATGCCTCTCATTCTGAAGAAGAAAGGCATACAATTGCTCATAGTTTGTATTCTTTAGTCCTTTGGTTAGCTTCACAGAGGTGACAAATTTGTGCCACTCGGGATTCATGTTGTTTACAAACTTTGAATTCAGTTGAATGATTGGCATGGTCATTTTGATGTTCCTCATATCATTCACAAGCTTATGGAATCTCACGTAGTACTCATAGACACCGTCATCCGGTTTCATCTTGAAATGCTCAAACTCATCATACGGTTGTGATTCTATGTCTTCCTTGGTTAATTGAACTGAGAGAAGAATCTTGACATTATCCCAAACGCCTTGGCTTCGGTGTTGTGATTGATAAGCTTGTAGATATCTTTTGGAAGACCTCAAGTATAATGTTAGAGGCCCCGATATCGACATCGAATATCTTTTCTCCTTATCATTGAGCTCATCATACGTCTTTGGTGCATCTAATCCATAGATCAATGTTCCATCTGCATGTATCAATTAAGTCCCTTGTAGTCTCAACCGATAAGGTCCTTCATCAATGGATTTGAGAATGTTGAACCCATTTTCTTTTTAAAGACAGTACAATCGATTTGTTGAGCCCAAGAGTCGTAGTCAATTACATCAAGCATAGGTGGGCAGTATCTCAACCACCGCTTGAACATCCTCAAAACGATGGAGATGATTGTAGGTACGTTGGTAGACATGTTAACAGATTACACGGGATTTTAAAACTCTATGATTAAACCGGGAAATAGATTCATTCACGGGATTTTACTAAATCAAAAGAAAACCGTATTACAAACAAAAGTCAACCAAGTCGCTAAGAATTCTTGAACCAAGTCGCTAAGTAGCAACTCGCTAAGATCCCAATTTCCTGTGAACCAAGTCGCTAAGGTCCAAGTCGCTGGACACAAGTCGCTAAAGCACTAAGTCGCTACACAGTCAAGTCGCTAAAGAGCAACTCGCTAAGGTCCAAGTTGCTAACACTAAGTCGCTAAGAATACTAAGTACAAGTCGCTAACAAAATTGAAAGCAAGTCGCTAACTTCACCAAGTCGCTAGCCAGTAGTGGAGAATCCACTAAGTTGTCTTGTTTGTCGACTTGTCTCAATAGACAAGTCGCTAGGACCAAATCGCTACCAATTAACACTACAACTCGCTACCTTTTATCAAGCAAGTCGCTATGATGAAAAACACTACGAGAACCAAGTCGCTAACATGAAAAACTTCAAAAACACACTTTTCAATCCAAAGCAAGCTCAACCACAGGGATTCAAGCTTACCAAATCAAAACCCAAGCACTTACAATGATTCTAAACACAAAAGTACACCCAAAATTTAAACTTTAACACTAGAGATGATCCAAATGATGCAAAAACCACTAAACTTTCTCATACTCAAAAACCATCTAAAACCACTAGAAATCCAAGGATATGTAAGAGAGATAATCAAACCATGGCTCTCTGATACCAATTGTAGGATATAGGATTTCACAAACACATTAAACCATAATCATATGAGGCGTTTAACAAGGTTTAGAGAGAGAAAGTTCTAGAGAGAGAAAGGGAAGAGAGTTGGGAACTATGTGAAACAAAGAAAAATGTTATTGAAGCTCCAACCCTCTACCTTGGGAGGTAGAGGGTATTTATAGTGTCTTATAAATAAACGCCACCTACGGGGCTGTGGATCAGGCATACAGTGGGTAAAGACCCCGTCCGTCCTCCACGGTGTTACTTAACAAACTACTTACTAACATAACTCGACTACGACTACGAGCTTTTTATCGAATACATATACTTGAGGTGACTGACTCTTAAACGACTGAATTTTCTAATTCCTAACAGATTTCTATACCCTAAAAGTGTTAAAGTTTAAATTTTGATAGTACTTCTTGTGTTTAGAATCATCATAAGTGCTTAGGTTTTGGTTTAGAAGGCTTAATTCATCTTGGTTATAGTGTTTTGGATTTGAAAAGTTTAGTTTTTGAAGAGTTTCAAGGAAGCGGTTTGAGTCTCGTACTACTTTCTTGTATGCGGTTTGATGTCATTTGGGTGCGATTTGATTGATCAAGGAAGCGATGTGTCAAGTTCTTGGATGCGGTTTGTCTAGATTCGTTGTATCGGAAATGATTTGACTTAAGCGGTTTGACTTAAGCGGTTTACGTAAGCGGTTTGACATAAGTGGTTTGACTTAAGCGGTTTGACTTAAGCGGTTTGACTCAAGAGGTTTGTCTTTAGTGGTTTGACATAAGCAGTTTGACTTAAGCGGTTTGACTCAAACGGTTTGTCTTCAGTGGTTTGATCTAAGCGGTTTGATAAGAAGCGGTTTGAGTTAAGCGGTTTGATAAGAAGCGGTTTGATAAAAAGCAGTTTGTATTCCAGCAGTTTGACTATCCTGCGATTTGACCAATGTGATTTGAACACTGCGATTTGATCAAAAAGCGAGTTTTGACTTTTACGGTTTGACTATTTGCGTTTTGACCACTGCGGCTTGACCAAAGTTGACTTATTACGTCAAAACTTCAAGCGGCCATAACTTTTGAATCGTAACTCCGTTTTCGGTGAAATACCTATCAAAATGACCGAACGACTGAACCAATAGGAACTAGTTAGAACAAGTTAAGAAACGGATATTCTAGCTAAGAAATAGTAAGAACCAGTTAGAACCGTTAAGAAAATGCTATTTTGGCCAAGAACCGATTAGCTCCACTAAGCGCGCTATTCTGTTAGGATTTAGAAAATTCATAGTGAAGTGTCGTTCACCCAACTATTGTCAAGCATATGTTAGCTCGTAGACATTACGTTATCTATTAGTTAGTTAGTTAGTTAGAGTAACACCGTGAGGATGACGGGTCTTTACCCACTATATGCTCGATCCACGACCCGGCGAGAGGGCATATTATGTAAAACTATAAATACCCTCACCTCCCAAGGTAGAGGGTTGGACGTTCATTTCTTAATCTAACATTCTCTTTGTTTTCTCTCACTTTCTCTCTCTAGAAAGGATCCCATCTCCCACTATCTCTCTCTAAGTGTCTTGCTAAGATTCGAACCATATAATTAATTGTTTATGTGTTACAATAACCAATATCCAACAATTGGTATCAAGAGCCATGGTTAGGTCATAAAGATTGGTTATTTGTGTGTTTTGTTGGTTCAAATTTTATACCATAAAAGTGTTAAAGTTTGAAATTTGATAGTACTTTTTGTGTTTAGAATCATCATAAGTGCTTAGGTTTTGGTTTAGAAGGCTTAATTCATCTTGGTTATAGTGTTTTGGATTGGAAAATTTTAGTTTTGAAGAGTTTCAAGGAAGGGGTTTGAGTCTCGTACTATTTTCTTGTATGCGGTTTCATGTCATTTGGGAGCGATTTGATCTGATCAAGAAAGTGATGTGTCAAGTTCTTGGATGCGGTTTGTCTAGATTCGTTGTATCAGAAGCGATTTGACTTAAGCGGTTTACGTAAGCGGTTTGACAAAAGTGGTTTGACTTAAGCGGTTTGACTTAAGCGGTTTGACTCAAGCGGTTTGTCTTTAGCGGTTTGACATAAGCGGTTTGACTTAAGCGGTTTGACTAAAACGGTTTGTCTTCAATGGTTTGATCTAAGCGGTATGATAAGAAGCGGTTTGATTTAAGCGGTTTGATAAAAAGCGGTTTGATAAAAAGCAGTTTGATTTAAGCAGTTTGTATTCCAGCGGTTTGACAATCCTGCGATTAGACCAATGCGATTTGAACACGGCGATTTGATCAAAAAAACTGAGTTTTGACTTTTACGGTTTAACTATTTGCGTTTTGACCATCTGCGGCTTGACCAAAGTTGACTTTTACGTCAAAACTTCAAGCGACCATAACTTTTGAACCGTAATTCCGTTTCAATGAAATACTGTCAAAATGACCAAAACAGCCTGAACCAGTAGGAACCAGTTAGAACTAGTTAAGAACCGGATGTTCCAGCCAAGAAACAGTAAGAACCAGTTAGAACTAGTTAAGAAAAAAATGCTATTTTGGCCAAGAACCAGTTAGATCCAGCTAAGAATTGCCTATTCCTGTTAGGATTTAGAAAATCCATAGTGAAGTGTTGGTCAACCCAACTATTGTCAAGCATATGTTAGCTCGTAGACATTACGTTATCTATTAGTTAGTTAGTTAGTTAGAGTAACACCGTGGAGGACAGACGGGTCTTTACCCACTGTATGCACGATCCACGACCCGACGAGGCGTATTATGTAAACTATAAATACCTCTACCTCCCAAGGTAGAGGTTGGATATTCATTTCTTAATCTAACATTCTCTTTGTTTTCTCTCACTTTCTCTGTAGAAAGGATCCCATCTCCACTTTCTCTCTAAGTTTCTTGCTAAGATTCGAACCATATAATTGATTATTTGTGTGTTACAATAACTAATATCCAACAATTGGTATCAAGAGCCATGGTTAGATCATAAAGATTGGTTATTTGTGTGTTTTGTTGGTTCGAATTCTATACCCTAAAAGTGTTAAAGTTTGAATTTTGATAGTACTGTTGTGTTTAGAATCATCATAAGCGCTTAGTTTTTGGTTTGGAAGGCTTAATTCATCTTGGTTATAGTGTTTTGGATTGGAAAAGTTTAGTTTTTGAAGAGTTTCAAGGAAGCGGCTCGAGTCTCGTACTATTTTCTTGTATGCGGTTTGATGTCAATTGGGTGCGATTTGATCTGATCAAGGAAGCGATGTGTCAAGTTCTTGGATGCGATTTGTCTAGATTCGTTGTATCGGAAGCGGTTTGACTTAAGCGGTTTATGTAAGCGATTTAACATAAGCGGTTTGACTTAAGCGGTTTGACTCAAGCGGTTTGTCTTTAGCGGTTTGACATAAGCGGTTTGACTTAAGCGGTTTGACTCAAACGGTTTGTCTTTAGTGGTTTGATCTAAGCGGTTTGATAAGAAGCGGTTTGAGTTAAGCGGTTTGATAAGCGGTTTGATAAAAGCGGTTTATTTAATCGGTTTGTATTCGGCGGTTTGACAATCCTGCGATTTGAACACTGCGATTTGATCAAAAAAACTGAGTTTTGACTTTTACGGTTTGACTATTTGCGTTTTGACCACCTGTGGCTTGACCAAAGTTGACTTTTTACGTCAAAACTTCAAACGGCAATAACTTTTGAACCATAACTCCGTTTTCAGCGAAATACTTGTCAAAATTACCGGAACATCCTGAACCAGTAGGAACTAGTTAGAACAAGTTAAGAACCGGATATTCCAACCAAGAAACAGTAAGAACCATTTAGAACCAGTTAAGAAAATGCTATTTTGGCCAAGAACCAGCTAAGAACTGCCTATTTCTGTTAGGATTTAGAAAATCCATAGTGAAATGTCGTTCACCCCAACTATTGTCAAGCATATGTTAGCTCGTAGACATTACGTTATCTATTAGTTAGTTAGTTAGTTAGAGTAACACCGTAGAGGACGAACGGGTCTTTACCCACTATATATCGATCCATAGCCGAGCGGAGGCGTATTATGTAAAACTATAAATACCCTCTACCTCCCAAGGTAGAGGGTTGGACGTTTCATTTCTTAATCTAACATTCTCTTTGTTTTTCTCTCACTTTCTCTCTCTAGAAAGGATCCCATCTCCCACTTTCTCTCTCTAAGTTTCTTGCTAAGATTCTAACCATATAATTGATTGTTTGTGTGTACAATAACCAATATCCAACAATTGGTATCAAGAGCCATGGTTAGATCATAAAGATTGGTTGTTTGTGTGTTTTGTTGAATCAAATTCTATAGCCTAAAAGTGTTAAATAGTTTGAATTTTGATAGTACTTTTGTGTTTAGAATCATCGTAAGTGCTTAGGTTTTGGTTTGGAAGGCTTAATTCATCTTGGTTATAGTGTTTTGGATTGGAAAAGTTTAGATTTTGAAGAGTTTCAAGGAAGCGGTTTGAGTCTCGTACTATTTTCATGTATGCGGTTTGATGTCATTTGGGTGCGATTTGATCTTATCACGGAAGCGATTTGTCAAGCTCTTGGATGCGTTGTCTAGATTTGTTGTATCAGAAGCGGTTTGACTTATGCAGTTTACATAAGCGGTTTGACATAAGCGGTTTGACTTAAGCGGTTTGACTCAAGCGATTTGAAATAAGCGGGTTGACTTAAGCGGTTTGACTCAAGCGGTTTGTCTTCAGCGGTTTGATCTAAGCGGTTTGATAAGAAGCGGTTTGAGTTAAGTGGTTTGATAAGAAGCGGTTTGTATTCCAACGGTTTGACAATCATGCAATTTGACCAATGCGATTTGAACACTGCGATTTGATAAAAAAAACTGAGTTTTGAGTTTTATGGTTTGACTATTTGCGTTTTGACTACTTGCGACTTGACCAAAGTTGACTTCTAACGTCATAACTTCAAACGGCCATAACTTTTGAATCGTAACTCCGTTTTTAGCGAAATAACTGTCAAAATGACCGGAACAGGCTGAACCAATAGGAACCAATTAGAACAAGTTAAGAACCAGATATTCCAGCCAAGAACTAGTAAGAACCAGTTAAGAAAATGCTATTTTAGCTAAGAACCAGTAGGAACCAGTTAGAACAAGTTAAGAACCGGATATTCCAGCCAAGAAATAGTAAGAAACAATTAGAACCAGTTAAGAAAATGCTTTATTGGCCAAGAACCAGTTAGATCCAGCTAAGAATTGCCTATTCCTGTTAGGATTTAGAAAATCCATAGTGAAGTGTCGTTTACCCCAACTATTATCTAGAATATGTTAGCTCGTAGATATTACGTTATCTATTAGTTAGTTAGTTAGTTAGAGTAACACCGTGGAGGAGGGACGGGTCTTTACCCACTTGATAATGCTACACGCGTCGTTCGGGGTCAAAGGAACTTCCTTTTCGTCGAGCAAGTTTTTCAACACTCTAGGCAGTAAACCTAATCGTTGTAGTGTAGTATTAGGGTAAGCCACGAGAATTGATATCGTTCTCTAGGGGAATAGGAATGCTAGTCAGGAGTTACTACGCTAAGGTTAGGGTTGAGGAAGATTATTTTTTTTATCTTTTTATGTTTTTTAGGAAATGGAAAAGTACGAATCTCGGGGTTTGGATTTAGGGGGTTGGTATTTCTACCGATTACTCTACTATCTAATTATCTAATTTACTAAGGTGAGGGTAGTCTATGTCTAATTATTGTGTGCTCGTTTGATGATTTAAAGATGTGTTTACTTAGGTTTTATTACTCCTTAATTATCTCCTATTGATGGTTGAATTGTCACGTCCTTATTCTTAATCGCGTTGTGTGACTAAGGTCGTAAGGTATGCGTTTATCCCTAACTCTTTGAAACTTCCAAAGGGTCTAGTCTACAAAATCTCTAGGATTTATAAACTCTAACTCTAAGGTACTCTTTGGATGGTTTAGCCTACAACTACTCTAGGTGTTATAGTCTAAGGTTCACAAAGATTAATCAAGCATTAACTACACAACGAATGACCTATCGTGTTACTAGATCATTAACAATTAAGATAAGAGACAACCAATCAATATTCAATAGTTAAGTTTCATATTCCTAAGAAACACACAAGTAAATTAATGGGACATGGAGAACATGTAAGCATACACAAATAATTGAAGACATAATTGAATTAATGAAGTAAAACACTTATCTTGGTGTAAGATAGGGTTTGGAACCCTAAAATCTTGTACAAGACATCCTTGGTTCGGTTTAGGTTTTACTCCAAAAGAGTACACTCTGGCGAAAATTCAGATTCTATATATAAGATTACATTATGACAATCACCTTATGATTTGTGGCGCCGTCGGTCGCCGTCATTAGGGTTTCGTCTTGGCCACGTTAGTCTTCGACGGCGTCACCTTATGCTTGTGGCGCCGTCCTCTTGACCTCGGCGCCGTCTGCGGATCAAATCTAGGTAAATGCGAGTTGCGACGACCTACACTTTTAAAGCGACACCGTCACGAAAATAAGCAATTTAGCTCTTGTATCGTCACAACATGTGCTCCGACGGCGATCACAGATAACACTGACGCCCCCCTTGTGTTTCAAAGACTTGAGTGTCTCGATTCTTGACTTTGGCCATTTTCTTCAGTATATTCGCGCCTTTTCGTCCGAATAAGTGTCATTCCGACAATTTGCCTTCAAGAGACCTAAAAAGTGAAAAGGAGCGATATTAAGTAATAACGGATACAAAAGTGATCAAATAAGGGCTTAAACGACCCTCAAAAGGTACATTTAAAACCTTATCAAATATCCCTACACTTGGTATTTGCTTGTCCTCGAAAATGTGCTTTTAGCCAATTAATTTATAAGTTAGGGGTCATGAAGCATTAGTTTAGAACAATCCACAACACATATAAGCCCATAAAGTCATAACAAACACATAAATTACATACTAGCACCTCACATGGGGTGTTTGGGTACTACATCTCTGGTGTATATGAAATATAACAAGTTGGAAATGGAAGATAAACACTCATTAACGGTCCTAGTACATGGATTACCATAGGCTTGAGAATAGATCAAACCTCCATCGCTTTGGTGTAAGCACCTAGGAAAGACTATCAAAGAGGTCTTTTAAAGGGTTGTAATGTTAGGCTTATGGTAGGGAAACAAAGGGTTTGGTGGGATAGGCTATTTAGTGGTGGCAAGTCAAAAATCTTTATGTTACAAGCATACGAAGAATGGCGTTGCTAAGCCAAGACTCGACACTCTAAACTCTAGATAACTTGAAACAAACAAATATAAATTTAAAGGACAGATGTAGGATGGTAGCCCGTATGTTTTATTTTCAACACTCTATTTTTTTTTATTTTTCTCTTTTTCTATTTTTTTCGATTTTTTTTTTCATACACTTTTACTCTACCATCCTCTACGGTAACATCAAATGATAAGGATTTATAGGCACATCCCTACACTTGAGTTTTTATTACTCTAACATTAATTTGACCCGAATTGAAAAGATCAAAACACTTGGAGTACATTATTACGCAAATAAAGGGAATTTGAATTTAACGTTCCCTTCCCGTCATTTAATAAACTTTAACTTTTCCCATGAGTCCCAATCGTCCCAAAACTGTATACAAAGGATATGACTCGACTTAGCAACTTATGCAAGCAACTAGATAATTGAACTAAGGGTGTTTTGTTGGTTCGAATTCTATACCCTAAAAGTGTTGAAGTTTGAATTTTGATATTGTTTTGGATTGGAAAAGTTTAGTTTTTGAAGAGTTTCAAGGAAGCGGTTTGAGTATCGTACTATTTTATTGCATGCGGTTTGATGTCATTTGGGTGCGATTTGATTTGATCAAGGAAGCGACGTGTCAAGTTCTTGGATGCGGTTTGTCTAGATTCGTTGTATCGGAAGCGGTTTGACTTAAGCTGTTTACGTAAGCGGTTTGACATAAGCGGTTTTACTTAAGCGGTTTGACTTAAGAGGTTTGACTCAAGCGGTTTGACATAAGCGGTTTGACATAAGCGGTTTGACTTAAGCGGTTTGAATCAAATGGTTTGTCTTCACTGGTTTGATCTAAACGGTTTGATAAGAAGCGGTTTGAGTTAAGCGGTTTGATAAGAAGCGGTTTGATAAAAAGCAGTTTGATTTAAGCGGTTTGTATTCCAGTGGTTTGACAATCCTGCGATTTAACCAATGCAATTTGAACACTGCGATTTGATCAAAAAAATTGAGTTTTGACTATTACGGTTTGACTATTTGCGTTTTGACCACCTGCGGCTTGACCAAAGTTGACTTTTTACGTCAAAACTTCAAGCGGCCATAACTTTTGAGCCGTAACTCCGTTTCGGTAATACTGTCAAAATAACCGAACGACTGAACGGTAGGAACCGGTTAGAACAAGTTAAGAACTAGATATTCCGGCCAAGAAGCAGTAAGAACCGGTTAAGAAAATGCTATTTGGGCCAAGAACCGATTAAATCCGGCTAAGAAGCGCCTATTCCTATTAGGATTTAGAAAATCCATATTGAAGTGTCATTCACCCCAACTATTATCAAGCATATGTTGGCTCGTAGACATTCGTTATCTATTAGTTAGTTAGTTAGTTAGAGTAAAACCGTGGAGGATGGGCGGGTCTTTACCAGCTGTATGCGATCCACGACCGAAAGAGGTGTATTATGTAAAATATAAATACCTCTACCTCCCAAGGTAGAGGGTTGGGCGTTCATTTCTTAATCTAACATTCTCTTTGTTTTCTCTCACTTTCTCTCTAAAAGGATCCCATCTCCCACTTTCTCTCTCTAAGTTTCTTTCTAAGATTGAACCATATAATTGATTGTTTGTATGTTACAATAACCAATATCCAACAATTGGTATCAAGAGCCATGGTTAGATCATAAAGATTGGTTATTTGTGTGTTTTGTTGGTTGAATTTTATACCCTAAAAGTGTTAAAGTTTGAATTTTGATAGTACTTTTGTGTTTAGAATCATCATAAGTGCTTAGGTTTTGGTTTGGAAGGCTTAATTCATCTTGCTTATAGTGTTTTGGATTGGAAAAGTTTAGTTTTGAAGAGTTTCAAGAAGCGGTTTGAGTATCGTACTATTTTCTTGTATGCGGTTTGATGTCATTTGGGTGCGATTTGATGCGATCAAAGGCGATGTGTCAAGTTCTTGGATGCGGTTTGTCTAGATTCGTTGTATCGGAGCGGTTTGACTTAAGCGGTTTGACTTAAATTTGTTTACGTAAGCGGTTTGACATAAGCGGTTTGACTTAAGCGGCTTGACTCAAGCGGTTTGTCTTTAGTGGTTTGACATAAGCGGTTTGACTTAGCGGTTTGACTCAAGCGGTTTGTCTTCCTTGGTTTGATCTAAGCGGTTTGATAAGCGGTTTGAGTTAAGCGGTTTGATAAAGCGGTTTGATAAGCGGTTTGATTTAAGCGGTTTGTATTCGGCGGTTTGACAATCTGTGATTTGACCAATGCGATTTGAACACTGCGATTTGATAAAAAGCGAGTTTTGACTTTTACGGTTTGACTATTTGCGTTTTGACCACTGCGTCTTGACGAAGTTGACTTTTACATCAAAACTTCAAGCGGCCATAACTTTTGAAGCTGTAACTCCGTTTTCGGTGAAATACTGTCAAAATGACCGAACGACCTAAACCAATAGGAACCAGTTAGAACAAGTTAAGAACGGATATTCCAGCCAAGAAGCAGTAAGAACCATTTAGAACCGTTAAGAAAATGCTATTTTGGCCAAGAACGAGTTAAATCCGACTAGAAGCGCCTATTCTGTTAGGATTTAGAAAATCCATATTGAAGTGTCGTTCACCCCAACTATTGTCTAGCATATTTTAGCTAGTAGACATTCGTGATCATTAGTTAGTTAGTTAGTTAGAGTAACACCGTGGAGGACGGATGGTATTTACCCACTATATGCGATCCACGACTGACGGGGGAGTATTATGTAAAACTATAAATACCTCTACCTACCAAGGTAGAGGGTTAGACGTTTCATTTCATAATCTAACATTCTCTTTGTTTTTCTCTCACTTTCTCTCTCTAGAAAGGATCCCATCTCCCACTTTCTCTCTCTAAGTTTCTTTCTAAGATTCGAACCATATAATTGATTGTTTATGTGTTACAATAACCAATATCCAACAATTTGTATCAAGAGCCATGGTTAGATCATAAAGATTGGTTATTTGTGTGTTTTGTTGGTTCAAATTCTATACCCTAAAAGTGTTAAAGTTTGAGTTTTGATAGTACTTTTGTGTTTAGAATCATCATAAGTGCTTAGGTTTTGGTTTGGAAGGCTTAATTCATCTTTATTATAGTGTTTTGGATTGGAAAAGTTTAGTTTTTGAAGAGTTTCAAGGAAGCGGTTTGAGTCTCGTTCTATTTCGTGTATGCGGTTTGAAGTCATTTGGGTGCGATTTGATCTGATCAAGAATGCGATTTGTCAAGTTCTTGGATGCGGATTGTCTAGATTCGTTGTATCGGAAGCGGTTTGACTTAAGCGGTTTACGTAAGCGGTTTGACATAAGCGGTATGACTTAAGCGGTTTGACTTAAGCGGTTTGACACAAGCGGTTTGTCTTTATCGGTTTGACATAAGCGGTTTGACTTAAGCAGTTTGACTCAAGCTTTGTCTTCAGCGGTTTGATCTTAGCGGTTTGATAAGAAGCGGTTTGAGTTAAGCGGTTCGATAAGAAGCGGTTTGATAAAAAACGGTTTGATTTAAGCGGTTTGTATTCCAGCGGTTTGACAATCCTGCGATTTGACCAATGCGATTTGATCAAAAACACTGAGTTTTGACTTTTACGGTTTGACTATTTGCGTTTTGACCACTTGCGGCTTGACGAAGTTGACTTTTACGTCAAAACTTCAAGCGGCCATAACTTTTGAACCGTAACTCCGTTTTAAGCGAAATACATCAAAATGACCGGAACAACTGAACCACTAGAACCGATTAGAACCATTTAAGAACCGATGAGAACCAGTTAGAACCATTTAAGAAAATGCTATATTGGCCAAGAACCGGTTAGATCAAGCTAAGAAGCGCCTATTCTGTTGGGATTTAGAAAATCCATAGTGAAGTGTCGTTCACCCCAACTATTGTCTAGCATATGTTAGCTCGTAGATATTCGTTATCTATTAGTTAGTTAGTTAGTTAGAGTAACACCGTGGAGGGACGGACGGGTCTTTATCCTTGTATGCGGATCCACGGCCAACCGGAGGCGTATTATATAAAACTACAAATACCGTCTACCTCCCAAGGTAGAGAGTTGGACGTTCATTTCTTAATCTAACATTCTCTTTGTTTTCTCTCACTTTCTCTCTCTAGAAAGGATGCCATCTCCCACTTTCTCTCTCTAAGTTTCTTGCTAAGATTTGAACCATATAATTGATTGTTTGTATGTTACAATAACCAATATCCAACAATTGGTATCAAGAGCCATGGTTAGATCATAAAGATTGGTTATTTGTGTGTTTTGTGGGTTCGAATTCAATTCCCTAAAACTGTTAGAGTTTAAATTTTGATAGTACTTTTGTGTTTAGAATCATCAAAAGTGCTTAGGTTTTGGTTTGGAAGGCTTAAATCATCTTGGTTATAGTGTTTCGGATTGGAAAAGTTTAGTTTTTGAAGAGTTTCAAGGAAGCGGTTTGAGTCTCGTTCTATTTAGTGTATGCGGTTTGATGTCATTTGGGTGCGGTTTGTCAAGTTCTTGGATGCGGTTTGTCTAGATTCGTTGTATCGAAAGCGGTTTGACTTAAGCGGTTTACGTAAGTGGTTTGACATAAGTGGTATGACTTAAGCGGTTTGACATAAGCGGTTTGACTCAAGAGGTTTGTCTTTAGCGGTTTGACATAAGCGGTTTAACTTAAGCAGTTTGACTTAAGCGGTATTTCTTCAACGGTTTGATCTAAGCGGTTTGATAAGAAGCGGTTTGATAAGAAGCGGTTTGATAAAAAGCGGTTTGATTTAAGCGGTTTGTATCCCAGTGGTTTGACAATCCTGCGATTGATCCAAAAAACTGAGTTTTGACTTTTACGGTTTGACTATTTGCGTTTTGACCACTTGCGGCTTAACCAAAGTTGACTTTTCGTCAAAACTTGAGACGGCCATAACTTTTGAACCGTAACTCCGTTTTCAACGAAATACCCATCAAAATTACCGGGCGCACGAACCGGTAGGAACCGGTTAGAACTAGTTAAGCAAGATATTCCAGCCAAGAACCGTTAGAACCAGTTAAGAAAATGCTATTTTGGCCAAGAACCGGTTAGATCCGCTAGAAGCGCCTATTCATGTTAGGATTTAGAAAATCCATAGTGAAGTGTCGTTCACCCCAACAATTGTCTAGCATATGTTGGCTCGTGAGACATTCGTTATCTATTAGTTAGTTAGTTAGTTAGAGTAACACCGTGGTGGACAAGCGGGTCTTTACCCACTGTATGCGATCCCGACCCGACACGGGCGTATTATGAAAAACTATAAATACCTCTACCTCCCAGGTGAGCGGTTGGACGTTCATTTCTTAATCTAACATTCTCTTTGTTTTCTCTCACTTTCTCTCTCGAAAGGATCCCATCTCCCACTTTCTCTCTAAGTTTCTTGCTAAGATTCGAACCATATAATTGATTGTTTGTGTGTTATAATAACCAATATCAAACATTGGTATCAAGAGCCATGGTTAGATCATAAAGATTGGTTATTTGTGTGTTTTGTTGGTTGAATTCTATACTAAAAGTGTTAAAGTTTGAATTTTGATAGTACTTTTGTGTTTAGAATCATCATAAGTGCTTAGGTTTTGGTTTGGAAGGCTTAATTCATCTTGTTTATAGTGTTTTGGATTGGAAAAGTTTAATTTTTGAAGAGTTTTAAGGAAGCGGTTTGAGTCTCGTACTATTTTCGTGTATGAGGTTCGATGTCATTTGGGTGCGATTTGATCTGATCAAGGAAGCGATTTGTCGAGTTCTTAGATGCGGTTTGTCTAGATTCGTTGTATCGGAAGCGGTTTGACTTAAGCGGTTTGACTAAGCGGTTCACGTAAGCGGTTTGACTTAAGCGGTTTAACTCAAGCGGTTTGTCTTTAGTGGTTTGACGTAAGCGGTTTGACTTAAGCGGTTTGACTCAAGCTGTTTGTCATCAGCGGTTTGATCTAAGCGGTTTGATAAGAAGCGGTTTGATAAGAAGCGGTTTGATAAAAAGCGGTTTGATTTATGCGGTTTGTATTCCAGCGGTTTGACAATCCTGCGATTTGATCCAAAAAACTGAGTTTTTGACTTTTACGGTTTGACTATTTGCGTTTTGACCACTTGCGGCTTGACCGAAGTTGACTTTTTACGTTAAAACTTCAAACGGCCATAACTTTTGAACCGTAACTCCGTTTTCAGCGAAATACCTGTCAAAATGACCGGAACAGCCTGAACCAGTAGGAACCAGTTAGGAACCAGATATTCTTGCCAAGAACGAGTAAGAACAAGTAATTAAGAAAATGCTATCTTAGCTAAGAACCAGTTAGATCCAGCTAAGAACTGCCGATTCTTGTTAGGATTTAGAAAATCCATAGTGAAGTGTCGTTCACCCCAACTATTGTCTAGCATATGTTAGCTCGTAGACATTACGTTATCTATTAGTTAGGTAGTTAATTAAATTAACATCGTGGAGACGGACGGACTCTTTACCCACTCTGTATGCACGATCAAAAGCCCGAGCGGAGGCGTATTATGTAAAACTATAAATACTCTCTACCTCCCAAGGTAGAGGGTTGGACGTTCATTTCTTAATCTAACCTTCTCTTTGTTTTCTCTAACTTTCTCTCTAGAAAGGATCCCATCTCCCACTTTTTCTCTCTAAGTTTCTTGCTAAGATTCGAACCATATAATTGATTGTTTGTGTTATTCTGATGAACCAATATCCAACAATTGGTATCAAGAGCCATGGTTAGATCATAAAGATTGGTTATTCGTGTGTTTTGATAGTAATTTTGTGTTTAGAATCATCATAAGTGCTTAGGTTTTGGTTTGGAAGGCTTAATTCATCTTGGTTATAGTGTTTTGGATTGGAAAAGTTTAGTTTTTGAAGAGTTTCAAGGAAGCGGTTTGAGTCTCGTACTATTTTCGTGTATGCGGTTTGATGTCATTTGTGTGCGATTTGATCTGATCAAGGAAGAAATTTGTCAAGTTCTTGGATGCGGTTTGTCTAGATTTTTTGTATCGAAATCAGTTTGACTTAAGTGGTTTACGTAAGCGGTTTGACATAAGCGGTTTGACTTAAGCGGTTTGACTTTAAGTGGTTTGACTCAAGCAGTTTGTCTTTAGCGGTTTGTGTTGGGATATGAAAGTGCTGAAGAATGTTAAAGTACTAAAGATTGACAAAATCTTGGAAAAGTCAAAATCTTGCTAAAGAGAAAGTCAAAATCTTCTTCGTCAAGTCAAAATCTTTGCAAAGCTAAAAAGCTATTATATTAGTTTTTTCGAAATCGTGTCAAAATGACGAGTAACGACTGAACCGATGGAACCACTTAGAACTAGTTAAGAGCTGGATATTACGACCAAGAACCGGTTAGAACCGGTTAAGAAAATGCTATTTTGGCCAAGAACCGAGTTAGATCCGACTAAGAAGCGCCTATTCTTGTTAGGATTTAGAAAATCCATAGTAAAGTGTCGTTCACCCCAACTATTGTCTAGCATATGTTGGCTCGTAGATATTACGTTATCTATTAGTTAGTTAGTTAGTTAGAGTAACATCATGGAGGACAGACGAGTCTATACCCTTTGTATGCCACGATCCCGGCCCGAAGCGGATGGCGTATTATGAAAACTATAAATACCCTCCACCTCCCAAGGTAGAGGTTGGACGTTCATTTCTTTATCTAACCTCTCTTTGTTTTCTCTCACTTTCTCTCTAGAAAGGATCCCATCTCCCACTTTCTCTCTAAGTTTCTTGCTAAGATTCAAACCATATAATTGATTGTGTGTGTGTTACAATAACCAATATCCAACAATTGGTATCAAGAGCCATGGTTAGATCATAAAGATTGGTTATTTGTGTGTTTTGTTGGTTCGAATTCTATACAGAAAAGTGTTAAAGTTTGAATTTTGATAGTACTTTTGTGTTTAGAATCATCATAAGTGCTTAGGTTTTGGATTGGAAGGCTTAATTCTTCTTGGTTATAGTGTTTTGGATTGGAATAGTTTAGTTTTCAAAGAGTTTCAAGGAAGCGGTTTAAGTCTCGTACTATTTTCGTGTATGCGGTTTGATGTCATTTGGGTGCGATTTGATCGATCAAAGGCGATTTGTCAAGTTCTTGGATGCGGTTTGTCTAGATTCGTTGTATCGGAGCGGTTTGACTTAAGCGGTTTACGTAAGCGGTTTGACATAAGCGGTTTGACTTAAGTGGTTTAACTCGGCGGTTTGTCTTTAGCGGTTTGACATAAGCGGTTTGACTTCAGCGGTTTGTCTTTGGTTTGATTTAAGCGGTTTGATAAGCGGTTTGATAAGCGGTTTGATAAAAGCGGTTTGATTTAAGCGGTTTGTATTCCGGTTTGACAATCCTGCGATTTGATCAAAAAGCGAGTTTTGACTTTTCTTGTTTGACTATTTGCGTTTTGACCACTTGCGGCTTGACCAAAGTTGACTTTTATGTCAAAACTTGACGGCCATACCTTTTGAACCGTAACTCCGTTTTCAGTGAAATACCAATCAAAATGACCGGAACCGCCTAAACTAGTAGGAGCCAGTTAGAACTAGTTAAGAACCGGATATTCCGGCCAATAACCAGTAAGAACCAGTTATAACCAGTTAAGAAAATGTTATTTTGGCCAAGAACCAGTTAGATCCAGCTAAGAACTGCCTATTCCTATTAGGATTTAGAAAATCCATATTGAAGTGTCGTTCACCCCAACAATTGTCTAGCATATGTTAGCTCATAGACATTACATTATCTATTAGTTAGTTAGTTAGTTAGAGTAACACCATGGTGGACAAACGGGTCTTTACCCACTGTATGCCTGATCCACAGCCCGACAGAGGGCGTATTAAGAAAACCTATAAATACCCTCTACCTCCCAAGGTAGAGGGTTGGACATTTAATTTATTAATCTAAACTTCTCTGTGTTTTTCTCTCACTTTCTCTCTTTAAAAAGGATCCCATCTCCCACTTTCTCTCTCTAAGTTTCTTGCTAAGATTCGAACCATATAATTGATTGTTTGTGTGTTACAATAACCAATATCCAACACTTGGTATCAAGAGCCATGGTTAGATCATAAAGATTGGTTATTTGTGTGTTTTATTGGTTCGAATTCTATAACCTAAAAGTGTTAAAGTTTGAATTTTGACAGTACTTTTGTGTTTAGAATCATCATAAGTGCTTAGGTTTTGGTTTGGAAGGCTTAATTCATCTTGGTTATAGTGTTTTGGATTGGAAAAGTTTAGTTTTTGAAGAGTTTCAAGGAAGTGGTTTGAGTCTCGTACTATTTTCGTGTATGCGGTTTGATGTAATTTGGGTGCGATTTGATCTGATCAAGGAAGCGATTTGTCAAGTTCTTGGATGCGGTTTGTCTAGATTCGTTTTATCGGAAGAGGTTTGACTTAAGCGGTTTACTTAAGCGGTTTGACTCAAGCGGTTTGTCTTTAACGGTTTGACATAACCGGTTTGACACAAGCGGTTTGTCTTCAGCGGTTTGATCTAAGCGGTTTGATAAGAAGCGGTTTAGGTTAAGCGGTTTGATAAGAAGCGGTTTGATAAAAAGCGGTTTGATTTAAGCGGTTTGTATTTCAACGGTTTGACAATCCTGCGATTTGACCAATGCCATTTGAACACTGCGATTTGATCAAAAAAATGAGTTTTGACTTTTACGGTTTGACTATTTGCGTTTTGACCACTTGCGGCTTGACCAAAGTTGACTTTTTACGTCAAAACTTCAAACGGCCATAACTTTTGAACCGTAACTCCGTTTTCAGCGAAATACCTCTCAAAATGACCGGAACAGCCTGAACCAGTTAGAACTAGTTAAGAACTGGATATTCCAGCTAAGAACCAGTAAGAACCAGTTAGAACTAGTTAAGAAAATGCTATTTTGGCTAAGAACCAGTTAGATCCAGCTAAGAACTGCCTATTCCTGTTGGGATTTAGAAAATCCATAGTGAAGTGTCGTTCACCCCAACTATTGTCATGCATATGTTAGCTCGTAGACATTACGTTATCTATTAGTTAGTTAGTTAGTTAGAGTAACACCGTGGAGGGCGGACGGGTCTATACAACTGTATGCACGATCCGGACCCGACGGATGGCGTATTATGAAAAACTATAAATACCTCTACCTCCCAAGGTAGAGGTTGGAAATTCATTTCTTAATCTAACCTTCTTTGTTTTTCTCTCACTTTGTCTCTCTAGAAAGGATCCCATCTCCCACTTTCTCTCTAAGTTTCTTGTTATGATTCGAACCATATAATTGGTTGTTCGTGTGTTACAATCACCAATATCCAATAATTGGTATCAAGAGCCATGGTTAGATCATAAAGATTGGTTATTTGTGTGTTTTGTTGGTTCAAATTCTATACCCTAAAAGTGTTAAAGTTTGAGTTTTGATAGTACTTTTGTGTTTAGAATCATCATAAGTGCTTAGGTTTTGGTTTGGAAGGCTTAATTCATCGTAGTTATAGTGTTTTGGATTGGAAAAGTTTAGTTTTCGAAGAGTTTCAAGGAAGCGGTTTAAGTCTCGTACTATTTTCGTGAATGCGGTTTGAGGTCATTTGGGTGCGATTTGATCTGATCAAGGAAGCGATTTGTCAAGTTCTTGGATGCGGTTTGTCTAGATTCGTTGTATCGGAAGCGGTTTGACTTAAGCGGTTTACGTAAGTGGTTTGACATAAGCGGTTTGACTTAAGCGGTTTGACTTAAGCGGTTTGACTCAAGTAGTTTGTCTTTAGCGGTTTGACATAAGCAGTTTGACTTAAGCGGTTTGACTCAAGCGGTTTGTCTTCAGCGGTTTGAGCTAAGCGGTTTGATTAGAAGCTGTTTGATAAGAAGCGGTTTGATAAAAAGCGATATGATTTAAGCAGTTTGTATTCCAGCGGTTTGACAATTTTGCGATTTGATCAAAAAAATTGAGTTTGACTTTTACGGTTTGACTATTTGCGTTTTGACCACTTGCGGCATGACAAAAGTTGACTTTTTACGTCAAAACTTCAAACGGCCATAACTTTTGAATCGTAACTCCGTTTTCCGCGAAACACCAATCAAAATGATCGGAACAACCTGAACTAGTAGGAACCAGTTAGAACTAGTTAAGAACCAGATATTCCAGCCAATAACTAGTAAGAACCAGTTAGAACTAGTTAATAAAATGCTATTTTGGCCAAGAACCAGTTAGATCCAGCTAAGAACTGCCTATTCCAGTTAGGATTTAGAAAATCCATTGTAAAGTGTCATTCACCCCAACAATAGTCTAGCATATGTTAGATCTTAGACATTACGTTATCTATTAGTTAGTTAGTTAGTTAGAGTAACACCGTGGTGGACAAACGGTCTTTACCCGCTGTATGTCGATCCGGCCCGACGGAGGCGTATTATGAAAACTATAAATACCTCACCTCCCAGGTGGGGTTGGATGTTCCATTTCTTAATCTAAACTTCTACGTGTTTTCTCTCACTTTCTCTCTAGAAAGGATCCCATCACCTACCTTCTCTCTAAGTTTCTTGCTAAGATTCGAACCATATAATTGATTGTTTGTGTGTTACAATAAGCAATATCCAACAATTGGTATCAAGAGCCATGGTTAGATCATAAAGATTGGTTATTTATGTATTTTGTTGGTTCGAATTCTATACCCTAAAAGTGTGAAAGTTTGAATTTTGACAGTACTTTTGTATTTAGAATCATCATAATTGCTTTGGTTTTGGTTTGGAAGGCTTAATTCATCTTCGTTATAGTGTTTTGGATTGGAAAATTTTAGTTTTTGAAGAGTTTCAAGGAAACGGTTTGAGTCTCGTACTATTTTCGTGTATGCGGTTTGATGTCATTTGGGTGCGATTTGATCTGATCAAGGAAGCGATTTGTGAAGTTCTTGGATGCGGTTTGTCTAGATTCGTTGTATCGGAAGCGGTTTGACTTAAGCCGTTTACGTAAGCGGTTTGACATAAGTGGTTTGACTTAAGCGGTTTGACTCAAGCGGTTTGTCTTTAGCGGTTTAACATAAGCGGTTTGACTTAAGCGGTTTGACTCAGCGATTTATCTTGACGGTTTGATCTAGCGGTTTGAAAAAGCGGTTTGATAAGCGGTTTTATAAGCGGTTTGATAAAATCGGTTTGATTTAGGCGGTTTGTATTCGGTGGTTTGACAACCTGCGATTTGACCAATGCGATTTGAACACTGCGATTTGATCAAAAAGCGAGTTTTGACTTTTACGGTTTGACTATTTGCGTTTTACCACTTGTGGCTTGACCAAAGTTGACTTTTACGTCAAAACTTCAAACGGCCATAACTTTTGAACCATAACTCTGTTTCGGTAAGTACCGGTTAGAACCGATTAAGAAAATGGTATTTTGGCCAAGAACTAGTTAGATCCGACTAAGGCGCCTATTCTGTTAGGATTTAGAAAATCCATAGTGAAGTGTCGTTCACCCCAACTATTGTCTTGCATATGTTAGCTCGTAGACATTCGTTATCTATTAGTTAGGTAGTTAGAGTAACACCGTGAGTACGGACGGGTCTATACCCACCTGTATGCACGATCCCACCCGACGGAGGCGTATTATGAAAAACTATAAATACCTCTACCTCCCAAGGTAGAGGGTTGGACGTTCATTTCTTAATCTAACCTTCTCTTTGTTTTCTCTCACTTTCTCTCTCTAGAAAGGATCCCATCTCCCACTTTCTCTCTAAGTTTCTTGCTAAAATTCGAACCATATAATTGATTGTTTGTGTGTTACAATAACCAATATCCAATAATTGGTATCAAGAGCCATGGTTAGATCATAAAGATTGGTTATTTTGTGTTTTGTTGGTTCAATTCTATACCCTAAAAGTGTTAAAGTTTGAATTTTGATAGTACTTTTGTGTTTAGAATCATCATAAGTGCTTAGATTTTGGTTTGGAAGGCTTAATTCATCTTGGTTATAGTGTTTTGGATTGGAAAAGTTTAGTTTTCGAAGAGTTTCAAGGAAGCGGTTTAAGTCTCATTCTATTTTCGTGAATGCGGTTTGAGGTCATTTGGGTGCGATTTGATCTGATCAAGGAAGCGATTTGTCAAGTTCTTGGATGCGGTTTGTCTAGATTCGTTGTATCGGAAGCGGTTTGACTTAAGCGGTTTACGTAAGTGGTTTGACATAAGCGGTTTGACTTAAACGGTTTGACTTAAGCGGTTTGACTCAAGCGGTTTGTCTTTAGCGGTTTGACATAAGCAGTTTGACTTAAGCGGTTTGACTCAAGCGGTTTGTCTTCAGAAGTTTGATCTAAGCGGTTTGATAAGAAGCGGTTTGATAAGAAGCGGTTTGATAAAAAGTGGTTTGATTTAAGCGGTTTGTATTCCAGCGGTTTGACAATCCTGCAGTTTGATCAAAAAAACTGAGTTTTGACTTTTACGGTTTGACTATTTGCGTTTTGACCACTTGCGGCTTGACCAAAGTTGACTTTTACGTCAAAACTTCAAACGGCCATAACTCATTGAACCGTAACTCCGTTTCGGTGAAACACCGATCAAAATGATCTAACAAATTTTAACTAGTAGGAACCGGTTAGAACTAGTTAAGAACCGGATATTCCACCAATAACCAAAGAAGAACCGCTAGAACTAGTTGAGAAAATGCTATTTTGGCCAAGAACCGATTAGATCCAACTAAAAGCGCTTATTCTCGTTAGGATTTAGAAAATCCATAGTAAAGTGTCATTCACCCCAATAATTGTCTAGCATATATTAGCTCGTAGACATTACGTTATCTATTAGTTAGTTAGAGTAACACCGTGGTGGACAAACGGGTCTTTACCCATCAGATGCGTGATCCACGGCCCGACAATGCATGACATGAAAATTATAAATACCCTCTACCTCCTAAGGTAGAGGGTTGGACGTTTCATTTCTTAATCTAACCTTCTCTGTGTTTTTCTCTCACTTTCTCTCTCTAGAAAGGATCCCATCACCTACCTTCTCTCTCTAAGTTTCTTGCTAAGATTTGAACCATATAATTGATTGTTTGTGTGTTACAATAACCAATATCCAACAATTGGTATCAAGAGTCATGGTTAGATCATAAAGATTGGTTATTTGTGTGTTTTGTTGGTTCGAATTATATACCCTAAAAGTGTTAAAGTTTGATATTTGATAGTACTTTTGTGTTTAGAATCTTTATAAGTGCTTAGGATTTTGGTTTGGAAGGCTTAATTCATCTTGGTTATAGTGTTTTGGATTGGAAAAGTTTAGTTTTCGAAGAGTTTCAAGGAAGCGGTTTAAGTCTCGTTCTATTTTCGTGAATGCGGTTTGAGGTCATTTGGGTGCGATTTGATCTGATCAAGGAAGCGATTTGTCAAGTTCTTGGATGCGGTTTGTCTAGATTCGTTGTATCGGAAGCGGTTTGACTTAAGCGGTTTACGTAAGTGGTTTGACATAAGCGGTTTGACTTAAACGGTTTAACTTAAGCGGTTTGACTCAAGCGGTTTGTCTTTAGCGGTTTGACATAAGCAGTTTGACTTAAGCGGTTTGACTCAAGCGGTTTGTCTTCAGAAGTTTGGTCTAAGCGGTTTGATAAGAAGCGGTTTGATAAGAAGCGGTTTGATAAAAAGCGGTTTGATTAAAGCGGTTTGTATTCCAGCGGTTTGACAATCCTGCGATTTGATCAAAAAAACTAAGTTTTGACTTTTACGGTTTGATTATTTGCGTTTTGACCACTTGCGGCTTGACCAAAGTTGACTTTTTACGTCAAAACTTTAAACGGCCATAACTTTTGAATCGTAACTCCGTTTTCAGAGAAACACCAATCAAAATGATCGGAACAGCCTGGACTAGTAGGAACCAGTTAGAACTAGTTAAGAACCTATTCCAGCCAATAACCAGTAAGAACCAGTTAGAACTAGTTAAGAAAATGCTATTTTGGCCAAGAACCAGGTAGATCCAGCTAAAAACTGCCTATTCCTTTTAGGATTTAGAAAATCCATAGTAAAGTGTCGTTCACCCCAATAATTGTCTAGCATATGTTAGCTCGTAGACATTACGTTATCTATTAGTTAGTTAGAGTAACACCGTGGTGGACAAACGGGTCTTTACCCATCGTATGCCTCGATCCACGTACCGACAATGGACGATTATGAAAAACTATAAATACCCTCTACCTCCCAAGGTAGAGGGTCGACGTTTCATTTCTTAATCTAACCTTCTCGCTTTTTCTCTCACTTTCTCTTTAGAAAGAATCCCATCACCTACCTCTCTCTAAGTTTCTTGCTAAGATTCGAACCATATAATTGATTGTTTGTGTGTTACAACAACCAATATCCAACAATTGGTATCAAGAGTCATGGTTAGATCATAAAGATTGGTTATTTGCGTGTTTTGTTGGTTCAAATTCAATACCTAAAAGTGTTAAAGTTTGAATTTTGACAAGATTTTGTGATTAGAATCCTCATAAGTGCTTTGGTTTTGGTTTGGAAGGATTAATTCATCTTCGTTATAGTGTTTTGGATTGGAAAATTTTAGTTTTTGAAGAGTTTCAAGGAAGCGGTTTGAGTCTCATACTATTTTCGTGTATGCGGTTTGATGTCATTTGGGTGCGATTTGATCTGATCAAGGAAGCGATTTGTCAAGTTCTTGGATGCGGTTTGTCTAGATTCGTTGTATCGGAAGCGGTTTGACTTAAGCGGTTTACGTAAGTGGTTTGACATAAGCGGTTTGACTTAAACGGTTTGACTTAAGCGGTTTGACTCAAGCGGTTTGTCTTTAGCGGTTTGACATAAGCAGTTTGACTTAAGCGGTTTGACTCAAGCGGTTTGTCTTCAGAAGTTTAATCTAAATGGTTTGATAAGAAGCGGTTTGATAAGAAGCGGTTTGATAAAAAGCGGTTTGATTAAAGCGGTTTGTATTCCAGCGGTTTGACAATACTGCGATTTGATCAAAAAAACTAAGTTTTGACTTTTACGGTTTGATTATTTTTCGTTTTGACCACTTGCGGCTTGACCAAAGTTGACTTTTTACGTCAAAACTTCAAACGGCCATAACTTTTGAATCTTAAACTGCTTTGAAAACACCAATCAAAATGATCGAACAACTGAACTAGTAGGGAACCGATTAGAACTAGTTAAGAACCTATTCCACCAATAACCAGAAGAACCAGTTAGAACTAGTTAAGAAAATGCTATTTTGGCCAATAACCGTAGATCCATTAAAACTCGCTTATTCTGTTAGGATTTAGAAAATCCATAGTAAAGTGTCGTTCACCCCAATAATTGTCTAGCATATGTTAGCTCGTAGACATTACGTTATCTATTAGTTAGTTAGAGTAACACCGTGGTGGACAAACGAGTCTTTACCCATCAGATGCTCGATCCACGCCCGACAATGGCGGACATGAAAAACTATAAATACCCTCTACCTCCCAAGGTAGAGGGTTGGACGTTTCATTTCTTAATCTAACCTTCTCTGCGTTTTTCTCTCACTTTCTCTCTTTAGAAAGAATCCCATCACCTACCTTCTGTCTCTAAGTTTCTTGCTAAGATTCGAACCATATAATTGATTGTTTGTGTGTTACAATAACCAATATCCAACAATTGGTATCAAGAGTCATGGTTAGATCATAAAGATTGGTTATTTGTGTGTTTTGTTGGTTCGAATTCAATACCCTAAAAGTGTTAAAGTTTGAATTTTGACAGTACTTTTGTGATTAGAATCCTCATAAGTGCTTTGGTTTTGGTTTGGAAGGATTAATTCATCTTCGTTATAGTGTTTTGGATTGGAAAATTTTAGTTTTTGAAGAGTTTCAAGGAAGCGGTTTGAGTCTCGTACTATTTTTGTGTATGCGGTTTGATGTCATTTGGGTGCGATTTGATCTGATCAAGGAAGCGATTTGTCAAGTTCTTGGATGCGGTTTGTCTAGATTCGTTGTATCGGAAGCGGTTTGACTTAAGCGGTTTGACGTAAGCGGTTTGACTTAAGCGGTTTGACTTAATCGGTTTGACTCAAGCGGTTTGTCTTTAGCGGTTTAACAGAAGCGGTTTGACTTAAGCGGTTTGACTCAAGCGGTTTATCTTCAGCGGTTTGATCTAAGCGGTTTGATAAGAAGCGGTTTGATAAGAAGCGGTTTGATAAAAAGCGGTTTGATTTAGGCGGTTTGTATTCCAGCGGTTTGACAACCCTGCGATTTGACCAATGCGATTTGAACACTGCGATTTGATCAAAAAAACTGAGTTTTAACTTTTACGGTTTGACTATTTGCGTTTTGACCACTTGCGGCTTGACCAAAGTTGTCTTTTCGTCAAAACTTCAAACGCCATAACTTTTGAACCAGAATCTGTTTTCATAAATACCATCAAAATGACCGTAACAACTGAACTCAGAGGGAACCGGTTAGAACTAGTTAAGAACTGGATATTACAGCCAAGAACCGTTAGAACCAGTTAAGAAAATGCTATTTTGGCCAAGAACCGGTTAGATCCAGCTAAGAACTGCCTATTCTTGTTAGGATTTAGAAAATCCATAGTAAAGTGTCGTTCACCCCAGCTATTGTCTAGCATATGTTAGCTCATAGATATTACATTATCTATTAGTTAGTTAGTTAGTTAGAGTAACATCGTGGAGGACGGACGAGTCTATACCCACTGTATGCCTGATCCACAGCCCGACATATGGCGTATTATGAAAAACTATAAATACCCTCCACCTCCCAAGGTAGAGGGTTGGACGTTTCATTTCTTTATCTAACCTTCTCTTTGTTTTTCTCTCACTTTCTCTCTCTAGAAAGGATCCCATCTCCCACTTTCTCTCTCTAGTGGAGGCTTTGGTGGTGACGAGAGGGAGGTCAATGGAACCTGGCTCCAGTGGGAGTCACAATCATGGTAAATCTAGAACAGGAAGGAAGAAGAGTTTTAAATGCTACAAATGTGGCAAGCCGGGTCACTTTAAGAAAGATTGTCGAGGTTTAAATACCTCTAATCCTCAGGGAAATTTCGCAAGCACTTCAGAAGATGGTAACGCTCTGTGTTGTGAAGCGGTAGCTGTAAATGAAGGCAGGAAAAGATTTGCAGATGTATGGTCGTTCGATACAGGAGCTACTTTTCATTCGATCAAGAAGAGAACGGTTTCATCAATATAAACCTATATCCGGAGGTGGATCTGTAGACGCTGCAATGATCATGAACTACGATCATTGGAATTGGAAATATCATGGTGAAAGTGCATGATGGTACAGCCAGACTATTCGGGATGCGCGACACGTGGAGGGCCCGAGAATGAATCTATTTTTTTCGATAATTGATGATCTTGGTTGTAAGGTTGAAATACAAAACAAGATCATGAAAGTTATAAAAGGCGCTTGTACTTATGAAAGGTGAAAAGGTGGTCGCAAACTTATACCAACCGAAAGGAGAGGTAATGGAGGAGGCGAAGATCTGCTTCACATAGTTCAAGTCATAGAGTTGCAATAACATGGCATCGAAGCTTGGACATATGTCGAACAAGGAATGAAGATTCTTGTTGAAAGGAAGTTAATTCTCGCCTCTCAAAGGTTTCTTTACCTTTCGTGAGCATTGTGTTATCTGCAAGCAAGATCGCCTAAATTCAAGACATCAAATTCTAGAAGTGTCTCGCTCTAGAATTGGTTCACTCGATGTGGCAGCATCGGTCCTATCCCCGGGAGGAGCAAAGTATTTATTATCCTTCATTGATGACTATTCCAGAGATGTTGGTGTACCCAATCAAGAAGAAGTCCGATGTGTTTGAAGTTTTCAAAGTTTACAAAGCGCTGGTCGAACTTGATTCGGAAAGAAGATCAAGTGTTCGAGGACGATAATGGAGGTGAATACACCGGTGATGAATTTTATACCTTTTGCGAGCAAGAAGGAATCAAAAGGAAATTACAACAAAGATACACTCCTCAACAAAATGGAGTGGCAGAAATAATGAATGTAACCTTGTTAGAAAGAGCAAGAGCAATGTTGGCAAATCGCAAGCTTGGAAAAATCATTCGGGGGCGTAGGTCAATACCGCTATGTGATAACTGTCACCTTCAATCAGAATCGAGTTGAAGACACCAATGGAGATGTGGACGGAAATCCAATCAACTATTCAAACCTTCATATATTTGGAAGTCCTGTACGTGATGTACAATTCTCAAGAAACTACAAAGTCGGATCCAAAATCCGTAAAAATGTTTGTTCTTGGGGTGTTGGACTGAGTAAAGGGTATCGCATGGGACCCCACTTCCCACAAAGTAGTCGTCAGCAAATATGTTGTCTTTGTGGAAGACAAAATTCAAGATAATGAAGAAGGTGATAGCACTATAAGAGAAACTACATCAATACAACTGGAAAAGCAGTTTCAGCCAAGTGATTCTTCTAAAGCCGTACCACATCACGAGGTGAATGAGACAACCGAGTCTCAAGCTCCAATCAATCGTACTCTTAATCGTGAAAGAAAACGCCCGGTGTGGCACTCGGATTATGTTATGGAGGCAATGTTGCATATTGTCTTCTTACAGAGGAAGGAGAGCCATCAACTCTTCAAGAAGCATTGAATAATTCGGATGTTTCGCTCGATGGAAGCAATGCACTAAGAAATTGAAGCTCTTCATAAGAATAAAACGTGGAACTAATGCCACTACCAAAGTAGAAAACCTATTGGAAACAAATGGGTGTATAAGATCAAGAGGAACGTGATGACCAAAGTGGAGAGGTATTGTGCAAGATTGGTAGTCAAAGGATATGCTCGTAAAGAGGGAGTCGATTTCAATGAAATATTTTCCCACGGGTTCGAATGACAACTGCTCGAGTAGTTCCGCAATGTGTGCTACGTGATAATTTACATCTAGAGCAAATAGATGTGAAAACCGATTTCTTCATGGAAATATTGAGGAAGAAATTTACATGCTCCAACCGTAAGGTTTTAAACAAAAGGAAAAGAGAACTTGGTTTCGAGTGTTAAACAAATCTCAGACGGTTTAAAGTGCACCGTGGGTGTAGGTACAAGAGATTTGATTCTTTCATCATTGGCCTTGGATATAACAGACTACATGCACCCTTGTGCATATTACAAGAGGTTCGAGACAATGATTTTGTCATCTTGTCAAGTTATATGTTGACGACATGTTAGTTGCAGAGCCACAACAATGATCAGACAAGAACTCAAGGCACAACTCGTTAGGGAATTCGAGATGAAAGACCTTGGACCCGCAAACAAGATTCTAGGGATGCAAATTCACCGAGATAGAGTTAGTAGGAAATTTTGGCTTTCACAGAAAAATTATGTGAAGAAAATCTTGCAAAGGTTTAATATGCAAGATTGTAAGTCAATATCAACCCCGTTTCCTACTAATGTCAAGTGAAGAAGAGAGGATGGAAATATCTCGAGTATCGTATGCATCAGCAGTGGGAAGTTTAATGTTCGCGATGATTTGTACAAGACCAGACATTGCACATGCAGTGGGAGTAGTGAGTCGGTACATGACGGAACCTGGTAGAGAGCATTGGGAAGCTGTGAAGAGGATCCTTAGATACATTAAAGGAACCCCGGATGTTGCATTATGTTATGGGAATCGATATAATCATAAGGATATGTTGATTCGACACGCAGTGATCTTGACGAAGTAAATCAACCACCGGTATGTGTTTACACTTTCTCGCGGAACAAGAAGTCGGGTTTCAAATCTGCAGCCGGCTTGTCGCTATGTCAACGATGTAAGGTAATATGTTGCACCGCTCAAGCCAAAGAAAGAAGCAAAGATGGTTGAAGATGTTGTTGGAAGAGCTCTGCACGAACAAGAGAAAATTACTCTATTTTGTGACAATCGAGCGCTTTGTATCTAGCAAGGAATCCGGCATTTCATTCAAGGACAAAGCATATACGAAGTTCAAGATCACCGCTCGTGAGAAAGTGGAAGAAGGAACCGTGGATATGCGAAAATTCATACCGATGATAACATGGCGATTATCGATTAAAGCAATCAATTGTGACAAGTTTATATGGTGCCGATCCTCATGCGGCCTAGCGGAAACGTAAGCAACATGAAAGTGCAAGGAAGGATAACGGTGTGAAGATCGATTTAGCTTCAATCGGATCTTCAAGTGGGAGATTGTTAACAGATACAACGTATCCAAATTAAAGAATCTTGCAAGTTGGTGGCCAAATTGGTGGAACAAAATGAATGGTTGGCAAGTTGGACAACAATGGTAGCCAACTTGTTATTGGTAGTGTGTTCATGCATGACGTTATGCTCAACCTTTGCCTATAAAAGGAAGGCTCCGTTGCCTCAATTAGCATCCCATTCTACAATCACTAACACATAGTGTTTTGTATGTCTTTCTTTCTCCTAGTACTTGTGAGTTTAATTAGAGAGTTTGTGTGGTATCTCCTAATACAAGAGATATAACGATTAGTGTTTATCCTTGTAACTAGAGAGAAGGTGTAACTCCTAGTTTTCATCATAGTGAAACGTATCTTTCTTTGCCCGTGGTTTTTACCCTATCGGGGTTTTCCACGTTATATCCGTGTGTCATCTTTTATTAGTATTTTCATATTTTAGTTGTGGGTTTGCTTTAGTCCGGTGTCACTTTTCTCAACACACATCCCTTCATATCATGCTTGTTCATGCAGTATATATATGTTCATGAAATGACAGTTATCATCAATAATATTACAGTTAATATAGTTACTTTCCCTCCAAATATTTTTGTCTTTGTCTATCATTTGCATACTACTCTGCACATAAACACCTACACAGACTTTCAAACATTTGTCCTGTACAATGGTGAACACAAACTCCTATCATGAACACAGATGGTCAAGACTGCAGAACAAGGGACTTGGCCATTCTAATACTGACATGGGTTATGTTGTTAACGTATTGCGTCCTCTTTTTGAACTATGGAAACCCTTACTACAAGAACAAGAAAACACTTATTATCGCTGACATATGAGCCTTCCTCAAGCTCTTCAAGCTGATGATGATACCTCTAGCATGATAGATGTCTTTCAGCCAAACTCATTTTAGCCTCTTTAGACGCATTTTATTCACAAGATTGTGGGTAGTGAAGAAATAAGTCAACTACAAGCAACATTCGAGCCAAGAAAGAGCTTTTTTTTTTTTTTGGTAAAGGGGAAAACACACCCCGGTAAAATATATTACTCCAATAAACCGTTTAAGTACAACGGATGAGAGTGAAAGAACAATTTATCATATACAGGTTCTCACTTTTGTTTATGTTCATTAGTTTATCATAAATTTCTTTGTATGTCGCTGAAGGAGAATTTTCAGGACGTAGATTTGATAAATTATGGTCATCTATAATCTATCTGCAACTTTGTTATTATGTTTATATGCAATATGTATGTTCAAGGGAAATTCTCACAATTGTTGGAAAATTTAGTGCACTTGTGGGATTAGTTCACACCTTGTAATGGGTTAGGAGGTACGGAGTGTACACTCATAAGGTCCATGAACACCTCGACTCTAAGAGTGGTTTGTATTGATAGTGCTTGGTGAAAGTATTGTTGTGGTTAACATCGATTATCGGTATCCATCAAGCAAAGATTAAACAGATCAAGTTTCCATCAAGTAGTGTATACACCAAGCAAATGATGTTTCCATCAAGCAAAGGTATCCACCGAAGCACTATGAACGCATCGATATAAGTAATCGATAAATGACAGCTATAATCGCATCATTATGACCACGCTTAATTGGTCATGTAACCACTAACGGCTATAATGGGATAATTATGAGGCTATTAATGGGCCGATTAATACTCATAATTCCATTAGAACGGTCAAGAGTATTATCCTATAAATAGATATCCGAACATGTATGAAACATACACGTAAAACACTAAACACTTATAAGCGCAAGGGTTAAAGAATTGTGCCTAATTTCTAACTACATTTGGTCTTATCCCAAGTAGATATTCGTGATACCCGTGCATTAGGGTCGAATAGTTTACTTTGGAAAGTGATCACACGATTCAAGTGATATCCGTAACCACCGGTGGTATCTGTCACCGAACCGCCAGTATTTCGCCGAAGTTGATTATCTACACCCTCTGTTGGGATCTATACGCCAACAATCAAAGTAAACTATTTAGTGATAATCAATGGCAACCGCCGCTATGAACATATGGCTTCAAACTTTGCAAAGGCGGACAAGTTTGAAGGGGTGGACTTTAGAGGTGGGCGTTAAGATGCACTTTGTCCAAGCATGAGTGTAGTCTATGTGCCGACTACTCCAATTCTCGATGATGGTGATGATGCTACCGTGGAGCAGATCAAGAGGAGGAGCAAGTGGAGAATGATGACTACATTTGCAAGAGGTCTTATTTTCAATGGTATGTCCGATTCTCTGCTTGATATTTATCGTAACTTTGAATCTTCCAAAGAACTGGATTCCTTGGATGCCAAATATATGGTCGAGGATGCATCAAGTAAGAAGTTCCTTGTTAGTAATTTCACAAATTACAAAATGACCGATTCAAGACCGCCATGGAACAATACAATGAACTTCTTGGAATACTTGGAAGGTTTACACAACACAATATGCACATGGATGAGGCTATTTCGGTCTCTTGTGTTATTGATAAACCCTCCTTCGAAAGATTTCAAGCATACCTTGAAACATAAGAAGGAGGAATTAACTCGTTGAGTGGGCATACCATCCGCGCATTGAGGAATCTCTCAAGGTGCGTGATAATGACAAGCCAAAGAGTGGCAATGTCGCCGACCATCTGTTGTCAATATGGTGGAGCATAACAACCCACTGTGTACAATGACAACAAAGGCAAACGCAAGTATCATGACAACACAAGGGCGGATCCTAACAAGAAGGCAACACCTACTTGTTGGAAATGTGGCAAGACCGGTCACATTAAAGGGACTTCAAGGGTGTTAAAATTGGTGGTAAAGCCAATGGATCGTGCACTAATGGTTCAGTGGAGTGGTGGTTCACCCAACTCACCGAAAGGTCGAATATGTTTAATAAGTCTTTTCGCATTTATTATGTTACATATGTATCTCGAATCTTTTATGTGCGTGATGATGATGTTGTGGTGGGTTGACTCGTGCAACAGCTTCATGTGCAAAGATAGAAGTCGGTTCAAGACTTATGAGTCACCGAATGATGGTTCTATTCTTCACACGGGAAATGAGTCAATGACCTTGGTGCATGGTCGTGGTTGTGTAGATCTTATGTTTAGTTCAGAAAGATTGTAACTTTGTTTGATGTTATTCATGTTCCCGATATCGAAGAACTTGGTTTCAAGTAGTATTTTGAATAATTATGGTTATAAACAAGTTATTGAGTCTCGATAAATTTGTGCTTTCAAAGCATGGTGTTTTTATTGGTTTTGCTATTTATGTAATCAAATGTTCAGCTTAATGTTTCCATCGATAGTATGTCCATACCACCGACAATGTTATTTCAAATTTTTATGACCACTTTTGATCGACCGATTCTAACCTATGGCATGCTAGACTTGGTCATGTTCACTATAAAAGAATGCAAGATATGTCTAGGGATGGTTTAATCCCTACTTTTGACATGGACACCGAAAAGTGTAAAACTTGCATGTTGACCAAGATAACCAAGAAACCCTTTCGTGGTGTTAGTCGTGAGACTAAGATCTTGAGCTTATTCACAGGACTGTGTGATTTGCATGCTACTCCTTCTTTGGGGAATAAGAAGTACTTTGTGACATTTATTGATGATGCTTCTAGATTTTGTTATGTCTATCTCGTTACATACCAAGGATGAAACATTAGATAAATTCAAAGTGTTTAAAACAAGTTGAATTACAACTGGGTCTTTGATCAAAAGATTAAGGATCGATAGGGAGGTGAGTACATGGATACTCAAGATTTCATCTGTTGGAATAATCCATGAAACGATCGCCTTTATACTCCTCAAAGAAATGGCATTTCTAAAAGGAAAAACAGGTGCTAAAGGAGATGGTTAATTCCATGTTGTCCTATTCAGATCGAGTCAAGGGTTCGGGTGAAGCTATGTTAACAACTTGCTATTTGCTAAATAGGGTTCCCAACAAAAGGAACAAGGTTACCCTTATGAACTATGGACTAAAAGGAAACCCAACCTCGAACTATCTCGTGGTCCGGGGTTGTAGGGTGCTAAGACTCTCGATCCAAAGCAAAAGACTTTGGGTGAAAGAGGCATTGATCGCATCTTTGTTGGATATGCCGAGCATTCCAAGGCTTTTAGGTTCTATGTTATTGAACCTAATGAACATGTTTCAATTAACTCTATAATTGAATCAAGGATGCAACTTTGATGAGAATAGATTCACATCAGTCCCTAGACCAAATCGAGGATTCCTAATAGAACTCATGATATCGGTGTATCGAGGTCCCTAATGATGAACCATCAATGGTCCCCGATGAGGTTGTGGTTCAAGAATCGAACCTCGTGCTCGTGAAGAGCAAAAGGGTCGACTCCAAAGTCATTTGGACCGAGTTTCAACTATACCTAGTCAAGGTACAAGGATGAGGTCTCGCACCAATACTCCTATTGCTTCATTGTCGAGGATGATCCCAAGACATTTGAAGAAGCAATGAAGTCCTAGGACATTGCTTTCTCGAAAGAAGCAATTAATGATGAGATGGATTCCATCATGGGCAACAACACTGGTGTTGGTTGATCTATCACCGTGTTGCAAACCTCTGGTTGCAAATGGATTTTCAAAAGGAAAATGAAGGTAGATGGAACTATTGAAAAGTTCAAGGCTAGACTAGTTATTCGTGGCTTTAAACAAAAGTCGTGATAGACTATTTTGATACTTATGCCCTCGTGGCTCGTGACGCACCATAAGACTACCGATTGCTATGGTATCTATTCACAACTGATTATTCATCGATGGATGTGAAGACGACTTTCTTGAATGGTGAATTGGAAGAGGAGGTTTATATGAACCAACCTCGTGGCTTCATCATGCCCGGAAATGAAAACAAGGTGTGTAAACCGATTAAGTCTCTTTATGGACTTAAGCAGCACCTACAATGGCATCAAAAATTTGATGAAGTGGTTTTGTCTAGTGGTTATGTTCTTAACCAAGTCGACAAATGTGTATATAGCAAATTTGATGAATCTGTAAAGGAGTCATCATTTGTCTATATGTTGATGACATGTTGATATTTGGCACCGATTAAAATCAGTTGACCGACAAAGGAATTTTTGTCATCAAGGTTCTCCATGAAAGACATGGGGAGGCCGATGTTATCCTTGGTATAAGGATTAAACATGAAAGTAAAAGTATTTATATATCTCGCCTCATTATATTGAGAAGGTAATGAGGAAATTCAATTATTTTGATTGTACTCCAAAGGAGTACACCTATGGATACTGTGAGAAGCTAATGCCTAATCATGGCAAGGTCAGATCTCAACTTGAGTATTCTAGGTAATTGGTCGCCTGATGTATGCCATGACTTGTACAAGACCGATATTGGTTTTGCAAAGGGAAAATTGAGCGGTATACTAGTAATCCTAGTGCTCATCATCGCAAGCGCTCAAAGTCTATCAAGTATTCAAGAGAACTATGGATTATAGTCTCTCATATAATCGTTACCCATCGTTGTTGGAAGGTTACACCGATGCAAGTTGATCAAGAACATCAAGACAATTCGCCTACCGCTGGTCGGGTATTCCTACTGGTGGAGGTGCAATTTCTTGGGCATCCAAGAAGCAAACTTGCATCACCAGCTCAACAATGGAATCAATTTGTGGTTTTAGCAACCGCGGTAAAGAAGTCGAATGGTTGTAAAACTTGCTTGAGATTCCATTGTGGCTAAACCTATATCACCTATTTCTATCCGGTGTGATAGTGCAGCTACATTGGCTAGGGCTTATAGCCGATGTACAATGGTAAGTCTAGACACTTAGGTGTCGTGCATAGCATGATTCGCGAGCTTATCATGAATGGGGTGGTATCTATAGAGTTTGTTAGATCTCAATGTAACTTAGGCGATCACTTGACGGTGGACCAAGCAGAGACTTGGTTATAAAGTCGCTAAAGGGATGGGTTTAAGTCCAACTTAGTCATCGAATGTTAGGACACCCAACTCCCTCCCGAGGAAACTTAGGAGCCGAGTTCAATGTGGAAAGTCAATATTCGGTGGACTGGAGCACATGTTTTATTTACATCCCAAGGTTGTGCTCGTAACTCGCCGAAAGGAGGATGAAGTCTTTACTTAATGGTTATATTTTCTTTGAAAAGTGCTTGGGTGAGCATGACTAAAGAGGAACCACCTATGTAAATGTTGAAGTTTTGCCGCCTGAAGCTTTGACTTTAGCTTTTACAACATTTATGAATTTGGATATGGACACATGGCTTGTATAGTGTCGAGTCATAATGTTTGAAAACTTGTGTGTAGTTATCTTCGTGTATTCAAATGGGTTCAAGGGTTCAATTTTAGAACACCCCGATTCTCGAATATTTGAACGTAATTACTAAGATGGAAATTCAACTCGTGACATTTTCATTTATGCACATGTTTTGCTTAATGTTTAATTTTCATGCAAAAGAAGTGAACTAAATTGGGAGGATTGTTGGAAAATTTAGTGCACTTGTGGGATTAGTTCACACCTTGTAATGGGTTAGAGGTACGGAGTGTACACTCATAAGGTCCATGAACACCCTAACTCTAAGAGTGGTTTGTATTGATAGTGCTTGGTGAAAGTATCATGTGGTTAACATCGATTATCGCGGTATCCACCAAGCAAAGATTGCAGGATCGATGTTTCCATCAAGTAGTGTATACACCAAGCGTTGATGTTTCCACCGGGCAAAGGTATCCACCGAAAAGCACTATGAACGCATCGATATAAGTATCGATAAATGACGATATAATCGCATCATTATGACCACGCTTAATTGGTCATGTAACCACTAACGGTTATAATGGGATAATTATGAGGCTATTAATGGGCCGATTAATACTCATAATTCCATTGAACGGTCAAGAGTATTATCCTATAAATAGGATATCCGAACATGTATGAAACATACACAGAAAACACTAAACACTTATAAGCGCAAGGGTTAAAGAATTGTGCCTAATTCTCTAACTACATTTGGTCTTATCCCAAGTAGATATTCGTGATACCCTGCATTAGGGTCGAATAGTTTACTTTGGAAAGTGATCACACGATTCCAAGTGATATCCGTAACCACCGGTGGTATCTGTTTCACGAACCAGCTTGTATTTCAAGTTGATTATTCACACCTCCGTCGGGATCTATACGCCAACAACAATGACCTAAAGGAAAACCAATAAGGAATAAGCACACAAACACAAACACGGGACTTAAACTTGTTTGGTCGATTTGGAGTCATTTTCAATCAGAGATAACAAACATAGAACCCTCTAACATACTTATACCCGTAAACCTCTATACGCCTGCTCAGGTCCTATACAAGAGAAAATTCTACAATACTAAGGGGTCAAAGTCTTCGGACCTAGCAGCCTTTTTGTCTAGTAATAACATAAACATTTCACTTGGGGTGTTGTGATCCACAATTCCAGTTTGGGTAGTAAAACCATTCGGGACATTTACAAACTTTAAAACTCATATATGGGTGGGAAGAAACATATGCTAGTTTCTTGTGTTTAGCTGAAAATCAATGCATATGCATCAAGGAGAATAAAACTAATAGGGAACCTTTATTACAAGTTAAAAGTGCAAAATTCACAATTCCATGTATCTAAAATATGTAAATCAAGTAAAACACGAAGAGCTTTAAAGTTTTTTCATGTAACCAGATTTTGTGTTTTAAATCCATTTATCTGAAGTGCAGTCACCACCAGGATATCTCATTTCATGAGCCAAACAAGGACCATCTGGTTCGGTTCCAAAGTCGACATAGAAATTTGGGTTTATAGCAAGTCCACCTTTCTCAGTGTTGACATCAATCTGCAGCATGTGAGACCCTTTTTCTACAACTTCTCGATAGAAATGCTTGTTTCATTTGCTAAATAACGAATTAGTATCGTAGAGACGTTTACCGTCTAAGCTTAGTTGTATCATTTGTGGTCCTCCTAGCAATCGCTGTCCCTAAATGAAATAATCATAAAGAGTTTAAATGATGCATGAGTTGTATAGATGGTTCAAGTGTGTGAAAAATTAACGTTAAAAAAATACACGTTGTAATGAATAAGTTTTGTTGGACTAGTTATTAGTCTATTATTATTCTATTTGATCCATTTGATCAGCCCGTTACACTACAACAATTTACAGTTTGACACTATTAGAGGGGACTTTTGGGGGCTTTTGGAAAGAACAAGTCCTCACCAAGAGTCGCCATAAGGTCCTCTTCAATACCTTGTCGTGAAAGCTTTTAGCGATGGCGTTTTTAGACTTTTGTCGGCGACAAGTGGGTCTCACGAATTTTCTTAATCAAAGTTATGCAACTGGGGCCCACCACACCTTTGGAGAGGATATGCATGAGATGTTAAACATATAAGTAGAGATGATATAGATATACATGAGATGTTAAACGGATGAGTCGAGATGATATGTATATACACGAGATGTTAAACGGATAAGTCGAGATGATATGAATATACATGAGATGTTATACGGATGAGTTAAGATGATATGGATATATATGATATGTTAAATGGATAAGTTGAGATGATATGGATATACATGAGATCATAAACGGATGAGTCGAGATGACATGGATATGCATGAGATGTTAAACGGATGAGTCAAAATGATATGGATATACATGATATGTTAACGGACGAGTCGAGATGATATGGATATACATGAGATGTTAAATGGAAAAGTCGTGATATTGATATACATGAGATTTTAAGCGGATGTGTTGAGATGATATAGATATACAAGATATGTTAAACGGATGAGTCGAGATAATATGGATATACATGAGATATCAAACGGATGAGTCGAGAGAATATGGATATACATGAGATGTTAAATGGATAAGTCGAGATGATACTGATATACACGATATGTTAAACAAATGTGTTGAGATGATATGGATATACATGAGATGTTAAGTGAATGAGTTGAGAGATGGTATTGATATACAAGATATGCTAAACGAATGAGTCGAGATGATATGGATATACATGAGATGTTAAACGGATGAGTCGAGATGATATGGATATACACGAGATGTTAAACGGATGAGTCGATATTATATGGATATACATGATATGTTAAACAAATGAGTCAAGATGATATGAATATACATGAGATGTTAAATAGATGAAAAGAGGTTGCATGTGTGGGAAAAATACAAGAAGAATATGGATTTTGTCAGGAAGCTTGGTATTCCCAACACCAAACCTTTGATTTTAACCATCATTAGAGACAACGAATAGAGAAAATTTGAAGTAATCACAATTTCAAATGGAGTCTGTTTGGTTACAAGCAATGGGAGATGATGTTGGCTATCCTAAACAAGAAGAAAGGGGCCAATGTTGCTGAATTAGTCAAGAATCTGGTAAAAAGGTTTGATAAAGTGAGAAAACAAGAGAAATCCTAGGAATTAATACAAATAAGCCCATGTGTATTTAAAATCCTCTTAAAACCTCTCCCTTTCAAAAGAAAAGGAAGAGAAATGCGGAACATGAACCTGAACCATTCATTGGTGCTCTCCATTGCAATAGGATCCCTCCTGAAGGAGTTCCATTCAGAGAAGCATGGTAATTGAAACCCCTAAACATGGGATATTATTTACCGATTTGTTTTATCAACAATAATTTCAGAGAGTCTCTAAATTGCACAAGGTAGACACTCACACTCTCTTCTCGCTACAAGATCGTTGCATTAAATGAAAATATACCTAAAGGATTTAGACTCTAAGATTTTGGATGATATCATTAACAAGAGGAGGACAAGCACATCCTTATTTCTATGAAAATGAAGTCGAACGATGAATAAGCAAGACCGAAAAATTAACATGTTTTCATCTATGTTTAAATGTTTTGTAACTTACTAATAATAATGATCTTTGTCACACCCCGTCAAAGGCGGAAACACGGGATGTAACTGGGAAAGGCACATTGCATAACATCATAGATTCATACCTTATATTTGTCACAACAATAGTTTACAAAACATTTCTCGTCTAAAAGTTTAAAAGTGCAACATGTCTTGTTTGATAACTTGTCTTCTTGAAAACATGGTACCGATGTATCAAATGATTTGACTCCAATAATTGTGCCTTCAAATACCTTAATAATGATCACCTTAAAATGGTACTTGAAAACGTCAACATAATGTTGGTGAGCTCGTAGGTTTAAGAGTAAAACCAGTGAGCTGTGAATACATATAGTGTAGGACAATAGTGAGCATGATAACCAATTATAAGCACAAGTCAAAACAAAATAGTGTCTTGCCAACTGAACCTACCACGATTGTTACACACATAAATAATACATTGTGGGGAACTACCCCGATAGATCTATCAAAATGTTTCGGCTCTCAACGAGTTAATAAATACAGCAATTGCATGTCCACATCGTCGAATAAAACATTTTATTGCACATAATCGCATCATCACACATATATGTCCAAAATCATGTAAAACAATAGTTCACAGCATAAAAACAGTTGAAAAGCATTTAGTACCATTTCCACCCCAAGGAAAACATATAAAACGTAATACGAGAACTCACCTTGAGTGAAGTAATACAAGTTGGAATAACGTGCACGAAATCGAGGTTCGGTGACTCTAACCGCAACCTAAATAATTAATATGTCTTAGGTTCGAGAAATAATGTCGTGTATGTAACTTAATAAAATGTTATATCACCCGTACATGTTTGCATAAAAGTTTAATTGTGAAAATGTAGTTACATCGAAGTTTTCTATCAATAGTCGTTATTTACATTTTAAACGTCTTAACAAGTATTTCTCGTAATTAAGTTGTAGTAGTCTCGTTAATGTGTATCAAGGAAAAAATTACCGACGCACTTTATTACATGTTACTATTGTCGTTATAAGTTATTTACGAGAAAACAAAGTTTTCCGACGTTAACTTTTATATTTCGTTAAGTTGTCAAAATGGATGAGTGACCTTGGAAAACTAGTCATAAAATGACCGTTAATCAGTAGTTGAGACTCAACTTAGTGGATTTAAGGAGTATGGAACAAGGTCTACAAAAGTCTAGAACTGGACTTCAGCTCAATCGGACCCGATCCTACATAAAAATGGCCTCGAAGTTGGCTACTCAGTCAAGTTGTTGTTTTAAGCGCTCGGGCAAGTTTACGAGGTTATAATTTATTCGTTATAGATCCGTTTGACAAATGGTTGGACTTTTAGAAAATAGGTCATGTCTACTTTACTTTTGTCACTTCTATTATTTTTCCATAACGGACTCTACCATCGTAAAAACGGGCTTGAACATGGTCACCACAAAACCGCCCCGACTTTTAAAGTCAAAATATGTATACCTTGTATAAACATGAACAATCTCATCCTTGATAAAATCCAACTTTTTTTCTACTTAAACCCCACGTCATCAATTTACTCATATATCATATGTTCCAAACTCGACAATAACAAAACAAACACATTCGTTCATTATTAGATTGCAAATTAACAAACCCATATATCCTTATCTCTAAATCTTTTCATTCCTATAAACAACAACAATACACAAATTCAATATAGGTCAACTATAAAAAACATAATTTACAAAATTAACTATGGGCCAAAAAATCAATGGGCAAATTGCACAAAAGGATATCAAACTTGCATTCAATTTCAATTTAAGGTATTCAACTCTTTTTTTCCCAATTTAAGGTACCCAATTTATTTTTTATTGCAATGTTATGCTGTTACGAG
This sequence comes from Chrysanthemum lavandulifolium, assembly GCA_022545495.1. Lineage (NCBI taxonomy): Eukaryota > Viridiplantae > Streptophyta > Magnoliopsida > Asterales > Asteraceae > Chrysanthemum > Chrysanthemum lavandulifolium. The sequence goes on from CM040242.1 coordinate 297,083,926, forward strand.
GTTACCAGGTCACATTTATGTAGTTAGCAGGTCACCACATTTCTGGGAACATGACTTGTTTTCTTCCGCCAACTTGCTCAAGTTGTGACAAGTGATTTACATTTCAAAACCAAAAATGTTCATCATAATACAAAAAAAGTTTTGCAATGAGTCAAATCTCAACATAGCGTTAGATGCAAAAACCAATCTTTTTTAACAAAGAACGTCAACTTAATGGTTCAGTAAACTTCCAAATCAATTCCAAAACAATAATGGCTGGAATTGCTTAGTGATATGGACAAAGAAATATTAAATCAAAATTAAAATAAACAAACAGGTTGTTTGAATATTGGGAAATAACTTCGTACTGTGCGTTGGTGTGTTTGAACGGATCGATAATATGAAATAAAGACATCTCTTAATATGAGTTTTGCAAATGAGTGTGTTCATGGGGAACAAGAGAAAAACAAAACACTTTATATGAATTTTGAGATTAATCTTTGACGGTAATTGTATAGATTGAATGAAGGATATGTTTATTTGGTTACGAATATAATAAGATGCGATATTGGAATACAACTAAAGTAAAACAAAATTATAAGGGGCGCCTTGGTTCAAATAGAGGAATAGAAATGAGAAAGGTAAAGGGAATGCTAAGGATTGTAATGAGTATATTGCATTACCCCTAATTTTTATAACACCTAATTTGTAGGGTAATGCTTCATTACCTTGTTTTGGATAATGGTCCATTGCATAATAATATACTAAGCATAAGTAATGATTATCTTTCTCATTGCCCACCCTCTAATACATCCAACCAAGCATGCCCTAAGTTTTTGGCCGGATGTTACCGGTAGTTAGTCGGGGAAGATAAAGTATGATAATGGTAACTGGAACCCTTTGTAGGTAAGAGCTTCCCAACATTGCAATAAAAAACTTAGATACTTTATATTGAGAAAAAATAGTTGAGTACCTTAAATTGAAATTGAATGTAAGTTTGATACATTTTTATGCAATTTGTCCGAAAATCAATTAATATAATAAAAACATTAGTATTATTGAAGTAGAAGTAGAAAATTAAACATGGAACTCAAAATCTTACCAAAATTAAGGATCATATCTTATTCTTTCAACTAATTTGAGGTATAAACTAACTGTTGAATTGAATGAATTGTAATTAATTTTGAGAATCTATGTGATTGTGATATTCAACTTTGTTTCTGAAACGATTTAAGGTTAGGAACTCCAGTGAACTTGATTTAGGTTTTGGGAGGGAGGATTGTCAATCGGGGTAATTTTTTTTTAATTTTTTTTTCAAATTACATAATACACCCTTTAATATTTGTAGATTACCCCCCCCCCCTTCTACTAGCTTTATATCTTTTAATGATTGACAAATGAATGTACAAATACTTGCCAAATAAGGAATTATTTATGTTTTTTTATAAGAACATACTTAAAATAAATAAATAATAATAAGGAATGATTTGATTTTTCTGAAATATGAAAGTCTCCACTTGAGGTTTTGTTTTATTATACAAAAATAAAAGATATGTAAATCAAGTAAAACACGAAGAGCTATAAAGTCTCGCTCATGTGACCGATTTACGGTTTAAATCCATATATCCGTGCAATCACCACCAGGGTATCTCATTTCATGAGCCAAACAAGGAGCATCTGGTTCCACTGCAAAGTCTACATAGAAATTTGGGTTTATGGCAAGTCCACCTTTTCCCGTGTCGACATCAAAATGCAGCATGTGAGACCCTTTTTCCACAACTTCTAGATAGAACTGCTTGTCCCATTTGCTAAATAATGACTTTGTGACGTATCAACGTTTCTCGTCTAAGCTTAGTTGAATAATTTGTGGTCCTCCTAGTAATCACAATTCACACTCCAACATTGTGGTCCTCCTATCAATTGGTGTCCCTATATGAAAAAATCATAAATAGTTAAACGATGCATAAGCCGTATACAATGTGAATAAGATGTCTAGGAGCTAATAATATGTGTATAAGATAGTGTTTGGATGTGATAGTGTGGTTTGACAACTCATTATCGCAACAATTAGTCCCAAAACGCAAATTCAAACACCCCATCCGTTATAGATACTCATATGATTTACTTTGAAAGCATACCCAAACATAATAGAGGATATATGTTGGAGTTGTTAGCACAAAGAATGTGGTTAGATAATCAATGTCAAGAGCAATACCACTAGGTGGTTACCGGATATCACTTGGAATCGTGTGATCACTTTTCAAAGTAAACTATTCGACCCCAATGCCCGGGTTACATGAATATCTACTGTGGATAAGACCAAATGCGCTATAGAATTAGGCACAATTCAATAACCCTTTCGCTTAGAAGTGTTTTGTGTTTTCGTGTGTCCTCATGCATGTTCAGATCTACTATATATAGGAGGTTACTCTTGAGCTATTCCAATGGAATTATGAGTATTAATCGCCCATTAATAGCCTCATAATTATCCCCATTATAGCCGTTAAGTGGTTACACGACCAATTAAACGTGGTCATAAAGAAGTTGTAATCGCCATTTAGCAAGATTTTCCATAAGCAAGATTTTCCACTAGCAAAGGAAGTACAACCTATCGCTGGAAACACCGCTTATCAAGATTTCACAAAGACTATCAATGGATACACCACTTCGCTGGAAACATCGCCATCGCTGGAAACACCGCTATCAATGGAAGCCACAAGCAAGATTTTCCACAAGCAAGATTTTCCTTAAGCAAAGATTTCACCAAATAGATTTTCTACTAGCACTACCAATACAAACCACTATAAGAGTCAGGTGTTCATGGACCTTATGGGTGTACACCTGCACTCCTAACCCATTACAAGTGTGAACTAATCCCACAAGTGCACTAAATTTTCAAACAATCCTCCTCAAATTTAGTTCACTTTTGCATGAAAAATAAACATCAATCAAAACATGTGCATAAACGAAATGTCCTGAGGATTGAATTTCCATCTTAGTAAATTACACGCTCAAATATTCGAGAATCGTGGTGTTCTAAGAATTGAACCCTTCAACCCATTTGAATACCAAGATAAATACACACAAGTTTTCAAATACTTAAAAGCTCCCGACACTATACAAGCCATGTGTCCATATCCAAATTCATAAATGTTGTAAAAGCTAAAAGTCCAAAGCTTCGCAAGCGCAAAACTTCAACATTTACATAGGTGGTTCCTCTTTATTCATGCTTCGCCAAGCACTTTTTCAAAGAAAATAACCATTAAGAAGTGAAGACCTCATCCTCCTTTCAAAGCAGTTCCGAGCACAACCTTGGGATGTAATATAAAACATGTGCTCCAACCAACCAATGTTCAAATTTTCCACATTGAACTCAGCTCCTAAGTTTCCTCGTGAGGAGTCAGGTGTCCTAGCATTCAAGTGACTAAGTCGACTTAAACCCATCCCTTTAGCGTACTTTATAACCAAGTCTCTAGCCGCACCCTTCGTCAAGTGATCGCCTAAGTTCGTTGAGATCTCACAAACTCTATAGATACCACCCATTCATGATAAGCTCACGAATCATGCTATGCCCGACACCCAAGTGTCTAGACTTACCATTGTACATCCGCTATAAGCCTTAGCCAATGTAGCCGCACTATCACACCGGATAAAAATAGGTGCTATAGGTTTAGCCACAATGGAATCTCAAGAAGCAAGTTATTCAACCATTCGCCTTCTTTACCCAGCATTGCTAGAGCCACAAATTCGATTCCATTGTTGAACCGGTGATGCAAGTTTGTTTTTGGATGCCCAAGAAATCGCACTCCACCAAGAGAATACCCAACCATCGGTAGACTAATTGTCTTCGCAGTTATCGATCCAACTTGCATCGTTGTAACCTTCCAACACCGATGGGTGATTGGTCCCAAACGGTCGTTTATTACACAAGTCAACCACTGTGAATGGTCAACCGTAATAAAAGTCAAACAGCCTAAAACCAAAGCAATTAAGTCCAGAGGAGTCTAGTGTTTCCGTCGTTAAGTCCCAACGAATGTAGGCGATTGAATAGCTAAACGCGAGTGATCGAGTGATATTGAACAGAAAGGGTTATGATTGATTATACTAAGGAAATTAAGTCTAATAAAGACTTCAAGTCATTTTAATTTATATTTAAAATCGTTTAACGATTAAAACCTAAAATGATCTAAAATCACTTTTACTCTAAAAATGCAATTTAAAACTTTATTATGATTTAAAACTAATTTTATGATTTTTCTTTATTAATTTGATTTAAAAACTAATTTTAAACTTTTAAAACTAATCTAAAATACTAGAAATTATGAAATTAAAGAGGAAAATTGTGAAACTATTTTTCAAAAATCTAAAATGACTAGATAGAATTTTCAAAACTAATTTTGTATTTTTCTGATTTATATTCTAATTTCTATGATTTAAAAACTATTTAAAACTAATTAAATTGCTAAAATTACTATTTAAACTAGGAAAATTATGGAAAATATTTTTTTGGCTTTTTATATTTATCTTAATCTATGAAATTGAAAACGATTTTTTTGAAGCTTTTCCGATTTATTTGTATTAAAAGCTATTTAAAAGTCTTAAAACCGATTTAAAATAAGAAAAATAGCAACCAGTGATGAAAATTATGAAAAATTCAGGAAAAGTCTAAAATTATATTATAAATATATAAAAATATAAAAACTATGCTTATGTGTGAGAAAATGAAACCAGAGTGCAAACTGCTTGAGAATAAGCACTTAAAATAAGCTAATAAGCACTAGAAAGCACAAAATGAACACGTAAGCTAGATTATACTAAAACAACTTAATACCAACCTATTTCAACAGACCTAAACCTCTAGAGTGCAAGCTAAACCGATTGACTTATCGAGTATTGTTGAAAACAACTTATGACCCTCCTACTTTCAAATTTTAAACAACACCTTATTTAGTGAACCAAACCGAAAACTAAAAGTGGAGAACTCAAGATCACCAAGCAAGGAACACTTGGACCAATTTTCGCACCCTAACTATGTAAATCGAACCCTATGCAAGGTCAGCAGTTCAGATACACACTCAAGATGTCGAAAGTAGACAGAGCAAAAGCAATTATAGACAAGTCGATTTAGAGCTTATAGATATTTATTAAAATTTCACAAAAATCACTTTTAAAAACTCAACCAGTTGAAGTTCTTGATTCCAAAATATCAATCAATTTATATCAGAATTGAGTGCATGAAAAATCTAGAAAGATTTGCAAAAATCCACTAAACCACTTTTTGACTTTTTACCAGATTTTGAGATGTTGACTAAAATAAAATTTGAATCAATTCTTTTGAATAAAAATGATATGATGATATGAAATAATACTGATGTAGGCTAAATTATGACTATATCTACCTAAATGCAAAATCTCACTAACTGATTTAAACAGTTATGAGCACAAGAGAAGAATCAAAATGATTTTGACTTTAGCTATTCTAATATGCAAATAACTAACTTAATTTACTATGTTGTACCTAAATCAAACTTAGTTAACTGAGACTAACCACTGAAAAGCTTTAGAGCTCCAAATACAAGCTTACACCAAACACTACTTTATATGGACTGTTTTTATGATTTTTAAGGGATTCCACTGATTAAGACTATAAAACTGAATTGCAAGGTCCTAATATGATGTGAGATGTTAAATGAAACACAGAAACACCAGTTATAACATCACAAACCCATAAATTATTATAATGTTGGTTTAACAGTGAAAATGAAATTTACAGCAACAATGGATTTTAATGATCAAGCCTATTTTAAGCAATAACTTTGCTTAACTACAACAAAGAAGCATATAAGCACAGTAGATCACAGCAGGTACAAGCACTTCTACAAGAATGTCCAAAATCAAGAAATGAGCTTACAAATTGCTTCCAAGCTCACAACCGAGAACCAAGGGTACCAAATTATTTCCTATGCCTTCCCATGAAGCATCTAACCTGTGGCCATCCGTAATCAACCCCGCTCCAATGTCCAAGAACAAAGCTATCCCTCCTTTGACTTTCATTGACCAAGTACCAAATTTGATGAATTGCTTAAAGCTCAACGAAAGCTATCAACAGCCTTCAGCTGGGTTTGTTTGAATTTAGAAATAAACTCTTTGGAGCTGGATTAACACATTTAGAACCGAATAAATAAAAGGAAATCTAAAACAAGAAATTTGGATAAACTTTGAATTGATGCTTGAATTCGATTACAAGTGATTAAACAACTTAAGTTTAGTACATAGAACCGGAAATTACAATTTTAGAATTAAACTAAGACATTCATAATAAAAACGATTTGCAAGAAATTATAATAATTAACTACTCCTTTTCTCTAGCTTCTCTTCCTCTATTTATCAACAAAAGTCTTCCACTTGCCACTCGAGCATTTCCCATCAAGAATTTGAGCCATTGGATGATTGAGCGGATTTAAGCCGCTGATGGCATTTTTGGCGCCAAAAGATATAGCAACCTGGGTGGATTGAGTACGCAAAAGAGGAAGCATTAAATGATTTTGGACGTTTGGTGAGGTGGAGTGATAAGGGTGGTGGTATGTGAAATGGAGGTAAGGTGATGGAGTTGGTTGCAGAGAGTGGGTGAAGAAGGAGTGAAGTGGAGGAAAAAGGAGGGTCGGGGTTCAATTGGTTCGACCGGGTTTTATTAATAGGCGTGGGTTTCACAAAAGGGGTCACGGGTTTTATTTGGCAGGGGGTTCAAGGGGTTTAGTGGACTTGGGTTAATAATACAAAAGGACCAAAATTGCAATTCCACCAAACTTGAGGGACCAAATCTGTAATTTTCCAAAGTTTAATATAGGGACCAATTATGACAAGTTTAATTTTCCCAAGGACCAAAAATAATAATTTTAAATAAAAATGTCCAGGTAAATTTCACAATCTTTGAAACTTCAGGACCAAAGTCGCCATTTTGCAAAACCGACTTTATAAGGCTATTTTTGACAACTTGAAAATCCTCGAGGGCCTTTTATGAAAAATTAACATGTTTTGAATAACTGTGGACTATATTTGACAATTTATGCACAAAATACGCCTAAATATTTTTTCTCGCCTTTTAAGACTTTTCAAAGTGTTTTGATTGCTTTTTTATAAAGGCGATGGAATAAAATGATGAGTATTTAGACACTCAAGAATGGGTAACCAAGATATGAGAGACTATAATCCATAGTTCTCTTCAAATACTTCAGCATCTTTGAACCGCTTGCCGTTGATGAGCACTAGGATTACTATTATACCGCTCAATTTTCCCACCGCAAAACCAATATCGCCTTATGCAAGTCATGGCATACATCAGTGACCAATTACCCTAGAATACTCAAGTTGAGATACACCTTGCCATGATTAGGCATGAGCTTCTCACAAGTATCCATAGGTGTACTCACCGGAGTACAATCAAAGTAATTGAATTTCCTCAAGACTTCTCGATATAATGAGACCGAGAGATAGAAATTTTTAATTTCATGTTTAATCCTTATACCAAGGATAACATCGCCTCCCCATGTCCTTCATGGAGAACCTTGATGACAAAAATTTTTGTCAAGTCAACTCGATTTTGGTCTCGCGCTAAAGATCAACATGTCATCAACATATAGACAAATGATGACTCCTTTACCGCATTCATCAAATTTGCTATATACACATTTGTCACCGTTAAGAACATAACCACTAGACAAAACCACTTCATCAAATTTTGATGCCATTGTTGGTGCCCGCTAAGTCCATAAAGAGACTTAATTAGTTTACACACCTTGTTTTCATTACTGTGCAAGATGAAGCCCCGAGGTTGGTTCATATAAACCTCCTCTTCCAATTTACCATTCAAGAAAGTCGTCTTCACATCCATCCGATGAATAACCAGATTGTGAATAGATGCCAAAGCAATCGCTAGCCTTATGGTATCGATACGAGCCATGTGGGCATAAGTATCAAAATAGTCTATCCCCACTTTTGTTTAAAGCCCCAATAACTAATCTAGCCTTGAACTTTTCAATAGTTCCATCTACCTTCATTTTCCTTTTGAAAATCCATTTGCAACCCGCAGGCTTGCAACCGGTGGTAGATCAACCAACACCCAAGTGTTGTTGCCCATGATGGAATCCATCTCATCATTGATTGCTTCTTTCCATAAAGCAATATCTCGACTTCATTGCTTCTTCAAATGTCTTGGGATCATCCTCAACAATGAAGCAATAGGAGTATTGGTCCGAGACCTCATCCTCGGTACCTTCAACTAAGTATAGTTGAAACTCGTGTCCAAATGACTTTGGAGTCCCGACCTTTTGCTCTTCCCGAGCACGTGTTCAGTTGTTGAACCACAACCTCATCGTGGACCACCGATGGTTCATCGTCAGGACCTCTTATACACCAAAGGTCATGAGTTCCATTAGAAATCCTCTCGACTTGGTCTAGGGACCGATGAGAATCTATTCTCATCAAAGTCTCGCATCCCTTGATTCAATTATTGAGTTAATCGAACATGTTCATTAGGTTCAATAACATAGAACCTAAAAGCCTTGGAATGCTCAAGATATCCAACAAAGATGCGCCAATGCCTCTTTCACCCAAAGTCTTTGCTTTGGATCGTGAGTCTTACAATGACCCTACAACCCTGCACTCGAGATAGTTCAGTTGGGTTTCTTTTTAGTCCGTAGTTCATAAGGGGTAACCTTGTTCCTTTGTTGGGAACCCTATTTAATAAATAGCAAGTCGTTAACATAGCTTCACCCCAAAACCTCGACTCACCCGAATAGGACAACATGGAATTAACTATCTCCTTCAAAGACTGCTTTTCCTTTCGTAAATGCCATTTTGGCCGAGGAGTATAAGGGGCGCCGTTTCATGGATTATTCCAACAGATCGAAAGTACCGAGTATCCATGTACTCACCTCCCTATCGGCCCTTAATCTTTTGATCAAAGACCCAAGTTGTAATTCAACTTCGCTTTAAACACTTTGAATTTATCTAATGCTTCATCCTTGGTATGTAAAAGATAGACATAACAAAATCTAGAAGCATCATCAATAAATGTCACAGTACTTCTTATTCCCAAAGAAGGAGTGGCATGCAAATCACACAGATCATCGTGAATGAGCTCCAAGAGCTTAGTCTCACGACTAACACCCGAAAGGGTTTCTTGGTTATCTTGGTCAAGATGCAAGTTTTACACTTTTCGGTGTCCATGTCAAAAGCAGGATTAAACCATCCCTAGACATATCTTGCATCCTTTATAGTGAACATGACCAAGTCTAGCATGCCAAAGGTTAGAATCACTCCGATCATATGTGGTCACAAAAGTTGAAATAACACCGCGCTGGTAATATTAAGCCCGAACATTTGATTACATAAATAACCAAAACCAATAAAAACACCACATTTAGAAAGAACAAATTTATCGATTCAATAACTTGTTTATATCCATGATTATTCAAAACACTACTTGAAACCAAGTTTTCCTTATATCGTGAACATGAATAACATTAAACAAAGTTACAATCTTTCCGAACTAAACCTAAGATCTACACAACCACGACCATGCACCAAGGTCGTTGACTCATTTCCCATGTGAAGAATAGAACCATCATTCGCTGACTCATAAGTCTTGAACCGCTTATCTTTGCACACATGAACTGCTGCACCGTAGTCAACCCACCACGCAACATCATCATCCCGCACATAAAAGATTTAGATACATATGTAACATAATAACCGAAAAGACTTATTAAACATATTCGACATTTCAAATGAGTCGACCGAACCACCACCCCTCGAACCATTAGTGCTCGATCCATTGGCTTTACCACCAACTTTAACACCTTTGCGTCCCTTTTAATGTGACTGTTTTGTTACATTTCCAACAAGTAGGTGTTGCCTTCTTGTTTGGATCCGCCTTGTGTTATCATGATATTTCGTTTGCCTTTGTTGTCATTGTACCGGTGGAGTTGTTATGCTCCACCATATTGACAACAGATGGTCCAAAGAAGATTGCCACTCTTTGGCTTGTCATTATCCCGCACTCGAGAGATTCCTCAACGCGCAGATGACCGCCTAACTCAACCAGTTAAATCCTCCTTCTTATGTTTCAAGGTATGCTTGAAATCTTTCCAAGAAGGAGGAGTTTGTCAATAACACAAGAGACCGAAATAGCCTCATCCATGTGCATATTGTGTTGTGTAAACCTTCCAAGTATTCCAAGAAGTTCATTGTATTGTTCCATAACCGGTCTTGAATCACTCATTTTGTAATTTGTGAAATTACAAACAAGGAACTTCTTACTTGATGCATCCTCACCATATATTTGGCATCCAAGGAATCCCACAGTTCTTTGAAGATTCAAAGTTCGATAAATATCAAACAAAGAATCGACATACCATTCGAATAAGACCTCTGATATGTAGTCATCATTCTCCCACTTGCTCCTCCTTCCGATCCGCTCAACCGTAGCATCATCCCCATCATCGTGAATTGAGTAGTCAAGACATAAACCACACTCATGCTTGATAGCAAGAAGTGCATCTTCTTCGCCACCTCCTAAAGTCCACCCTTCAAACTTATCAAGCTTGGCAAAGTTTGAAGCCATGTGTTTCATTGCAAAGAACAACCATTGATTATCTAAAATAGTTTACTTTGATTGTTGGAGTGGTGAGCCCAAGAATGTGGTTAGATAATCAATGTCGAGCAATACCACTAGGTGGTTACTGGATATCACTTGAATCGTGTGATCACTTTCCAAAGTAAACTATTCGACCCTAATGCCCGGGTTACACGAATATCTACTGGGATAAGACCAAATACGATTATAGAATTAGGCACAATTCAATAACCCTTCGCTTAAGTGTTTGTGTTTTCGTGTGTCCCCATGCATGTTCGGATCTCCTATATATAGGAGGTTACTTGAGCTATTTCAATGGAATTATGAGTATTAATCAGCCCATTAATAGCCTCATAATTATCCCATTATAGCCGTTAGTGGTTACATGACCAATTAAACGTGGTCATAAAGAAGTTGTAATCGCCATTTAGCAAGATTTTTCCATAAGCGAAGACTTTCCACTAGCAAGACTTTCACTTGCAGGTGGAAGTACACCTATCGATGGAAACACCGCTTATCAAGATTTCATAGCACTATCGGTGGATACACCACTGGAAAAACATCGCTATCGGTGGAAACACCGCTTATCAATGGAAGCCACAAGCAAGACTTTCCACAAGAAGATTTCCTTAAGATCTTTCTACTAGCACTACCAATACAAACCACTATAAGAGTCGAGGTGTTCATAGACCTTATGGTGTACACCTGCACTCCAACCCATTATAAGGTGTGAACTAATCCCCAAGTCGCACTAAATTTTCCAACAATATATATATGTGTGACCCTTGCAGCATATGATTCTTGTAACTACAAAAACACCCCATCTGGTTTCACCTTCATTGCCACCTACATTACCAAGTTTATTACACCGTTTTTCGTTTGATATAAGGTAAAAGATTAGATGTGTACCTTGTGGCTCCATGATTCATCTGAGTTCTTGAAAAAACGCAACAAACCCTGTATCTTTTGTCGGGTCATGCAAAAACCTTATCTGTGAAAAACTAACACAACGTGGATTCGTGAATACTATATCTTAAACCGGTTTATCCGAAATTCATTTATTATTGTAATAAAGTATTTAATACTGTAGTAGATTTATGACACGCTAATTAATAATAAAAGATATAGTAATAAGTTTTTTTTTTTTGGGAAAAACGTGTCTCAGGTCCAGCCTAATTGACCCCTCTTTTGATCTGTACCAAAAATTCCACAACTTCGACCCCCATTACCCGCTATGCCCATTTTAATTTCCATCTCCAAATTAAAGTCTTCTTTAGCTAGTCAAACTAGAGGGCTATTCAGATGTATATTTTGCAACTTGAAGTAATACAACGTAAAATTTTCTTTGAAACATCAGGGATTCTCGACCTCACATCCTTCCTCATTATCTCAGGGATTCTCCACCCATGGAAACAATGGGCTATCACCACTGCTGCAGTTTGATTCTCGGCCTCACATCCTTCCTCATTATCTCATTCTCAACTGCTGATGATGCAGCCATCATGGCTAAGCTTTCCAAGTCCATTTCCCCTACCCCGTCCTCGTGGCATGGGAACGATTTCTGTGCTTGGCAAGGAATCTTTTGTGACAGCTACAACAGTGTTACTTCCATTACTCTTGCTCATAAATCACTCACTGGAACCCTCCCATCTGACCTCAACAGGCTTCTTTCCCTTAAAACTCTATCTATGGAAGGAAACTCATTATCGGGTGCTTTACCAACATTAGCTAACCTTGAGTTCCTTGAACACGTTATACTCAATAGTAACAACTTTAGTTCAATCCCCTCAGACCTTTTTCATGGTCTCATTAATCTCCAGAGTTTTAGCATTTCAGACAACTTACAGTTGTCCCCATGGAGTCTCCCTGCTAACGACCTTGCTCGGAGTACCAATTTACAAACCTTCGAAGCAAACCAAGCCAACATACACGGTACCATTCCTGACATTTTGTATCGGTTTCCTAATTTGCAGAATCTTAGCCTGTCTTATAATAACCTCACTGGAAGTCTGGCTGCATTTGATCGTGAATTACCGATTCGAAATTTAAGGCTTAATAATCAGCTTCAAGGCCTTTCTGGTACGCTTGATGTACTCTCTTCCTTGACTCAAATTAGTCAAGTTTGGTTAGAAGGTAATGCGTTCACTGGTGCTATCCCGGATCTTTCAAAGTGTACTGTATTATTCGATTTGCAACTTGGGGATAATCAGTTAACTGGTTTAGTTCCTGATTCAATTATGTCATTACCTAAATTAGCTAATATTACTTTACAGAATAATAAGTTGCAAGGTCCTTTGCCTGTGTTTGGAAGTGGTGTGACAGTTGAATTAGGAGTTAGTACTAATAGATTTTGTTTAGATAAACCCGGGAAATGTGATGCTCAGGTGACAGCACTGCTTGAGGTGGCCGGAGCTCTTGGGTATCCAAAGTCATTGGCGGAATCTTGGTTCGGTGATGATGCTTGTGATGGATGGGAGTTTGTTGATTGTGGTTCGAATAATAGTGTGACAAGTGTGAATTTTGCGAAGCAGAATTTTTCTGGGACTATTTCGCCAGCTTTTGGGAATCTGACTTCGCTGAGGATGTTATTGTTAAATGACAATAGTCTCAGGGGTTCTATTCCTGAAGTGTTAACATCTTTGCCGGATCTGCAACTTCTTGATGTGTCGAATAATGATCTTTCTGGGCTTGTACCTGTATTCCCAACAAGGGTGAACTTTTCAAGTGAGAATAATCACTTATTACAGAAAGGTATTAACGATTTGTCTGGTGGTTCAAGTGCTGCAAAGTTATTGTTTGTTATATCTGTGATTAGTGGTGTTATATTTGTTACCGGGATTATATTGTTTCTGTGCAAGTGTTGTAGAGTTACTCCTAGCAAATTACAAAGTCAAATCAGTGTAGATCATAGCGAGATTCCTTCATCCAAAAGTGGTAATTTGATGATTTCAGTTCAAGTGCTTCAGCAAGTCACGGATAATTTCAGTGACGAGAAGGTGTTGGGAAAAGGTGGATTTGGAGTCGTTTACAAAGGCGAGTTTGATGATGGGACTACGATTGCTGTCAAGAGGATGAAAACTGGTATGAAGGAAACAAAAGGGATGAATGAGTTTGAAGCGGAGATTGCTGTACTAACGAAAGTTAGGCATAGACATCTTGTTGCTCTTCTTGGTTATTGTGCCAATGATAACGAGAGGCTTTTGGTGTACGAATACATGCCACAAGGTACGTTAAGTCAGCATTTGTTTAAATGGAGAGAACAAAAGGGTCTTCCTCTTAGTTGGAAACAAAGGGTTTCGATTGCTTTAGATGTGGGAAGAGGGGTTGAGTATCTGCACAGTTTGGCACAACAAAGCTTTATTCATCGAGACTTGAAGCCGGCTAATATCCTTCTTGGTGATGACATGAGAGCAAAGGTTGCTGATTTCGGTCTAGTTAAGAATGCACCTGTTGGGAAGTACTCTATCGAGACGAGATTGGCAGGGACTTTCGGGTATATGGCACCAGAGTATTCTGGTGAGAACTACCAACTTCCCTTTTCTACTTCTGTATTCCTATATTATGTATGTTAGTATCATCTCAATATAAATTGCGGTGTTCTAAAATTCAAACATTTTTTTGATCAAAACAGCAACTGGGAGGGTGACGACAAAGGTGGATGTTTACTCGTTTGGGGTAGTCTTAATGCAGTTGATTACTGGCCGAAAAGCACTAGATGAAACTATGCCATATGAGAGTTGTCAACTGGCTGCGTGGTTTCGAAGGGTACCTGTCACCAAGGAAAACATGGTAAAATATGTAGACAAAGCCCTCGATACTAATGATAACGAAACACTTGAAAGCATCTTCAAGGTGGCTGAACTGGCAAAACACTGCACCACACGTGAGCCGTTTCATAGACCTGACATGGGTTATGTTGTTAACGTATTGCGTCCTCTTTTTGAACAATGGAAACCCTTACGACAAGAACAAGAAAACACTTATTATCGCCGCCATATGAGCCTATCTCAAGGTCTTCAAGTTGATGATGATACCTCTAGCACGATAGATGTCTTCCAGCCAAACTCATTTTAGCCAAGAAAGAACAATGTGTCATATACAGGTTCTCACTTTGTTACATTCACCAAAAATGATCTATACTAGCTCATTAAAAATGATATATATTTCTTTGTATGTCGCTGAAGGAAAATTTTGCAGGACGTAAATTTGATAAATTATGGTCATCTATAATCTATGTGCACCTTTGTTATTAAGTTTATATGCTATATCCATATTTCAAGGGAAAATCTCGCAATGACCAAAAGAAAAGCCGATTAGCACACAAACACAAAATACGGGACCTTAAACTGGTTTGGCCGATTTGGGGTGATCGACTTAACTAGATGGATTTACCCTCTTTGCACTCTCACCCGCGCACATGCACTTGCTGGAGGTCTCGTTGGAAGCAGTCTCTCTACTCCCGGGTTTACCCTGGAGTAGGGGTAGGATCTGTCTACATTTTACCTCCCCCATACCCTGCCCCGGCGGGATTGGGTTTGTTGTCGTTGTTGTTGACTTAACTCGATGGATAATTACAAACATCCTCTCTAAAATATTTATACCCATAAAACTCTTTCATATGTGGGTGAAGAACTTGTTAAAATTTCATAATCAAGGGTCAAGTCTTTAGACCTAGCAGCCTTTTCATCTAGTTATACCATAAACATTTCACTTGGGGTTGTGATTGATCCACAATTCCAGATCGGGTCGTAAAAGTGCCCAAAACCATTAGTGTCACATACTAACTTTAAAACTCATTATATATACTTCTTTTCATTATTAAAAAAATGATGGTGTGCACATTGCTTTGGGTTAGAAGTTTACCTCGCAGACATTTTATTCTTGCTTAATCATTCTAGATCTTAAGAACTGTTCATCATGATCAATGCATATTCATCAAGGCGATTAAAACTAAGTAGGGAACCTTTATTTCAAGTTAAAGCACACAATTCACAATTCCATTTATCTAAAATATGTAACTCAAGTAAAACACGAAGAGCTTTAAAGTCTGTTCATGTGACCAGATTTATGGTTTAAATCCATATATCTGAAGTGCAGTCACCACCGGGGTATCTCATTTCATGAGCCAAACAAGGACCATCTGGCTCCGCTCCAAAGTCAACATAGAAATTTGGATTTATCGCAAGTCCACCTTTTCCAGTGTCGACGTCAATCTGCAGCATGTGAGATCCTTTTTCCACAACTTCTGGATAGAACTGTTTGTCCCATTTGCTGAATAACGAGTTTGTGACGCATAGACGTTTCCCGTCTAAGCTTAGCTGAATCATTTGTGGTCCTCCTAGCAATCGGTGCCCCTAAATGAAACAATCATAAAGAGTTTAAACGATGCACGAGTTATATGCAACATGAATTAGATGTCTAGGTGTTAATATTATGTGGTGTATGAGAAAGTGTTTGGATGTGATATTTTTGCTTTAAGTTGAGTGGTTTGACAACTCATTATTGCAACTAGTAGTACCAAAACACATATCCAAACACCCTTAGTTACGCTATGCATAAAACTGATTATTTAGTCTTAAAAAGTAAAAGTAAAGTAACTCCCAATACCGCCTTCCACGGGTTATGGGTACCCAATACCGCTTCGGTGTTTGGAGGAGGTTAAGATGTAGACAGCCTTACCCCTACCTAAGGTAGAGAGGTCGCTTCAGCTCTACTAGAGGTAGAAAGGACCTCCGCCTTATGTAAGGAGTGAGGATCAAACCCGACCTCTCGGTTGAGAGGCAAAGAGTTTTCCAACCGATCCAACCCTACTTTTATTATTTAGTCTTAAATAACTAGATAATAATATGAATCGTTTAACGCAAAGTAAAACATACCTTAACCGGAGCGTCAACCTGGTAAGTAGTACCATCATCGTTCTCAGCAACTACGGGCTTCCTTTCTGAAACAAGCCACCGACAAATACTTGACCAACTAAAACAGGACTCTTGGGGTCTTTCGATATTATACTGTCTAATATCCCCATGTAGCCAGTTCACAAAGTAAAGAAACCGGTCATCAAGCGAAATTAGGAAATCTGTAATAAGTCCTGGCATTTCTGGTAGAATCCAGTTTTGGACCTTCACTGGTTTCACTTTCATTGCCACCTATGTTGCCAAAGTTTATTAGACCGTTTTTCGTTGGATATATATTATCTAAAAAGAATCCTACATGAAATTAAATAAGTTAAGGAAAAGTTTAAATTTGTACCTCGTGGCTCCATGATTCATCTGAGTTCTTGAAAAACCGCACCATGTTGCTACTTAATGCACATGCAACAAACCCTGTGTCTTTTGTTGGGTCGTGCAAAAACCTTATCTGTGAAAAATTAAACAACGAGGATTCATGAATACAACCTCCTAGTCCGTTTATTCAAATTTCATGTTATTAGTGTAATAAAGTATTTATTAGTAAGTCATATTTGACACACTAATTATTTGCAAAAAAAAAAAAAAAAAAAAAAAAATTATTTGTAAAGACGTGTTTCGAGGGTCAGCCAAACCGACCCCTTTTTATTTTCTGTACCAAGAATTCTTATATTTTGACCCATTACCCGATATGCCCATTTTTGCACCTCCATATGTTAAGTCCTCTTTAGCTAGTCAAACTAGAGGGCTATTCAGATGTAAATTTCAAACTCGTTATTGCGACTCAAAGATTCACATTCACAATCTATAACCAACAAATTCAAAGTAATTTAAAATTAAATCAATAATCAGTTTAATGTTATGAAATTTTCTCGCACTCACCTCTAATGGCAAGAGACCATCAGAGCCTAAATCAATTGTTTGTTTCAGTTCACCCTCGGGCCAGTTATAGACATGCAAATGACGACCATATAAACCGTCTGAAACATCTTGAAGGTTAAATCCCTTTGTAAAAGCAGCCGGGGCTCCCCATGATGTACTGATCATGGTCTTGTGTCGAGGTTGGTACCAATAATCATACCCGAACAATGGACTATTACTGTAACAACACACTTACAATTATAGTTTGTTATACCTAGATGTGACGGTTATGGGCTTATGGGCTTATTGCTCATTTACTTATAAACAGGTTGATTCATGTTTGTTATATCTCTAACGGGTTAAACAAGTAAACACAAGAAATTATCGAGAAAGGTAAATGTCTTAAGTTGCCCAAAGTGTTTTTTTACTCTAACAACACGCTTACAATTATAGTGATCAAATTTTGACATGCTAATTATCCTTTCAAGGAAAAAGTGTTTTTGGATCAACCCAAGAAAAAAAGGCAACCGTACCCAAAAAATGTGTGGCCCGCCCATTTTGCAACTTTTGGTATCACTTCTAAATATGAATAGTTATACCGCAATAAAATGTTATTTACCTTCCTTTCACATTGAAGTTCGAGTCAAGAAGAAGAAACCCGTTTCCTTCCGCCTTTCCATCTTTGTCTCCGAGGCAAGAAACCATAATTTCACCAGAGGCAAGACAATGAGCGGTGTGTGGATATGCTAATCCGGTTTTACCAGAGATGTCACTTGGCTCAACCGCCTTATAGAAGGTGGGAGCTCGTGGATCCTTCAGTGTGTCAACAGCATATATTCTGCCAGACTTGAAAGATGATTATCGCCACTTGAAGGATCAGATAACAGATAATAAATTGCTAACATCACAGATCCGTTTCATGGCAGAATATAAGTATACTGACTCTCAAAAGTCAATTGTTTTCTAGCTGGTGGTTAGAGATACATACACAAGAGCCGGAAGAACAAGGTAACGACGTGAAGTCTTTGAATCACTGTAGCAAGAACTGCAGGCATTCCAACCAGAATGGTGCAACTCATCGCCGACATTAGGCATAGGCAGCCTGTGGATAACTTGCAAATATGCTTTCGATGTAGGGTCCACATCCACGGTTCCCAAGAAATCAGGCTTATCCTTTCCTGTTCCTATATTACACCAAAGAACCAAAGAAAAACACTCTTTGACAAACAAACAACCACTAGCGTGTAATGCCCCAAAGCATAAATGAAACCATATTTTGTCACCCTATTATCCATATCTACATTCAGAATACGTATATTATCTCGCATTTGTTTGTCTTTACATGTCATCAACAATGTTGGATCAACAATTTCGTACAGGATATGGACTATTACTACAAATATGTATATAGGATCAGGATGTAAGACAGTGATAGTTTTATACGCAGCTCGGTTTAGCGGTGCATGTGTAATGTAGTAGAATATCATAAACATTTAATCAAATCTTACTCCAACAAAAGACTATAAACACAAACTGTTGACTTATTTAACATGCTCAAATGGTCAAAGGTCAAGATGTTGAATTTTCATGTCATCAAGGTCAAGAAATCTATATTTGGAATCTAAAATGACCCTGTATTTTTTATTTTTTATTTAAATATTGGTGTTTGGATTGGGACAAAGGCATGGAAGTCATTCTCATCTTTCCTTCTATTATCTTTTTTCCACAAACCACAATCAATACTTATCTTCAATCAAAATTATCATCCTTATAATCAAACTACACAATTGTATAGCTAAAAAACATATAAAAATACCAAGACACCAACCTTAAAGGCTTAAACTATCCATTACTTTAATCAAACTATCACTTTCTATAACCACTTTCTAAACCAAACATCCAAACACCCTTAATCCAAATTTCACATAGGAATTATCTCCAAAACAAAATCACAAATATTAGTTTAACATATAATAATCCAAACCAATCTAATATAAAAAACTCAACATGAACTCACCCATTTTTCCAAAATGAACCCATTATTTTTTTTTTATTAATCTCAAATAATAATAATAATAATAAATAATAATAATAATAATAATAATAACCCATTATTTTTAGTAGGGTTTGTTTCTTTATTCTTCAGAGGGTGGGTGGGATTAATCTGTCCCCACTAATTTCTTGTAATTCCTTATTATTTTAATGAAGTGATGTTTTAAAAAAATAATAATAATAATAATAATAATAATAATAGTAATAATAAAGAAAAAAAAAGTGATTTTAGCATCTTTAAACGTAACCAAACACACTGAAATCATTTTTCTAAGGGTGTTTGTTTAAACATATAGCGGATCATGGCTTATTTGGTTTTGGCTTTATGTTTCATAAACTCAATTTTGTGGCTTATTTTGCAGCTTTTATGACATCTGAGTTCGTTTATGACGTAATGAAGCTAAAAGCTTCAAAAAATCAAAAAAGAAGTTTTATAAAACATAAGCAAACCAAATAAACCATCAGCCGGCTGTATAAGCCGAAATAAACACCCCACAATTAACCATACATCCAAATTTCACATAAGATTTTTTTTTTTTATAAAATTTGTAAAAAAAATTCCAAAATCAATATAATCTAACTACCAAAAATCAATCCATAAACAACACATAAAAACATATCAGATCAAAGATATATAAGCATATATACCTGTGTAGACACAAGTGACATAAATAAGTGACTCTCTGGGACCCACCATAGCATCAAGAGGTGTAGCATAACCTGGTCCAGTGCTACAACAGCTCTTTTTGTTCTCACCCATTGTTGCATGTTCAAGGACAACAACATCTGCACTAGCCATGATGATGGTTTTTTTTACTTGCGATCAACTTTTTATGATGATCATGAGTTATATAAGTGAGATGAGATGAGGTGAGGTAGCAGATACATGCTATGTTTGTCATTTCACGTGAAGTGTTATTTGGATGTATGTATCTCTGAACTTATGTTTCACTATGGGTTCATGCATTTTGTCTTTTGACTCCTTGTGTGTTTTGGGACTTAACATTTATTAACAAACTTATTATCAAGTGTTGATTTGGCGGCAAGGATTCTCCTGAATCACATGAATTTATTCCTTGTAGTGTAAGATGTAGTATAAAAGCTCTAGTTTTTTTAAAATGAACCACAAAAAAAAAATTGTGATATTAGTTTTGTTTAATTTAACGAAATAAATATTATTTTATTTATGTTCCGCTACTGTTTACTAACGGTATATTTGAAGGACATGGTATTCATGTACATATCTTTTGAACACTGTCTAGTGTAAAGAGTAAAATTATGTAAAACACTTTTGAAAGTTTAACACTAATTGAATACCGTGTGACGGATTTCTCAATCCACCTTATTTTATGTGCAAATTATTAAAGTTAAATTGTGAACTTAGTTTTTCTATATCGCTAATTGATTTCTTACCTTCTTCCTTTTCGATAAAGCTAAGGAGCCAACACGTTCAAGTAATTGATAACTACGAAGTTGCTCAAAAGTAGTCTAATGTGTTAATTGTGAACTTTTTGGAGCTCCATTGATTGTGTGACTGTTGTCTTTACCTAGAGAGGCTTGTTAGCTAGTTTCATGTGGGTTGTGATTTGGAAATGGTATATGCTAAAGTTGATCGTTTGCTGAATATTAAATTAGAAACTATACATATAATTGAAACTTTAGTTCAAATGTTATTGTGCGATGGTATCAAACAGATAGACACATCAACAAGTTTCTTTTATTCAAGAATGAATTACAATAGTCGGCACAGTTTGAACAATATCGTAATCAAACTGTTACAAAACTGAAGAAGATCAAATGATCAAAAGTACAAGACAGAAATGGATCAACAGATCCTTAGTACACCAATATTTAGTGGGAGAGTGAGAGAGCAGTCAAGAGGAAGACTGCGAGTGTTGAGTGAGTAAACCCTAGGAGAGGGACCACATTATATAGCAAAGGAAGTTACAAGGAGCCCCCTCTATCTTTCTATCTTTCTTCATAAGGAGCACAACTTTGGTCTTCTCCATATAGAAGAATAGGAATATCCATATTAAGCCCCTCATAACAAACCTGCACAAAGAACATCACAAGTGAGAAAGCAACTAGGACATGTTTGGGATACAGGTTACTTAGGTGTTTTGGAACATTCCCCCTTAATCAGTTTTTCACAAAGAAATTTGTGTTGATACACAGGAAGGTGCTTGGTTAGAATGTCTGCAGTTTGGTTTGAGGAGCCAATTTTGATGGCACTCAAGACACCTTTTGCAATTTTTTCTCTGATAAAATGGACATCAATTTCAAAGTGTTTGGATCTCTCATGGAAAACAGGGTTGACAGCAAGTTGTAAAGCAGATTTGTTGTCACAAAACAAGTTCACAGGAAGATTAAGGTCAACATTTAGATCCTTTAGGATTTTTTGAACCCAAATGATTTCACAGGCTACAGCAGCCATGGATTTATATTCAGCTTCAGTTGAAGATTTTGAGAGAGTGTTTTGTTTTTTGCTTTTCCATGATATCAAACACTTGTTAAAGAAAACACAGTAACCAGGTAACAAGCAACTGATTTCTGGTTTTAATACATTTTGCCCAATCTGCATCACTATACCCTTCAAGAACATTATTGAGACTGCTATGGTCATACCTTAGGCCTTTACCAGGAGCACCTTTTAAATATCTTAGAACATTCAGAGCAGAGTCCAAATGAGACTTTAAGGGAGTATGCATATGTTGTGCTAGACAGTGAACTGAATAGGATATGTCAGGTCTAGTATGAGTAAGATAAATCAGTTTTCCAAGCAGTTTTTGATACCCAGTTATGTTATCAAGCATTGGGTCATCTTGTGTTGGAATAAAAGGAAAAACATAGTTAGGTTCCATAGGTGTAGACACGTGTTTACACCCAAGGAGACCAAATTCTTTTAAAACTTCAAGACGGTATTTTCTTTGGGAGAGCAGATGTCATCCCTAGTTTTATCACCTCAATACCGTAAAGAATTTGAGATACCCTGTGTCTTTTATGTTGAATTTAGTTTTAAGAAAGACTTTGAAATGTTCAATTTCCTCAACACAGTTACCAGTAAGAACAATGTCATTAATATAGACAAGTAAAGCTATAAACTTGTTATCTTTGTTTTTAGTAAATAAAGAATGATCACTCACAGACTGAACAAAGCCATGTTCTTTAAGAACACCAACAAGTTTTTCATTCCATTTCCTAGGAGCTTGCTTAAGGCCATATAAAGATTTGGTAAGTTTGCAAACCATGTTTTTGTTGTTTTCATCAGAAAAGCCTTTTGGAATGGTCATATATATATCCTCATCAAGCTCACCATAAAGGAAAGCACTGTTAACATCAAGTTGAAAAAGGGACCATTTGTTCTTAACAGCTAAGGCAATAAGAATTCTAACAGTAGACATTTTCACAACAGGGGAAAAAGTTTCATTGTAATCTATGCCTTTTCTTTGGTTAAAGCCTTTGGCAACAAGCCTGGCTTTGTATCTGTCCACTTCACCATTGGATTTGTATTTGATTTTCCAAATCCATTTGTAACCAATGGGTTTCCTGTTAGCAGGTAAAGTGGTTTTGATCCAAGACGTGTTAGTATTTAAGGCCTAAATTTCAAAGATTCATAGCATCAACCCAATTAGGATCAAGAATGGCTTCCTCATAACAAGTAGGTTCAACACTTTTATTTAAGTTGGAAGTAAAACAGTAATTTCGTAATCAAGATTAAAATAATTCACCACTTTTCTATACCATATTTAACTTTGCCTTCAACAATAAAGTCATTAAGGTTTTTTGGCATTCTAGTAGGTCTGGTTGACCTTCTTGTGGTGATGGCTGGCAAGCCTCCTTGTTCAGGAATGGACTCATTAGAGTCAGAATCAGAGTTGATGTCAGTGGAATTTGTTTCAGGAGAAACAGTGCCCTCAGGGTGTGTATTTTCTTCTATGGAAGTTGCAACAGAGTTACATCCTCATTAAGAGAATTCAACTCAGTGCCATCATCATTGGAAGACACTCTCACTTCATCATTGGGTCTTTTAGGGTTATCAGTATCAAAAAAAATTATGGTTTAAATCTTTTGACACACAGTTTCAAAGACTTGTTTTTGAAGATTGTTTTCATTTTGAAAGGAAAACTGTTTCATAAAACTTGACATCTCTTGAGAAAAAACATTTTTGTTTCTAAACTTAAAAGTTTGTAGCCTTTTTTTCATTAAAGTAACCAATAAAGACACTTTTTTTAGATCTGCTATCAATCTTTTCAGAATAGTTAAGAATAGTAGCATAGCAAAGACAACCAAAACCCTAATATGAGAGAGTGTAGGGTCATGCCCATACACAAGAGAGAAAGAAGATTTGCGGACAACATAGAAGAAGGTAACTTGTTGATAAGGTAAACAAGAAGTGAGAACACATTCAGGCCATAAGTTAAGAGGTAATTCCCACGAAACATAAGAGATCTAGCAACATTGAGAAGATGTCTATGTTTCCTTTCTGCTATTCCATTTTTTTGTGGTGTGTAGACACAAGAGGTCTGATGTAGAATTCCTTTGTTATGAAAAAACTGTTGCATTTTATTGTTGACAAATTCAGTACCATTGTCACTTTTGAAAATTTTTATATTACTTTCAAATCGATTTGACAAAGATTTGAGAAAAATTGACAATGGAATCATAGACTTCTTCTTTGCTTTTAAGCATATAAACCCGCATGCACCTTGAGTAATCATCAACAATAGTTAAAAAATATTTGTAGCCATCTCTGCTAGTGATTTTATAAGGACCCCAAACATCTAGGTGAACAAGTTGACCAATTTTAGTAGATTTATGTTCACTTAAGGGAAAAGGTTCCCTGGTTTGTTTTGCCTTGTTGCAAGTATCACAGAGATGGTTAGAGTCAGTTGGATTATCAAGGTTAAGACTGGGTTTAAGGACCTGTAAGACTTGATCAGAGGGATGACCAAGCCTTTGGTGCCAAAGGTTTCTAGAAACAAAGCATGAAGAGATGCAGTTATTAGAAACAATCTTACAATCATAGTCAACATCAAATAAGTATAGGCCATTAGATTGATTACCAATCCCCACATTCTTTTTTGTTGCAAAATCCTGAATATAACATTTAGATTCATCAAAGCCAACAAATAGCTTGCTATCTCTAGCAAGTTTATGAACAGATAGCAGACTGACAGTGTACTCAGGCACAACTAAGACATCATGTAAGGTAATGTTGTTGTTGATTTTTAGGTCACCAATTTCAGTGATAAGTGCCTGAGTACCATTTGGGTGTCCAACGGTGAGGCCAAGTTTGGAGACATCAATAATATTGATCAAAGATTTTGAAGACAAGGTCATGTGTTGGTTTGCTCCAAAGTCAACAATCCAAGCGATCGATTTTCCTTTTAAAAGGTTTGTGTTCCCATTAAAATATTTTTCAAACTTTAGGTTGAATTTGACACTTCCATTAAAAAGGTTCACGAAAAGCATTTACCGCCATATTGGCATTGACAGGACTGTCATTGAGAATACTATGAGTCTGGCCATCTGTTCATTAGATAAAGAAATAGGAGAGTTGCTAGTTCTATTTTCAAGATTAACATCAGAAGAAGAAGAAGCATTGTTACTAGC
Organism: Chrysanthemum lavandulifolium; assembly: GCA_022545495.1. Classification (NCBI taxonomy): domain Eukaryota; kingdom Viridiplantae; phylum Streptophyta; class Magnoliopsida; order Asterales; family Asteraceae; genus Chrysanthemum; species Chrysanthemum lavandulifolium. Next base: position 297,108,973 of record CM040242.1, read on the forward strand.
AGGTTTAGTATTAGAGTTAAAATTCCTTTTTTCCATAACCAGCAGGGTAACCAACAAGCTCATAACATCTATCAATGGTGTGACCAGGTTTGTTGCAATTAGAGCATTTCAGATTAAGATTGGGTCCTCTATTGTTAGAGTTGTTACCAGAGGTATTGTTCCCGTAAGTGGGATTTGAGCTTTTGTAATTGTTGTTTCTCTTTCTTATTATCAAAAATTTTTGAAGCAAAAGCATACACATTTGGTTTGATGGATCCGGTTCGGAGGAGAAGTTCCTATGGATTCTTCCCCGACACAATAGAAAAGCGGTTTGACTTATGGTAAAGGATCTGGTTAAAATATTGCTTCGATAGGCACATAAGTGTCATCAAGACCCATTAAAAGCGCATTAACTTGATTAACTGGTTGTGTTTTTAAAATGTTTTGCAACATCACAAGTACATGTAGGAAGACCGATCATGGAGTCAAATTGTTTCCATAATGAATTAAGGTTATTGTAGTAATCAAAAGAGAGGACCCATTTGACCCAAAGAGTTGATGTTTTATGTATATTAAAGACAAGCAGATCCATCAACTTTGTCATAAGTTTCTTTTAAGTCATTCCACATTTCATAAGCGGTTTTAGAGTATATAGCACCAGCAAATAGCTCGGGACTTAAAGATTTTAGAATCTAAGTAAGAACAACAGAGTCACACATATCCCATTGATTAGCAAGACTAGCATTAGAGACATCCTTTCTACAAGTTCCATCAACAAAGCAAAGTTTATTATGATTTCTTAAGGCAAATGTCATGGCAATGCTCCATATTTTATAATTTTTTGAACCAGTTAATTTCACATATATAATGGGATTACCACTGGTGTCACTAGGGTGCAAATAGAGAGTATCACCAAATGTTAGTTTTAATTCAGAAGAGGAGTTAATCACAGATTCATTAAACACAGATTCATTAAACACAGATTCATTAAACCTGGATTCATTATTAGCATGTTCATCAACACCCTCAACCATGGTGACAACACAGAGAAAGATAAATAAACAAGGAAAGCAACAACATCAACCTCAATCAATAAAGGCAACAATACCAAATCAACCTCCAACCTAACTAAACCTATCCTCCTTCAACTAGAAGAAAAAAATGCAAATAAATAAATAACTCACACCCACGGTTCAACAAGTACCAAGCCTTTGGACAGGGGTAGGCCAGAGCAGGTATTCACACCACTCAGAGGTGGCAGATCAAGGTGTTAACCTACCCGTTTGCACCCACTTAGCTTGAATATTGTTGAACAAGAAAGGGAGAAGAACTTACGATTGCTTTATGCAATGGAAGAAGTGAAGACCAATCGTAATCACCCTAGATTCACTTAGTCTAGGATGATTATGATCAATTAGAACCGAGATCACTCCAAGATCAAAACCCCAATTCGAATTAATTAAGGTTTTGGAACAAACCCTAATTTGTTTCAATTGAGCACCAATAGGATCGAACCACCAATCCAATTACCACAGACGTCCCGAACACAAATAATTACCACCGGAGATATCAAGATCAAGAAACCCCAATTTTAGAAAACCCTAGAAATCGAGTTTGAAGATAATCGGTAGTTTCTGACTCACGATACCATGTGCGATGGTATCAAGCGGATAGACGAGCAACAAGTTTCTTTTATTCAAGAATGAATTACAACGATCGGCACAGTTTGAACAATATTGTAATCAAACTGTTACAAAATCAAGAAGATCAAATGATCAAAAGTACAAGATGAAATGGATCAACGGATCCTTAGTACACCAATATTTAGTGGGAGAGAGAGAGCGGTCAAGAGGAAGGCTGCAGTGTTGAGTGAGTAAACCCTAGGAGAGGGACCACATTATATAGCAAAGGAAGTTACAAGGAGCCCTCTATCTTTCTATCTTTCTTCATAAGGAGCACAACTTTGGTCTTCTCCATATAGAAGAATAGGAATGTCCCCATTAAGCCCTCATAACAAACCGCACAAAGAACATCACAAGTGAGAAAGCAACTAGGATATGTTTGGGATATGAGGTTACTTAGGTGTTTGGAACAGTTACACATTTTGAGTTGGAATCGGCGTTTAGTTGTAAAAGGGCTTGTGATTATCACACTAAAAAGTGACGGGGTTGAGTTAAATTCTTGCTAGATGCAAACAACCCTACTTACACATGCTATATCACGTTAAAACCTCTTTTCTCTCTTCCTTTCTTTCTCCAGAATCGAATTCCGCCTTTTCTCTATCAAAATTCACTTAAATCCTTCATTTCCTTCACTAATAATGAATATTTTACAATTTTAAACCGATCAATTGTTTCGTCTTTTCCTTGTGCACACAATGATATGATTGAATTTTGATTTGGTGTGGGTTAGTAAAAACCCCCAAATTGATGTTTTTCCGATTTTAGTTATTTGTACAGTATCTTGATTCAATGAATTGTAAATGAAAATGTCAAACAAAAAAAGGCAATTGAAAAGGAAAATAAAGGTTCCTGACAAGTATGGGAACTCAGTTGGTGATTTGGGGAAGAATAGGGATAATAGTGATAGAAATGAGGATGTTGTCGTCTCTAAGGAGAGTATGAATGTAAGTGATGAAGTCGCAATGTTGATAGGGAGGTTTTGGTGAAAAGGAGGTTAGTGATGCTTAAAGGTTACATTGCGGTGTGGTTAATGAATGTCCTTCTTTGAATGAGGTATATCAAAACTACGCTACACATACTCACCGGAATAATACTATGAATGCTAATGCTGATAAAACTGCTATTGTTAAGTGTTTACATGAGAATAATATTGTTGATAACAGTGCTGATAAGAGTACTAGTGTAAATAGTTTAAATGAGAATAATACTGATGATGTGTTGAATAAGAAGGACAATAACACTTTTGCTTCTACATTAATGAAAAGTTTAGTTAATGTGAACAATAAGTTGTCATTGATACCTATTGAAGTTGAGAATGGAAGGGATGTGGTAATTTTTGATGAGGAACTTGTTATTGAAGGAAGTAAGAAATGGGATCAAACTCTCTGTGGGCATTTTGTAGGGTATAGGATGTCATACCAAGAGATTAAATACAATATAAGGAGAATGTGGAGTAAATGGGGATTAAAAGATATTACTATACAAAATGGAACATACTTGTTTAGGTTCAACAATGATAAAGGAATGAATAAGGTTTTAGAGAATGGCATTTGGATGGTTAACAACAAGCCTTTACTAGTTCAAAATGGGATCCTAGTGTATGCATGGATGAAGTGAGCCTTTATCTTTGCCTGTATGGGTGAAGTTGATGAACATGCCTTTAGAAGCTTAGACTATCAAAGGTGTAAGTGCTATTGCAAGTAGTATTGGGAAGCCATTGATAATGGATAAAACCATTGCAAAAGTATGCCATGAGGGGAGTGGCAGCATAGGATATGCTAGAGTTCTTATTGAGATTAATGCTGAGAAAGAGATCAAAGATACTGTTGAAATATGTTATAAGAACAAACAATTTGAAACCATAGGTTCAAAGTTTGTTAAAGTTGAGTATGGTGGAAGCCTCCTAGGTGCTCGCTTGTAAGGTGTTTGGACATATTGATGCAACCGTCATGTTCTTAATAAGGATGAATATAAAAAGCATGGGAGAATGCAAGGGATAAGAACAGGAAGAATGGATATGGGGATGGTTTGGAGAAAGGAATAGTAATGCTAATGTGGGATATAATGATGTTAGAAGGAATGAAGTCGAGGTAAAATTTGATAATAAGAAGTGTGGTGTAAATGATAAAGGGAGAAGGAATCCTCAAGTTAGACTGGAGTTCAGGCCCATAACTGTTGTTGAGATAATAGGAAGGTGGTGTAAATGATAAAGGGAGAAGGAATCCTCAGGTTAGGCTGAACTTCAGGCCTAGAACTATTGTTGAAAATCAAAATGTCAATAAGAACGATAGTGAAAAAGTTCAGCAGACACAGTCACAAAATAATAAAGGGAAAAAGCAAGTTACCAGTGATTCAAACAGTATAAGTGGTATTGAAAAGGGTTGCAATGCAAGGAAGGAAAACTGATTGATAATAGGAGTGTACCAAAGAGCCCTTGGAAAGTGTCCTAAGAGATCGTATAAGATTTAAGAAAAATGCTAATAAATATGCTATTTTGAGGAAATTGCTGATGTGAGTGGTGAAGTACAAGCTAAGAATGACAAAGATGTTGTTGAAAATGTTACTGTTGAATTCCCTCCCATTCATACTTCACAAAACCAATATGATGCATTGATAGAAGAGTATGAGAGAAGCCTGATATATTTCTACTTGGGAAGAAGGAGGAAGTTCTTGTTGATAAGCTTGTTAATGATGAAATGATACCTACTATTAAGAAAACTAAGATGTAGCCACTCGGAATATTTATGAACTACAAAGAAGGATGGGAAGCTAAAAGGAAAACTGAGTGCCCTTTTATAGAGAATTTCAAAAAGGAGTGTTGAAGTGAATTGGTGAATTGGTCACTGTCGTTTGTTTGTATGTGTCTTTGGATAGCATGTTGTATGTTTGGTTTAGCTCCAATTTCAGTTGATGTGGTATGTCACTAGCAATGAGTTGGATGCTTATCATGTATCTTGTTTCTTGAGTTAATATATTTTACAGTTGCACGACAAAAAACAGCCCTACTTGGTTTGAATTTGTGTAATGGTAAGCTTAAAACCCCGTGAATTAATCGAAGAAAAAGTTGAACACCATGATGAAAAATAACCCATAACCTACTTTGTGATTGAGTTCATATTCCTCTTTGTGATTTCATGTTTTTAGTATTTGTTCGTCATATTGTTTTGATTTCTTGAAATTGAAAATTATGAGTTAGGAAACATCAATTTGGTCAAAATATTAAATGAGTTATTAATGATTAAAAAATATATCAAATATTTATCAGAGATTTACAGTTTGTGTTACTCAAAATTCTTGTTATGAAAAATATCAAAAATAATTATTTTTAACTCATACATCAGGTACAAGGATAAGCTGGTCATTTACTATTATTAATATGGTTTATTATTAAGCAAAAAAATAAAATAAAAAAATAAAATAAAAATAAGAGTAAATTACATAAATGGTCCATGTGATTTGTCAAAAGTTTCACCTATCGTCCCTCAAACTTAAAAGTTGCATGAACGGTCCCTCTCGAGGCAAAAGAATAACATGAATGGTCCTTTTGTTAACGGGTGTTAAGTTTATTCCGTTATAATTTACACTTTAGCCCTTGTTGGTTAACGACTGTTGCATCGTCGATCCTTTATTGTAACGGCCGTTTATAATTTAAAGTTTTCGACTTTAGCTTCGTTTTTTTTATCCGCTTTGGTCGGTTTTTATACGTTTTCATCTGTTTTATACTTTTTTTCCGTTTTTATACATTTTTCTTACGTTTTCATCCCCTTTTATACGATTTCATCCTTTTTTATACATTTTTCTTACGTTTTTGTCCGTTTTCGTCTGTTTTTATACGTTTTTATCCGTTTTCGTCATTTTTATACGTTTGCATCCGTTTTTAAACATTTTCATAAGTTTTTATTCTTTTCATCCGTTTTTATACGTTTTCGTCCGTTTTTATACATTTTTCTTATAAAAACAGACAAAAACGTAAGAAAACATATAAAATGGGTAAACACGTAAGAAAACGTATAAAAACGGATGAAATCATATAAAGAGAATGAAAGCGTAAGAAAATGTATAAAACGACGAAAACGCAAAAACACGATAAAAGCGGATTTAAAACCGATAAAGCGATAAAATGGATGAAAACTTATAAAAGCAGATTAAAACGGATAAAAACGGTTAAAGTCGAAAACTTTAAATTATAAATGGAAATTACAATAAAGGATAAACGATGCAACAACTGTTAACCAACAAGGGCTAAAGTGTAAATTATAACGGAATAAACTTAACACCGTTAACAAAAGGACCATTCATGTTATTCTTTACCTCGAGAGACCATTCATGCGACTTTTAAGTTTAAGGGACTGTAGGTGAAACTTTGACATACCACAAGGACCATTTATGTAATTTACTCTACAAATAAAAATAAAATAAAATTTGCACATATAAAACTTTTTCTAGACCAAGCAGCAGTTATCTAAAAGGTCACATTTGCAAACACGACCCTTATAGTCAAGACAAGCTAAGTCCACCCTTGTAAACAATGGACTATCACCATCTCTGAGTTTGATTCTCGGCGCACATTCTTCTTCATTATCTCATTCTCAATCTGGCGATGATGCAACCATCATGGCTAAGCTTTCCAAATCCATTTCTCCTACCCGTCCACGTGGCATGGGAAGAATTTACGTAAATGGGAAGGATTAAGCTTGTGACTATGGTAGTCATCATAGGAACCTTTATTTCAAGTTAAAAGTATACAATTCACAATTCCATGTATCTAAAATAAGCAAATCAAGTAAACACAAAGCGGTTTAGTTTATAGTGCATTCATGTAACTAGATTTACTTTAAATCCATATATCTCAAGTACATCACCACTGTGGTATCTCATTTCATGAGCCAAACAAGGACCATCTGGTTCGCTCCAAAGTCAACATAGAAATTTGGGTTTATCGCAAGTCCACCTTTTCCGGTGTCGACATCAATCTGCAGATGTGAGATCCTTTTTCCACAACTTCGGATAGAACCGCTTGTCCCATTTCTTTGAATACCGAGTTTGTAACGAGAGGCGTTTCCGCCTAAGCTTAACTAAATCATTTGTGGTTCTCTAGCAATCGGTGTCCCCATATGAAACAATCATAAATAGTTAAACGATGCATAAGTCGTATACAATGTGAATAAGGTGTCTAGGTGTTAATAATATGTTGTGTATAAGATAGTGTTTGGATGTGATAGTTTCGTTTGACAACTCATTCTTTGTTGCACATGTTGGTATCGGTTAATTGTGTTTCATTACATGTTTGTAATGCATAATTGTGAATTGAAAGTAAGATAGTGTATGCAAATGAATATGCTAAACAATGAACTTTATTAATGATTGATGGATCATTGTTTACGACATTATGACACATATTTACACTAATCTAAGCGACACAAGACAGTTACATTGAATCATTGTGTCCTTGGACACAATCGCCATCTAACTAACATAACTAATAACCGTCATAACTAACTTATCCTATAATCATCAATTTAACTTGGCTCTTTGGATTGGTGGCTTGTGCCCAACCCATGATATATTGACCTTTTGTTTTGACCCATAATACATAAACTATAAATACATAATAGTATTTGCCATATAATGAAATTAAACTGGACTATAATTACTGCAACAATACGTCCCAAAATGCAAATCTAAGCACCTCCTCTGTTACAGATAATCATATGATCCACTTTGAGAGCATACCTCCATACATAATAAATGATAGAGTAAACTACAAAATACATCCTTGTGGTTTGCAATTTCTGAGACCTTACATCCCTGTCAGAAACTATTGGCCCCTTACATCCTTCGTTAGTCAAACGTTTACCAATATACATCCATAAGGACGAACGACGCAAAAAAAAAAAAAAAAATCGTTAACTACTAACAGGAGTATAAAGGAAGGTTTTTGTCATTTACTCATACAAGGGGTGTATTTTGCGGTTTGCACTTTTACATATAAGAGGATGTATTTTGCAATGTACTTTTATACTTTACTTTTTTAACTATTTTTTTTTTTTTTTTTAAGCATCACTTTATTAGAAAATCATAGGATTTACAAGAAATTATAAGCATCACTTTATTACTATTATTATTATTATTATTATTATTATTATTATTATTATTATTATTATTATTATTATTATTATTTTATTTATTTTTATTTTTTTTATTATAACATCACTTTATTAAAAACCCATAGGATTTACAAGAAATTGGTGGGGAAGAGAGATACCAACTGGGCCCCACACTTCTAGCAATAGCAAAACCAATCCTATTAAAAATATGAACCTTAACACGTGCCCCAATGTCTTGAAGTCATAGAGAATCGTCGAATAAGCTTTAGAAGGTTCTGCATCCTCTCAAGTTCTCAAAAGAAGAAAAGAGAAGGATGAAACCATATCCAATATCCACACATTTAGCATCGTGCCTTGACACGCTTACGTTGTGCGGCATCAATAACCGCACGCCCGGCATAAAATCAATCATCCCAGATCGCTGCTGGCGACGACCCGTGAGATCAACACATACATCACGCCCACCATCCCAAGAATAAAGTAATATATCGATCGATCGTAGGGATCGTCCCTATCTCCATAAAGCCCAATATCCACCTCCTTACGGCGAAATTCGGACCGAGAACAAATATCAACAAGAACATCCGCACAATGTTATGCGGATGTTTAATGCCAACAATACCGCGCACGAAACAACGTGATCCCCATAAATATCTCCGGTAAAACCCTAGAACAAGTTGAACACGGTACACGAGCGGTGAAAAGAGGAACACCCAACCGATAGCACAACACACAACGATAAGTCCTAGCATTCATAGTTTGTCCCGATCCGGATATCGGAGCCACCTAAGCCAATCAAGTATGATCCTCCTTTAGTGAGCTCCATGCGCCATCCGTCGAGGAGATAGATGGAATGTAGATTCAACAGTTTGGGTAACCCGATCGAAATATATATCGCCAATTTCTTCATAAGTTTGGGCGGCGACCTCGCTAGGGTTACTCGAAGGTCAATATCCATATTCACATTAAAAGTACATAGAGCATCATCAAAGGAGGGACCAAGCGGTTACAATACCGTAACTATGGAGAAGCTTAGTCAGAGGCTAGCAGATTGAAGTCTAGAAGCAAGGAAGGCATAATTCAAGACATCACTGCGGAATATACACCAAGCCCCGAGCAAAGGGTAAGGTGGCGAGTCTCCATTGCCAATCACGTAACCGAGTCCGAGCGGTGACAATACGCTCCAAGAAGAGCGAAGTGCGCATCAAAAGAAACCCGAGCACACCGAAAGACCGGGGAACATGCGCATAGAAAAATACAACTTGGAAATACCAAGACATGCACGGAGTAACAACAACTCGCATTGAGGGTCATTAAGTTTGGCAACAAGCATCCATAAGTTCAATAGTTTTAGCAACCCTTTTCGAATGCTTACTACCGAACTCAAAATCCACACTAACGGGCCTACCCAATAATTTAACACCGTAAAGGACGAGAAATATGGGGAAACACCCACATACCGCTACGGGATCCTCCTTTGGCCAAAAACTTGAGCTTTATCAACATTGAGGTGTAAGCCCGACAAGGTCCATCCATCATAATCAACTCTAAAACCTTACCCACCACCAAAGTATCGCCAATAATAGTGCCATCATCTAGATACCATGCTTGAAAGGAAAGGTCAAAAGAGTTCTAATCTTACATGCCATGGGATGTAACACTAAAGCAAAGAAGAGGCCCAGCGGATCACCTTGTTGCACACCTTGATGAGACCAAAGAGTATGCTCATCATAATATAATCTGGGGGATCGAGTAATGTAATTCTACCCACCGTGAAATAGCCGGAAATGAAGTGAACCTCACGCAACATAATGACCCGATCCACCATGTTAAAGGCGTTTTCAAAGTCAACCAACAACATAGAAAGACCAACATCACCCCACGATCCTCAATTAAACGATTCACGGCATGGAGAATAGCCTCCCTCCACCCGATACCAACACCAAATTGTAAATCATCTAAATAACCATCGAAAATCATAGAAATTATTATTATTATTATTATTATTATTATTATTATTATTATTATTATTATTATTATTATTATTATTATTATTATTATTATTATTATTATTATTATTATTATTATTATTATTATTATTATTATTTTATAAAACATCACTTCATTAGAAAATCATAGGAAATTACAAGAAATTAGTGGGAGTCGAGAAACTAAGCTGGGCTCCCACTCCTAAAGAATAGTAAAACAAACCCTACTAAAAATATAGTTACCACGCGCCAATATCTTGAGTGTGAGACTTTCGGATTCGCTCAGTGAGGTCACCGCTTCTTCTTGAGTTCACCAAAGAAGAGAAAGAAGGGATGAACCCATATCCAATTCATGTTTTGAAAATTGTGTGAAGATAAGAGGTTGTGAGGTTGAGTGGTTTGAGGATAAGAGGTTGTAAATTCTATATAATGTGTTTGTCATGTTTTTGGTGGGAATTCTTGATGCCATTTTGTGGGCTGCAACAATTTGCACATATTTAATAATAATAATAATAATAATAATAATAATAATAATAATAATAATAATAATAATAATAATAATAATAATAATCATTCTCTTCTTTTGGAGAACTTGAGAAGGATCAAGAACCTTCTAAAGCGATTCGACGATTCTCATGACTCGAGACGTTGGGAGCGCGTCTTTGGTTCATATTTTTAATAGGATTGGTTTCTTTATTCAGAGGAGTGGGGGCTGGGTTGGTTTCTCCCACCAATTTCTTGTAAATCCTATGAGTTTTAATAAAGTGATGTTAAATAATAATAATAATAATAGTAATTAAAAATAATAATAATAATAATAATAATAATAATAATAATAATAATAATAATAATAATAATAATAATAATAATAATAATAATAATAATAATAATAATAATAATAATAATAATAATAATAAGAGTAAATTACATAAATGGTCAACATGGTTTGTCCATTTTTCACATTTAGTCACCTGAAGGTTTCAAATCGTTCAAATCGTTACAAATCCAAATCACTAAGGTTTCAATTCGTTACATAAATGGTCATTGTGGTTTGAAACTCAAGGACCATTTATGTAACGAAATGGATGAATCAGAACGATTTGAAACTTCGATGACCACGTATGTCAAAAAAAAGTTCGGTGACTATATGTGAAAAAATGGACAAACCATAGTGACCATTTATGTAATTTACTCTAATAATAATAATAATAATAATAATAATAAAAATAATAATAATAATAATAATAATAATAATAATAATAATAATAATAATAATAATAATAATAATAATAATAATAATAATAATAATAATAATAATAATAATAATAATAATAATAATATTAAATTAAGGCGCACAGTATGAAGCACGTGATTGAGCGCACAATGAAGCGTGTCAAGACTGAAACCAAATCGTTGATATTGGATATGGGTTTATCCCTTCTCTTTCTTCCTTTGGTGAACTCGAGAAGGAGGCGGTGACCCTCGCTAAAGCGAATCCGAAAGTTCTCGGTCACTCGAGATATTGGCGCGTGGTCTAACTATATTTTTAGTAGGGTTTGTTTATTATTCTAGAGAGGTGGGGCCACTAATTTCTTGTAATTTCCTATGATTTTCTAATGAAGTGATGTTTATAAAAAAA
>CM040242.1:297120467-297203665 GCA_022545495.1 Chrysanthemum lavandulifolium
AGTAGTGTTGTGGTGGTGTCGAATTGCGAAAATAGCGTTTTCTTTTTTGATTCGAGTGGTTTTTTAAGATGGTTTTCGGTTGGTTTTTTTTGTTTGGTTAAGTGTTGAAGAACAGATCTGCTGGTTGCGTCCTCAATCATTGAAGTAAAAAAGGGACGACACAAAAGGTACGACAATGTCGTACCTTTTTGTTAATTTTTTTGGGACGAGACACAAAAAGGTACGACATAGTCGTGCCTTTTTGTTATTTTTTTTGAGATGACACAAAAAGGTACAACAATGTCGTACCTTTTTGTTATTTTTGGCCAGAATTATTTGGCAGGTTATTTGATTTTTCATGAAAAAATTTGAGTTGACCCAAAAAGGTACGACAATGTCGTCCCTTTTTGTTATTTTTTCCTAGAATTATTTGACGGGTTATTTGATTTTTCGTAAAAAAATTTGTTAAAAAAGGGCACGACATAGTCGTCCCCCCCCCCTTTTTTTTTGCCTTTATTTTTTGTATAGTAGAATGTCCTTAAATAATTTAATTAATAATAAATAAATTAAATAATTTAAAAATTAATTAATTAGTTATAAAAAGTTTAAATAAATTAAAAATAATTTAAATTAGTTATAAAATATATAATTTGATTAAAATGATTTAAAATTAATTATAAATTGGTATACGTATCATGTTAAACGACCAAGTATAGGTGCTATGTTATACGTATCATGTTAAACGACCAGGTATAGGTGCTATGATATACGTATCATGTTAAACAACCAAGTATAGGTGCTATGGTATACGTATCATGTTAAACGACCAAGTATAGGTGCTATGGTATACGTATCATGTTAAACGACCGAGTATAGGTGCTATGGTATACGTATCATGTTAAACAACCAAGTATAGGAGCTATGGTATATGTATCATGTTAAACGACTGATAACGCTACACGCGTCGTTCGGGGTCAAAGGAACTTCCTTTCGTCGAGCAAGTTTTTCAACACCCTAGGCAAAGGAACCTAATCGTTGTAGTGTAGTATTAGGGTAAGCCACGGGAATTGATATCGTTCTCAGGGAATAGGAATGCTAGTGAGGAGTTACTACGCAAAGGTTGGGGTTGAGAAGATTATTTTTATCTTTTATGTTTTTTAGGAAATGGAAAAGTCCGAATCTCAGGGTTTGGATTTGGGGGGCTGGTATATCTATCGATTACTCTAATTATCTAATTAACTAAGGTGAGGGTAGTATATGTCTAATTATTGTGTGCTCGTATGATGATTTAAAGATGTGTTTACTTAGGTTTTATTACTCCTTAATTATCTCCTATTGATGGTTGAATTGTCACGTCCTTATTCTCAATCGCGTTGTGTGTCTACGGTCGTAGGGTATGCGCTTATCCTAACTCTTTGAAACTACCAAAGGGTCTCGTCTACAAAATCTCTAGGATTTATAAACTCTAACTCTAAGGTACTCTTTGGATGGTTTAGCCTACAACTACTCTAGGTGTTATAGTCTAAGGTTCACAAAGATTAATCAAGCATTAACTACACAACGAATGACCTATCGTGATTACTAGATCATCAACAATTAAGATAAGAGACAACCAATCAATATTCGATAGTTAAGTTTCATATTCCCTAAGCAAACACACAACTAAATTAGCCGGACATGGAGAACATGCAAGCATACACACAAATAATTGAAGACATAATTGAATTAATGAAGTAAAGTACTTATCTTGGTGTAAGATAGGGTTTAGAACCCTAAAATACTGTACAAGAGAGCCTTGGTTCGGTTTAGGTTTTTACTCAAAAAGACTACACACTAAAAACTGAAAAACTCGGATTCTATATATAAGATCACATTCGCGACGACGTCACCTTATGATTTGTGACGCCGTCTGGTCGCCGTCATTAGGGTTTCGTCTTGGCCACGTTAGTCTTGCGACGGCGTCACCTTATGCTTGTGACGCCGTCCTCTTGACCTCGGCGCCGTCGGATCAAATCTAGGCCGTCGAGTTATGACAACCTACTTTTTAAAGCCTCGACACCGTCACTTGAAAATAAGCAATATGGTCACGAGCCGTCACAAAATGCTCGACGGCGTCGATATAACACCCGACGCCGTCCTTTGTGTTTCAAAGACTTGAGTGTCTCGATTCTTGACTTTGGCCATATTCTTCAGATATTCGCGCCTTTTCGTCCAAATAAATGCCATTCTAGCAATTTGCCTTCAAGAGACCTAAAAAGTGAAAAGGAACGATATTAAGTAATAACGAATACAAAAGTGATCAAATAAGGGGTTAAACGACCGCTCAAAAAGGTACATTTTAAAACCTTATCAACAACCAAGTATAGGTGCTATGGTATACGTATCATATTAAACGACCAAGTATAGGTGCTATGTATACGTATCATGTTAAACAACCAAGTATAGGTGCTATGGTATACGTATCATGTTAAACGAACAAGTATAGGTGCTATGGTATACGTATCATGTTAAACGACCAAGTATAGGTGCTATGGTATACGTATCATGTTAAACGACCGAGTACAGATGCTATGGTATACGTATCATGTTAAACGACCGAGTACAGGTGCTATGGTATACGTATCTAATAACGCTACACGCGTCGTTCGGGGTCAAAGGTACTTCCTTTTCTTCGAGCAAGTTTTATAACACCCTAGGCAAAGAACCTAATCGTTGTAGTGTAGTATTAGGGTAAGCCACGGGTATTGATATCGTTCTCTGGGGAATAGGAATGCTAGTGAGAAGTTACTACGCTAAGGTCAGGGAGGAAGATTATTTTTATCTTTTTATGTTTTTAGGAAATGGAAAGGTACGAATCTCGGGGTTTGGATTTAGGGGTTGGTATTTCTATCGACATCGTATTTATCTAATTATCTAATCTAGGTGTATGTAGTCTATGTCTAATTAATGTGCTCGTATGATAGTTTAAAGATGTGTTCACTTAGGTTTTATAACTCCTTAATTATACGCTATTGATGGTTGAATTGTCACGTCCTTATTCTTAATCGCGTTGTGTGTCTAAAGTCGTAGGGTATGCGTTTATCCCTAACTCTTTGAACTTACCAAAGGGTCTCATCTACAAAACCTACTAGGGATTATAAACTCTAACTCTAAGGCCCTCTTTGGATGGTTTAGCCTACAACCGCTCTAAGTGCTATAGCCTAAGGTTCACAAAGATTAATCAAGCATTTTCGTCCAAATAAGTGCCATTACAGCAATTTGCCTTCAAGAGACCTAAAAAGTGAAAAGGAACGATATTAAGTAATAACGGATACAAAATTGATCAAATAAGGGCTTAAACGACCCCTCAAAAAGGTACATTTTAGAACCTTATCAGTATCATGTTAAACGACCAAGTATAGGTGCTATGGTATACGTATCATGTTAAACGACCAAGTATAGGTGCTATGGTATACGTATCATGTTAAACAACCGAGTATAGGTGCTATGGTATACGTATCATGTTAAACGACCAAGTATAGGTGCTATGGTATACGTATCATGTTAAACGACCAAGTATAGGTGCTATGGTATACGTATCATGTTAAACAACCGAATATAGGTGCTATGGTATACGTATCATCTCAAACAACCAAGTACAGGTGTTATGGTATACGTATCATGTTAAACGACCAAGTATAGGTGTTATGGTATACGTATCATGTTAAACGACTAAGTATTGGTGCTATGGTATACGTATCATGTTAAATGACCAAGTACATGTGCTATGGTATACATCAATACATTATTATTATTATTATTAGAGTTAATTACATAAATCGTCCTTGTGGTTTGGTCAAAATTACGGATCTTGTCCTATACTTTTTTCGGTCGTTTAGTCACATGGTTTACAAATCTTACGGATCTTATCCCAGATCCGACCGGTCCAAAAGGACCTCCTTGCAAATACTCTCTAACGTGAGGACTAACATCATATTTTGGTTTTAACGATCGGAGTTAATTACATAAATCGTCCTTGTGGTTTGGTAAAGTTCGCATCTTGTCCTGTGGTTTATTATAATATATTTTTAAAAAACTGCTTTTTCTTTTAAAAAATTAATTTTATTAAAAATTAAAATAAAATTAAAAAAAACAAAAAAAAACTTTTTAATTTTATTATAAAAGCGGATGAAGGCGTATAAAAAACTTTTATACGGTTTTCTATTTTTACGTTTCATTTGTTTTTATACGGTTTCGTTCGTTTTTGTATAAAAATGTATGAAAACATTTTTGTACAAAAATGTACTTTTTTGTACAAAAATAGACTTTTTAATTTAATTTTATTTTTTTTAATAAAATTATTTTTTTTTAAAGAAAAAACAGTTTTAAAAAAAAATATTATAATAAACCACAGGGACAAGATGCGTAACTTTACCAAACCATAAGGACGATTTATGTAATTAACTCCGATCGTTAAAACCAAAATATGATGTTAGTCCTCACGCTAGAGAGTATTTGCAAGGGAGGTCCTTATTGGGACCGGTCGCCAGAGACAAGATCCATAAGATTGAAACCACGCGACGAAAACGCATCGAAAAAAAATATGGACAAGATCCGTAATTTTGACCAAACCACAAGGACGATTTATGTAATTAACTCTTATTATTATTATTATTATTATTATTATTATTATTATTATTATTATTATTATTATTATTATTATTATTATTATTATTATTATTATTATTATTATTATTATTATTATTATTATTATTATTATTATTTATTTATTTATTTATTTATTTTATTTTTTTTTATTTTATAAAACATCACTTAACTAGAAAATCATAGGAAATTACAAGAAATTAGTGGGAGCCGAGACTAACTAGCCCTCGCTCCTCTAGAATAATGAAACAAACCCTACTAAAATATAGTTAGTACCACGCCAATATCTTGAGTGACCGAGAACTTTCGGATTCGCTTAGCAGGGTCACCGCCCTTCTCGAGTTCACCAAAGGAAGAGAAGAGAGGGATAAACCTATATCCAATATCAGCAGATTTGGTTTCGTCTTGACACGCTTCGTTGTAGGACTTCAATCACTGCACGCTTAGTCGTCATAAACAATTTTATTATTATTATTATTATTATTATTATTATTATTATTATTATTATTATTATTATTATTATTATTATTATTATTATTATTATTATTATTATTATTATTATTATTATTATTATTATCACTTTATTAAAACTCATAGGATTTACAAGAAATTGGTGGAAAGTCAGAAACCAACCTGGGCCCCACACTCTAAAGAATAAGAAACCAATCTTATTAAAAATATGAACCATGAAGACGCGCTCCCAACGTCTTGAAATATGAGAATCGTCGAATACGCTTTAGAGGGTTATCGATCCTTCTCAAGTTCTCCAAAAGAAGAGAATGAGAATAATAATAATAATAATAATAATAATACACACACACACACACACATAATAATAATAATAATAATAATAATAATAATAATATTATATTATTATTTTATTATTATTATTATTATTATTATTAAATATGTCCAAATTATTGCAGTTCCCACAAAAAATGGCACAAAGAATTCCGACCAAAAAACATGACAAACACATTATATTGAATTCACAACCTCTTATCCTCAAAACCACTCAACCTCACAACCTCTTATCTTCACACAATTTTCAAAACCTGAGATAGAGCCATTTAATCCTTTTATGTGTTATTGTGGAGCAGGAAATATAAAATTAAGAACATCACATAGAGAAAATTCATCTGAACGACACTATTATTCATGTCCTCTGTCAAAGGTGAACAACACCATTAGCTTCACAGTCCAAATACACCATGTAGAATGACTCTTTCATTAACCATTCCAGAATACGGCCTCTCATCAACGGGTCTATGTTCTTGTAAGAACCATATTCATCATAAATTTCGATCCATACGTATCAAGAACTCGAGTAAAGAGATATATCGACGATAAAACCAAAGGACCACTCTTTTTCGCCAGTAATCGCCCATTTTATTGTTACGTGTGTTTGTGGAATTGACAATTGGGTTATTTATGATTTGTCGGGATATATAAGGAAAACTTTATGAGGAAAATAATGGCGGAAACTATTGGCGGTAAAAATAATGGCGGAAACTATTATGTAAATATTTTTTAATTCTATCAATGTATTTAATTATAAATATAAACTATTTAAATTTAATTCTATATTAAATAAAAGTACCTAAATTGAATAAAAATATTTTTTTTAAATTAAATAATTTAATTAAAAACTGGTTTATAAAGTAAAAAAAAATAGATTTATAGCCGGGACGACAATGTCGTCCCAAAGTGTTTGGCGGGATGTATTTATTTACTTTATCGGTTTATTAAAAGATTTTAAATTATAAAAACAAAAATTACAAAAAGGCACGATAATGTCGTGTCTTTTTAAGGCCGTATAAAAATTTTGGGTTGACTGCTACTTTTGTTGAAAACGTGTGGGTCCTACTTGCAATTAGGCACGACTTTGTCGACCCAAAAATATAGGCCGTCCCCAAACTGAAATTTTGGTGTAGTGATAATATCGAGGACCCTAAGAGTCATGTTTTGTTTGGTCAAGTATTTGTTGGTGGGTTGATTCAAAAAAGAAGCCCGATAGTTGCTGAGAAAGATGGTGGTACTACTTACCAGGTTGACGTTCACGAAACTAAGGTATTTTTTTTTTTTTTTTTTTTTACAAGAATCATATCTTGCAAGGGTCACACATATATCATTTAGAGTAAACTGCAAAATACATCCCTGTGGTTTGTAATTTCTGAGACCTTACATCCCTGTCAGAAACTATTTTCACCTTACATCCTTCGTTAGTCAAACGTTTACCAACATACATTCCTAAGGATGAACGACGAAAAAAAAATTCATTAACTACTAACGGGAGTATAGAGGAGGGTTGTTTTGGTCTTTTTACCCATACGAGAGATGTATTTTGCAGTTTACTTTTATGCTTTACTTTTTTCAATTTTTTTTTTATAAAACATCACTTCATTAGAAAATCATAGGAAATTACAAGAAATTAGTGGGCCCCCACTCCTCTAGCAATAGCGAAACAAACCCTACTAAAAATATAGTTAGCACCACGCGCGCCAATATCTTGAGTGACCGAGAACTTTCGGATTCGCTTTAGCAGGGTCACCGCCTCCTTCTCGAGTTCACCAAAGGAAGAGAAAGAGAAGGGGATAAACCTATATCCAATATCAACGTATTTGGTTTCAGATTGACACGCTTATACTTGCGGCTTCAATCACGCGATACGTTTGTTGTTGTCGACTTATTACTATTATTATTATTATTATTATTATTATTATTATTATTATTATTATTATTATTATTATTATTATTATTATTATTATTGTTGTTATTATTATTATTATTATTATTATTATTAGAGTAAATTACATAAATAGTCACTATGGTTTGTCCATTTTTCACATATAGTCACCGAACTTTTTTTTTGACATACATGGTCACCAAGTTTCAAATCGTTCTGATTCGGTCTATTTCACACATAAATGGTCATCAAGTTTCAAACCATGGTGACCATTTATGTAACGAATTGAAACCCAGTACCTGGATTTGTAACGATTTGAAACCTTAATGACCGACTTTGTCGAAAAAAAGTTCAGTGACTAAATGTGAAAAATGGACAAACCACAATGACCATTTATGTAATTTACTCTTATTATTATTATTATTATTATTATTATTATTATTATTATTATTATTATTATTATTATTATTATTATTATTATTATTATTATTATTATTATTATTATTATTATTATTATTATTATTATTATTTATTATTATTATTATTATTATTTAACATCACTTTATTAAAACTCATAGGATTTACAAGAAATTGGTGGGAAGGTGAAAACTAACCTACCCACACCTCTGAATAAAAAAACCAATCCTATTAAAAATACGAATCAAAGACGTGCCCCAACGTCTCGAGTCATAGAGAATCGTCGAATCACGCTTTTAAGGGTTCTTGATCCTTCTCAAGTTCTCCAAAAGAAGAGAATGAGAATTATTATTATTATTATTATTATTATTATTATTATTATTATTATTATTATTATTATTATTATTATTATTATTATTATTATTATTATTATTATTATTATTATTATTATTATTATTATTATTATTATTATTATTATTATTATTATTATTATTATTATTATTATTATTATTATTATTAAATATGTCCAAATTGTTGCGCTTCCACAAAAATGGCATCAAGAATTCCCACCAAAAACATGACAAACACATTATATAGAATTCACAACCTCTTATCCTCAAAACACTCAACCTCACAACCTCTTATCTTCACACAATTTTCAAAACCTTAAATGGAGCCATTTAATCATTTTATGTGTTCCCGTGGGCGAAAATATAAAATTAAGAACATCAAATAGAGAATATTCATCTGAACGACAATATTATTTATGTCATCCGTCAAAGGTGAACAACACCATTAGCTTCACAATCCAAATACACCATGTAGAATGACTCTTTCCTTAACCATTCCAACGCGGTCTCTCATCAACGGGTCTATGTTCTTGTAAGAACCATATTCATCATAAATTTCGACCCATACGTATCAAGAACTCGAGTAAAGAGATATATCGACGATAAAACCAAAGACCACTCTTTTTCGATGTAATCACCATTTTATTATTACGTGTGTTTTGTGGGAATTGACGATTGGGTTATTTATGTTTTGTCGGGATATATAAGGAAAACTTTGCGAGGAAAATAATGGCGGGAAACTATTGGAGGTAAAAATAATGGCGGGAAACTATTGGCGGTAAATATATTTTTTATTTCTATAAATGTATTTAATTATAAATATAAACTATTTAAATTTAATTCTATATTAAATAAAAGTACTTAAATTGAATAAAAATATTTTTTTTAAATTAAATAATTTAATTAAAACCGGTTTATAAAGTAAAAAAAAAATAGATTAACAGTTTGGGACGACAATGTCGTCCCAAAGTGTTTGGCGGGATGTATTTATTTACTTTACTGGCTTATTAAAAAGATTTTAAATTATAAAAAAACAAAAAATTACAAAAAGGCACGACAATGTCGTGTCTTTTTGCGTCGTGCCAAAAATTTTGGGTTGACTGCTACTTTTGTTGAAAACGTGTGGGTCCTACTTGCAATTAGGCACGACTTTGTCGACCCAAAAATATAGGCCGTCCCCAAACTGAAATTTTGGTGTAGTGATAATATCGAGGACCCTAAGAGTCATGTTTTGTTTGGTCAAGTATTTGTTGGTGGGTTGATTCAAAAAAGAAGCCCGATAGTTGCTGAGAAAGATGGTGGTACTACTTACCAGGTTGACGTTCACGAAGCTAAGGTATGTTTTTTTATTTTATTATTTTTTTTTTATTATTTTTTTTTTGTAGTTACAAGAATCATATCTTGCAAGGGTCACACATATATCATTTAGAGTAAACTGCAAAATACATCCCTGTGGTTTGTAATTTCTGAGACCTTACATCCCCTGCCGTAAACTATTGTCACCTTACATCCTTCGTTAGTCAACGTTTACCAACATACATCCCTAGGATGAACGATTTAAAAAAATTCGTTAACTACTAACGGGAGTATAGAGGAGGGTTGTTTTGGTCTTTTACCCATACGAGATGTATTTTGCGCTTTACTTTTATGCTTTACTTTTTCAAATTTTTTTTTATAAACATCACTTCATTAGAAAATCATAGGAAATTACAAGAAATTAGTGGCCCCACCTCTGAAGAATATAATAAACAAACCCTACTAAAAATATAGTTAGACCACGCCGCCAATATCTCGAGTGACCGAGAACTTTCGGATTCGCTTTAGCGAGGGTCACCGCCTCCTTCTCGAGTTCACCAAAGGAAGAGAGAGAAGGGATAAACCCATATCCAATATCAACGATTTGGTTTCGTAGATTGACACGCTTCATACTGCGCTCAATCACGAGACGTTTCATACGCCTTAATTTAATTTTATTATTATTATTATTATTATTATTATTATTATTATTATTATTATTATTATTATTATTATTATTATTATTATTATTATTATTATTATTATTATTATTATTATTATTATTATTTTATTATTATTATTATTATTATTATTATTAGAGTAAATTACATAAATGGTCACTATGGTTTGTCCATTTTTTCACATATAGTCACCGAACTTTTTTTTGACATACGTGGTCATCGAAGTTTCAAATCGTTCTGATTCATCCATTTCGTTACATAAATGGTCACCGTTTCAAACCACAATGACCATTTATGTAACGAATTGAAACCTTAGTGATTGGATTTGTAACGATTTGTAACGATTTGAAACCTTCAGTGACTAAATGTGAAAAATGGACAAACCATGTGGACCATTTATGTAATTTACTCTTATTATTATTATTATTATTATTATTATTATTATTATTATTATTATTATTATTATTATTATTATTATTATTATTATTATTATTATTATTATTATTATTATTATTATTATTATTATTATTAATTACTATTATTATTATTATTATTTAACATCACTTTATTAAAACTCATAGGATTTACAAGAAATTGGTGGTCGAAAACCAACCCAGCCCCCACACCTCTGTGAATAAAGAAACCAATCCTATTAAAAATATGAACATGCAAAGACGCGCTCCCAACGTCTCGAGTCATAGAGAATCGTCGAATCGCTTTAGAAGGTTCTTGATCCTTCTCAAGTTCTCCAAAAGAAGAGAATGAAATTATTATTATTATTATTATTATTATTATTATTATTATTATTATTATTATTATTATTATTATTATTATTATTATTAAATATGTGCAAATTGTTGCAGCTTCCACAAAATGGCATCAAGAATTCCCACCAAAAAACATGACAAACACATTATATAGAATTTACAACCTCTTATCCTCAAAACCACTCAACCTCACAACCTCTTATCTTCACACAATTTTCAAAACATGAATTGGATATGGGTTCATCCCCTTCTCTTTCTCTTCTTTTGGTGAACTCAAGAAGGAAGCGGTGACCTCACTGAGCGAATCCGAAAGTCTCACACTCAAGATATTGGCGCGCGTGGTGCTAACTATATTTTTAGTAGGGTTTGTTTTACTATTCTTTAGAGGAGTGGGAGCCCAGCTTAGTTTCTCGACTCCCACTAATTTCTTGTAATTTCCTATGATTTTCTAATGAAGTGATGTTTTATAAAATAATAATAATAATAATAATAATAATAATAATAATAATAATAATAATAATAATAATAATAATAATAATAATAATAATAATAATAATAATAATAATAATAATAATAATAATAATAATAATAATAATAATTTCTATGATTTTCGATGGTTATTTAGATGATTTACAATTTGGTGTTGGGGTATCGGGTGGAGGGAGGCTATTCTCCATGCCGTGAATCGTTTAATCGAGGATCGTGGGGTGATGTTGGTCTTTCTATGTTGTTGGTTGACTTTGAAAACGCCTTTAACATGGTGGATCGGGTCATTATGTTGCGTGAGGTTCACTTCATTTCCGGCTATTTCACGGTGGGTAGAATTACATTACTCGATCCCGCAGATTATATTATGATGAGCATACTCTTTGGTCTCATCAAGGTGTGCAACAAGGTGATCCGCTCAGGGCCTCTTCTCTTTGCTTTAGTGTTACATCCCATGGCATGTAAGATTAGAACTCTTTTGACCTTTCCTTTCAAGCATGGTATCTAGATGATGGCACTATTATTGGCGATACTTTGGTGGTGGGTAAGGTTTTAGAGTTGATTATGATGGATGGACCTTGTCGGGCTTACACCTCAATGTTGATAAAGCAAGTTTTGGCCAAAGGAGGATCCCGTAGCGGTATGTGGGTGTTTCCCCAATATTTCTCGTCCTTTACGGTGTTAAATTATTGGGTAGGCCCGTTAGTGTGGATTTTGAGTTCGGTAGTAAGTTTGTTCGAAAAGGGTTGCTAAAACTATTGAACTTATGGATGCCGCTGCCAAACTTAATGACCCTCAATGCGAGTTGTTGTTACTCCGCATGTCTTGGTATTTCCAAGTTGTATTTTTCTATGCGCATGTTCCCCGGTCTTTCAAAGTGCTCGGGTTTTCTTTTGATGCGCACTTCGCTCTTCTTGAGCGTATTGTCACCGCTCGACCTCGGTTCGGTGATTGGCAATGGAGACTCGCCACCTTACCCTTTGCTCGGGGCTTGGTGTATATTCCGCAGTGATGTCTTGAATTATGCCTTCCTTGCTTCTAGACTTCAATCTGCTAGCCTCTGACTAAGCTTCTCCATAGTTACGGTATTGTAACCGCTGGTCCCTCCTTTGATGATGCTCTATGTACTTTTAATGTGAATATGGATATTGACCTTCGAGTAACCCTAGCGAGGTCGCCGCCCAAACTTATGAAGAAATTGGCGATATATATTTCGATCGGGTTACCCAAACTGTTGAATCTACATTCCATCTATCTCCTCGACGGATGGCGCATGGAGCTCACTAAAGGAGGATCATACTTGATTGGCTTAGGTGGCTCCGATATCCGGATCGGGACAAACTATGAATGCTAGGACTTATCGTTGTGTGTTGTGCTATCGGTTGGGTGTTCCTCTTTTCACCGCTCGTGTACCGTGTTCAACTTGTTCTAGGGTTTTACCGGAGATATTTATGGGGATCACGTTGTTTCGTGCGCGGTATTGTTGGCATTAAACATCCGCATAACATTGTGCGGATGTTCTTGTTGATATTTGTTCTCGGTCCGAATTTCGCCGTAAGGAGGTGGATATTGGGCTTTATGGAGATAGGGACGATCCTACGATCGATCGATATATTACTTTATTCTTGGGATGGTGGGCGTGATGTATGTGTTGATCTCACGGGTCGCCGCCAGGCAGCGACGCAGGGATGATTGATTTTATGCCGGGCGTGCGGTTATTGATGCCGCACAACGTAAGCGTGTCAAGGCACGATGCTAAATGTGTGGATATTGGATATGGTTTCATCCCTTCTCTTTTTCTTCTTTTGAGAACTTGAGAGGATGCAGAACCTTCTAAAGCTTATTCGACGATTCTCTATGACTCAAGACATTGGGGCACGTGTTGCATGTTCATATTTTTAATAGGATTGGTTTGCTATTGCTAGAAGTGTGGGGCCCAGTTGGTATCTCTCTTTCCCACCAATTTCTTGTAAATCCTATGGGTTTTTAATAAAGTGATGTTATAATAAAAAAAATAAAAATAAATAAAATAATAATAATAATAATAATAATAATAATAATAATAATAATAATAATAATAATAATAATAATAGTAATAAAGTGATGCTTATAATTTCTTGTAAATCCTATGATTTTCTAATAAAGTGATGCTTAAAAAAAAAAAAAAAAAATAGTTAAAAAAGTAAAGTATAAAAGTACATTGCAAAATACATCCTCTTATATGTAAAAGTGCAAACCGCAAAATACACCCCTTGTATGAGTAAATGACAAAACACCTTCCTTTATACTCCTGTTAGTAGTTAACGATTTTTTTTTTTTTTTTTTGCGCTGTTAGTCATTATGGATGTATATTGGTAAACGTTTGACTAACGAAGGATGTAAGGGCCAATAGTTTCAGCGAGGATGTAAGGTCTCGAAATTGCAAACCACAAGGATGTATTTTGTAGTTTACTCTATCATTTATTATGTATGGAGGTATGCTCTCAAAGTGGATCATATGATTATCTCGTAATGAGGAGGTGCTTAGATTTGCATTTTGGGACGATTGTTGCGTAATTATAGTCCAGTTTAATTTCATTATATGGCAAATACTATTATGTATTTATAGTTTATGTATTATGGGTCAAAACAAAAGGCTGCAATATATCATGGGTTGGGCCACAAGCCACCAATCCAAAGAGCCGGTTAAATTGACAGTTATAGGATAAGTTAGTTATGACAGTTATTAGTTATGTTAGTTAGATGGCAGTTGTGTCCAAGGGACACAATGATTCAATGTAACTGTCTTGTGTCGTTTAGATTAGTGTAAATATGTGTCATAATGTCTGTAAACAATGATCCATCAATCATTAATAAAGTTCATTGTTTAGCATATTCATTTGCATACACTATCTTACTTTCAATTCACAATTATGCATTACAAACATGTAATGAAACACAATTGGCTTCGATACCAACATGTGCAACAGTAATGAGTTGTCAAACGAAACTATCACATCCAAACACTATCTTATACACAACATATTATTAACACCTAGACACCTTATTCACATTGTATACAGCTTATGCATCGTTTAACTATTTATGATTGTTTCATATGGGGACACCGATTGCTAGGAGAACCACAAATGATTTAGTTAAGCTTAGACGGGAAACGTCTCTACGTTACAAACTCGGTATTCAGCAAATGGGACAAGCAGTTCTATCCAGAAGTTGTGGAAAAAGGATCTCACATGCTGCAGATTGATGTCGACACTGGAAAAGGTGGACTTGCGATAAACCCAAATTTCTATGTTGACTTTGGAGCGGAACCAGATGGTCCTTGTTTGGCTCATGAAATGAGATACCCTGGTGGTGACTGTACTTCAGATATATGGATTTAAACCGTAAATCTAGTTACATGAACAGACTATAAACTAAACCGCTTTGTGTTTACTTGATTTGCTTATTTTAGATACATGGAATTGTGAATTGTATACTTTTAACTTGAAATAAAGGTTCCCTATGATGACTACCATAGCTGTCACAAGCGAATCCTTCCCATTTACAGAAATTCTTCCCATGCCACGTGGACGGGGTAGGAGAAATGGATTTGGAAAGCTTAGCCATGATGGCTGCATCATCAGCAGTTGAGAATGAGATAATGAAGAAGAATGTAAGGCCGAGAATCAAACTGTAGCAGTGGTGATAGTCCATTGTTTACAAGGGTGGACTTAGCTTGTGCTGACTATAAGGGTCGTGTTTGCAAAATGTGACCTTTTAGATAACTGCTGCTTGGTCTAGAAAAAGTTTTATATGTGCAAATTTTATTTTATTTTTATTTGTAGAGTAAATTACATAAATGGTCCTTGTGGTATGTCAAAGTTTCACCTACAGTCCCTTAAACTTAAAAGTCGCATGAATGGTCTCTCGAGGTAAAGAATAACATGAATGGTCCTTTTGTTAACGGTGTTAAGTTTATTCCGTTATAATTTACACTTTAGCCCTTGTTGGTTAACAGTTGTTGCATCGTTTATCCTTTATTGTAATTTCCATTTATAATTTAAAGTTTTCGACTTTAACTTCGTTTTTATCCGTTTTAATCTGTTTTATAAGTTTTCATCCATTTTATCGTTTTATCGGTTTTAAATGCTTTTATCACGTGTTTTTGCGTTTTCGCTTTTATACATTTTCTTACGTTTTCATTCTCTTTATATGATTTCATCCGTTTTTATACGTTTTCTTTCACGTGTTTACCCATTTTATATGTTTTCTTACGTTTTGTCTGCTTTTATAAGAAAAATGTATAAAACAGAAAACGATAAAACGGATGAAAAGAATAAAACTTATGAAAATGTTTAAAACGGATGCAAACGTATAAAATGACGAAACGGATAAAACGATAAAAACGAGCAAAACGGACAAAAACGTAAGAAAATGTATAAAAAGGATGAAATCGTATAAAAGGGATGAAACGTAAGAAAAATGTATAAAACGGAAAAAAGTATAAAGCAGATGAAAACGTATAAAAACCGACCAAAGCGGATAAAAAGCGAAGCTAAAGTCGAAAACTTTAAATTATAAACGGCCGTTACAATAAAGGATCGACGATGCAGCGATCGTTAACCAACAAGGGCTAAAGTGTAAATTATAACGGAATAAACTTAACACCCGTTAACAAAAGGACCATTCATGTTATTCTTTTGCCTCGAGAGGGACCGTTCATGCAACTTTTAAGTTTGAGGGACGATAGGTGAAACTTTTGACAAATCACATGGACCATTTATGTAATTTACTCTTATTTTTATTTTATTTTTTTATTTTATTTTTTTGCTTAATAATAAACCATATTAATAATAGTAAATGACCAGCTTATCCTTGTACCGATGTATGAGTTAAAAATAATTATTTTGATATTTTCATAACAAGAATTTTGAGTAACACAAATCAGAATCTCGATAAATATTTGATATATTTTTAATCATTAATAACTCATTTAATATTTTGACCAAATTGATGTTTCCTAACTCATAATTTTCAATTTCAAGAAATCAAAACAATATGACGAACAAATACTAAAAACATGAAATCACAAAGAGGAATATGAACTCAATCACAAAGTAGGTTATGGGTTATTTTTCATCATGGTGTTCAACTTTTTCTTCGATTAATTCACGGGGTTTTAAGCTTACCATTACACAAATTCAAACCAAGTAGGGCTGTTTTTTGTCGTGCAACTGTAAAATATATTAACTCAAGAAACAAGATACATGATAAGCATCCAACTCATTGCTAGTGACATACCACATCAACTCGAAATTGAGCTAAACCAAACATACAACATGCTATCCAAAGACACATACAAACAAACGAGCGGTGACCAATTCACCAATTCACTTCAACACTCCTTTTTGAAATTCTCTATAAAAGGGCACTCAGTTTTCCTTTTAGCTTCCCATCCTTCTTTGTAGTTCATAAATATTCTGAGTGGCTACATCTTAGTTTTCTTAATAGTAGGTATCATTTTACTGTTAACAAGCTTATCAACAAGAACTTCCTCCTTCTTCCCAAGTAGAAATATATCAGGCTTCTCTCATACTCTTCTATCAATGCATCATATTGGTTTTGTGAAGTATGAATGGGAGGGAATTCAACAGTAACATTTTCAACAACATCTTTGTCATTCTTAGCTTGTACTTCAGCCACCAACAGTCTGCAATTTCCTCAAAAATAGCATATTTATTAGCATTTTTTCTTAAATCTTATACAGTCTCTTAGGACACTTTCCAAGGGCTCTTTGGTACACTCCTATTATCAATCAGTTTTCCTTCCTTGCATTGCAACCCTTTTCAATACCACTTATACTGTTTGAATCACTGGTAACTTGCTTTTTCCCTTTATTATTTTGTGATCGTGTCTCTGAACTTTTCACTATCGTTCTTATTGACATTTTGATTTTCAACAATAGTTCTAGGCACGAAGTTCAGCCTAACCCGAGGATTCCTTCTCCTTTATCATTTACACCACCTTCCTATTATCTCAACAATGCTTATGGGCCCCGAACTCCATCTAACTTGAGGATTCCTTCTCCTTTATCATTTACACCACACTTCTATTATCAAATTTTACCTCGACTTCATTCCTTCTAACATCATTATATCCCACATTAGCATTACTATTCCCTTTCTCCAAACCATCCCCATATCCATTCTTCCTGTTCTTATCCCTTGCATTCTCCCATGCTTTTTTATATTCATCCTTATTAAGAACATGACAGTTTGCATCAATATGTCCAAACACCTTACAAGCAGAGCACCTAGGAGGCTTCCACCATACTCAACTTTAACAAACTTTGAACCTATGGTTTCAGCTTGTTTGTTCTTATAACATATTTCAACAGTATCTTTGATCTCTTTCTCAGCATTAATCTCAATAAGAACTCTAGCATATCCTATGCTGCCACTCCCCTCATGGCATACTTTTGCAATGGTTTTATCCATTATCAATGGCTTCCCAATACTACTTGCAATAGCACTTACACCTTTGACAGTCTAAGCTTCTAAAGGCATGTTCATCAACTTCACCCATACAGGCAGTATAAAAGGCTCACTTCTATCCATGCATACACTAGGATCCCATTTTTGAACTAGTAAAGGCTTGTTGTTAACCATCCAAATGCCATTCTCTAAAACCTTATTCATTCCTTTATCATTGTTGAACCTAAACAAGTATGTTCCATTTTGTATAGTAATATCTTTTAATCCCCATTTACTCCACATTCTCCTTATATTGTATTTAATCTCTTGGTATGACATCCTATACCCTACAAAATGCCCACAGAGAGTTCTATCCCATTTCTTACTTCCTTCAGTAACAAGTTCCTCATCAAATATTACCACATCCCTTCCATTCTCGACTTCAGTAGGTATCAATGACAACTTATTGTTCACATTAACTAAATATTTCATTAATGTAGAATCAAAAGTGTTATTATCCTTCTTATTCAACACATCATCAGTATTATTCTCATTTAAAATATTTACACTAGTACTCTTATTAGCACTATTATCAAAAGTATTATTCTCATGTAAACACTTAACAATAGTAGTTTTATCAGCATTAGCATTCATAGTATTATTCCCAGGAGTATGTGTAGCAGAGTTTTGATATACCTCATTCAAAGAAGGACATTCATTAACCACAGCTGCAACAGAACCCTTAGAAGCATCACTAACCTCCTTTTCACCAAAAACCTCCCTATCAACATTGCTGACTTCATCACTTACATTCATACTCTCCTTAGAGACGACAACATCCTCATTTCTATCACTATTATCCCTATTCTTCCCCAAATCACCAACTGAGTTCCCATACTTGTCAGGAACCTTTATTTTCCTTTTCAATTGCCTTTTTGTTTGACATTTTCATTTACAATTCATTGAATCAAGATCGTACAAATAACTAAAATCGGAAAACATCAATTTGGGGTTTTACTAACCCACACCAAATCAAAATTCAATCATATCATTGTGTGCACAAGGAAAAGACGAAACAATTGATCGGTTTAAAATTGTAAAATATTCATTATTAGTGAAGGAAATGAAGGATTTAAGTGAATTTTGATAGGAGAAAAAGGCGGGAATTCAGTTACGGGAGAAAGAAAAAGGAAGAGAGAGAAAGAGGTTTTAACGTGATATAGCATGTGTAAGTAGGGTTGTTTGCATCTAGCAAGAATTTAACTCAACCCCTGTCACTTTTTAGTGTGATAATCACAAGCCCTTTTACAACTAAACGTCGATTCCAACTCAAAATGTGTAACTGTTCCAAAACACCTAAGTAACCTGTATCCCAAACATATCCTAGTTGCTTTCTCACTTGTGATGTTCTTTGTGCAGGTTTGTTATGAGGGGCTTAATGGGGACATTCCTATTCTTCTATATGGAGAAGACCAAAGTTGTGCTCCTTATGAAGAAAGATAGAAAGATAGGGGCTCCTTGTAACTTCCTTTGCTATATAATGTGGTCCCTCTCCTAGGTTTACTCACTCAACTCACGCAGATCTTCCTCTTGACCGCTCTCTCTCTCTCCCACTAAATATTGGTGTACTAAGGATCCATTGATCCATTTTGTCTTGTACTTTTGATCATTTGATCTTCTTCATTTTGTAACAGTTTGATTACAATATTGTTCAAACTGTACCGATCGTTGTAATTCATTCTTGAATAAAAGAAACTTGTTGCTCGTTCATCCGCTTGATACCATCGCACATGGTATCGTAGTCAAGGCTACCGATTATCTTCAAACTCGATTTCTAGGGTTTTCTAAAAATTGGGGGTTTCTTGATCTTGATATCTCCGGTGGTAATTATTTGTGTTCTGGGACGTCTGTGGTAATTGGATTGGTGGTTCTGATCCTATTGGTGCTCAATTGAAACAAATTAGGGTTTGTTCCAAAACCTTAATTAATTCTGAATTGGGGGTTTTGATCTTGGAGTGATCTCTGGTTCTAATTGATCATAATCATCCCTAGACTAAGTGAATCTAGGGTGATTACGATTGGTCTTCACTTCTTCCGCTGCATAAAGCACTGTAAGTTCTTCTCCCTTTCTTGTTCAACAGTATTCAAGCTTAGTGGGTGAAAACGGGTAGGTTAACACCTTGATCTGCCACCTCTGAGTGGTGTGAATACCTGCTCTGGCCTATCCCAGTCCAAAGGCTTGGTACTTGTTGAACCGTGGGTGTGAGTTATTTATTTGTTTGCATTTTTTCTCTTCTAGTTGAAGGAGGATAGGTTTAGTTAGGTTGGAGGTTGTTTTGGGATTGTTGCCTTTATTGATTGAGGTTGATGTTGTTGCTTTCCTTGTTTATTTATCTTTCTCTGTGTTGTCACCATGGTTGAGGGTGTTGATGAACATGCTAATAATGAATCCAGTTTAATGAATCTGTTTAATGAATCTGTTTAATGAATTTAACTCCTCTTCCGAATTAAAACTAACATTTGGTGATACTCTATTTGCACCCTAGTGACACCAAAGTGGTAATCCCATTATATATGTGAAATTAATCGGTTCAAAAATTATAAAATATGGAGCATTGCCATGACATTTGCCTTAAGAAATCATAATAAACTTTGCTTTGTTGATGGAACTTGTAGAAAGGATGTCTCTAATGCTAGTCTTGCTAATCAATGGGATATGTGTGACTCTGTTGTTCTTACTTAGATTCTAAAATCTTTAAGTCCTGAGCTATTTGCTGGTGCTATATACTCTAAAACTGCTTATGAAATGTGGAATGACTTAAAAGAAACTTATGACAAAGTTGATGGATCTGCTGTCTTTAATATACATAAAAACATCAACTCTTTGGGTCAAAATGGGTCCTCTCTTGCTGATTACTACAATAACCTTAATTCATTATGGAAACAATTTGACTCCATGATCAGTCTTCCTACATGTACTTGTGATGCTGCAAAACATTTTAAAAAACACAACCAGTTAATCAAGTTAATGCAGTTTTTAATGGGTCTTGATGACACTTATGTGCCTATCAGAAGCAATATTTTAACCAGAGATCCTTTACCATAAGTCAAAACTGCTTTTTCTATTGTGTCAGGGGAAGAATCCCATAGGAACTTCTCCTCTGGAACCGGATCCATCAAACCAAATGTGTATGCTTTTGCTTCAAAAATTTTTGATAATAAGAAAAGAGGAAACAACAATTACAAAAGCTCAAATCCCACTGGGAACAATACCTCTGGTAACAACTCTAACAATAGAGGACCCAATCTTAATCTGAAATGCTCTAATTGCAACAAACCCGGTCACACCATTGATAGATGTTATGAGCTTGTTGGTTACCTGCGGTTATGGAAAAAAGGAATTTTAACTCTAATACTAAACCTGCTAGTAACAATGCTTCTTCTTCTTCTGATGTTAATCTTGAAAATAGAACTAGCAACTCTCCTATTTCTTTATCTAATGAACAGATGGCCAGACTCATAGTATTCTCAATGACAGTCCTGTCAATGCCAATATGGCAGGTAAATGCTTTTCAGGAACCTTTTTTAATGGAAGTGTCAAATTCAACCTAAAGTTTGAAAAATATTTTAATGGGAACACAAACCTTTTAAAAGGGAAAATCAGTCTGGCTTGGATTGTTGACTTTGGAGCAAACCAACACATGACCTTGTCTTCAAAATCTTTGATCAATATTATTGATGTCTCCAAACTTGGCCTCACTGTTGGACACCCAAATGGTACTCAGGCACTTATCACTGAAATTGGTGACCTAAAAATCAACAACAACATTACCTTACATGATGTCTTAGTTGTGCCTGAGTACACTGTCAGTCTGCTATCTGTTCATAAACTTGCTAGAGATAGCAAGCTATTTGTTGGCTTTGATGAATCTAAATGTTATATTCAGGATTTTGCAACAAAAAGGAATGTGGGGATTGGTAATCAATCTAATGGCCTGTAGTTATTTGATGTTGACTCTGATTGTAAGATTGTTTCTAATAACTGCATCTCTTCATGCTTTGTTTCTAGAAACCTTTGGCACCAAAGGCTTGGTCATCCCTCTGATCAAGTCTTACAAGTCCTTAAACCCGTCTTAACCTTGATAATCCAACTGACTCTAACCATCTCTGTGATACTTGCAACAAGGCAAAACAAACCAGGGAACCTTTTCCCTTAAGTGAACATAAATCTACTAAAATTGGTCAACTTGTTCACCTAGATGTTTGGGGTCCTTATAAAATCACTAGCAGAGATGGCTACAAATATTTTTTAACTATTGTTGATGATTACTCAAGGTCTGTCTGGGTTTATATGCTTAAAAGCAAAGAAGAAGTCTATGATTCCATTGTCAATTTTTCTCAAATGCTGTCAAATCGATTTGAAAGTAATATAAAAATTTTCAAAAGTGACAATGGTACTGAATTTGTCAACAATAAAATGCAACAGTTTTTTCATAACAAAGGAATTCTACATCAGACCTCTTGTGTCTACACACCACAAAAAAATGGAATAGCAGAAAGGAAACATAGACATCTTCTCAATGTTGCTAGATCTCTTATGTTTCAGGGGGAATTACCTCTTAACTTATGGCCTGAATGTGTTCTCACTGCTGTTTACCTTATCAACAGGTTACCTTCTTCTATGTTGTCTGGCAAATCTTCTTTCTCTCTTGTGTATGGGCATGACCCTACACTCTCTCATATTAGGGTTTTGGTTGTCTTTGCTATGCTACTATTCTTAACTATTCTGAAAAGATTGATAGCAGATCTAAAAAAAGTGTCTTTATTGGTTACTTTAATGAAAAAAAGGCTACAAACTTTTAAGTTTAGAAACAAAAAATGTTTTTTTCTCAAGAGATGTCAAGTTTTATGAAACAGTTTTCCCTTTCAAAATGAAAAACAATCTTCAAAAACAAGTCTTTGAAACTGGTGTGTCAAAAAATTTAAACCATAATTTTTTTGATACTGACAACCCTAAAAGACCCAATGATGAAGGGAGAGTGTCTTCCAATGATGACGGCACTTAGTTTAATTCTCTTAATGAGGATGGTAACTCTGTTGCAACTTCCATAGAAGAAAATACACACCCTGAGGGCACTGTTTCTCCTGAAACAAATTCCACTGACATCAACTCGATTCGACTCTAATGAGTCCATTCTAAACAAGGAGGCTTGCCAGCCATCACCACAAGAAGGTCAACCAGACCTACTAGAATGCCAAAAAACCTTAATGACTTTATTGTTGAAGGCAAAGTTAAATATGGTATAGAAAAAGTGGTGAATTATTTTAATCTTGATTCTGAGAATTACTGTTTTACTTCCAACTTAAATAAAAGTGTTGAACCTACTTGTTATGAGGAAGCCATTCTTGATCCTAATTGGGTTGATGCTATGAATGCTGAAATTTAGGCCTTAAATACTAACACGTCTTGGATCAAAACCACTTTACCTGCTAACAGGAAACCCATTGGTTACAAATGGATTTGGAAAATCAAATACAAATCCAATGGTGAAGTGGATAGATACAAAGCCAGGCTTGTTGCCAAAGGCTTTAACCAAAGAAAAGGCATAGATTACAATGAAACTTTTTCCCCTGTTGTGAAAATGTTCATCGTTAGAATTCTTATTGCCTTAGTCATTAAGAACAAATGGTCCCTTTTTCAACTTGATGTTAACAATGCTTTCCTTTATGGTGAGCTTGATGAGGATATATATGACCATTCCAAAAGGCTTTTCCGATGAAAACAACAAAAACATGGTTTGCAAACTTACCAAATCTTTATATGGCCTTAAGCAAGCTCCTAGAAATGGAATGAAAACTTGTTGGTGTTCTTAAAGAACATGGCTTTGTTCGATCGTGAGTGATCATTCTTTATTTACTAAAAACAAAGATAACAAGTTTATAGCTTTACTTGTCTATATTAATGACATTGTTCTTACTGGTAACTGTGTTGAGGAAATTGAACATTTCAAAGTCTTTCTTAAAACTAAATTCAACATAAAAGACCTGGGGTATCTCAAATTCTTTCTGGTATTGAGGTGATAAAAACTAGGGATGACATCTGTCTCTCCCAAAGAAAATACTGTCTTGAAGTTTTAAAAGAATTTGGTCTCCTTGGGTGTAAACCTGTGTCTACACCTATGGAACCTAACTATGTTTTTCCTTTTATTCCAACACAAGATGACCCAATGCTTGATAACATAACTGGGTATCAAAAACTGCTTGGAAAACTGATTTATCTTACTCATACTAGACCTGACATATCCTATTCAGTTCACTGTCTAGCACAACATATGCATACTCCCTTAAAGTCTCATTTGGACTCTGCTCTGAATGTTCTAAGATATTTAAAAGGTGCTCCTGGTAAAGGCCTAAGGTATGACCATAGCAGTCTCAATAATGTTCTTGAAGGGTATAGTGATGCAGATTGGGCAAAATGTATTAAAACCAGGAAATCAGTTGCTGGTTACTGTGTTTTCTTTAACAAGTGTTTGATATCATGGAAAAGCAAAAAACAAAACACTCTCTCAAAATCTTCAACTGAAGCTGAATATAAATCCATGGTCAGTGCACTGTGAAATCATTTGGGTTCAAAAAATCCTAAAGGATCTAAATGTTGACCTTAATCTTCCTGTGAACTTGTTTTGTGACAACAAATCGCTTTACAACTTGTCACAACCCCTGTTTTCCATGAGAGATCCAAACACTTTGAAATTGATGTCCATTTTATCGGAGAAAAATTGCAAAGGTGTCTTGAGTGCCATCAAATTGGCTCCTCAAACCAAGACTAACCAAGCACATTCTAACCAAGCACCTTCCTTTATCAACACAAATTTCTTTGTGGGAAAGCGATTAAGGGGAATGTTCCAAAACACCTAAGTAACTCAGTATCCCAAACATGTCCTAGTTGCTTTCTCACTTGTGATGTTCTTTGTGCAGGTTTGTTATGAGGGGCTTAATATGGACATTCCTATTCTTCTATATGGAGAAGACTAAAGTTGTGCTCCTTATGAAGAAAGATAGAAAGATAGAGGGGGCTCCTTGTATCTTCCTTTGCTATATATTGTGGTCCCTCTCCTAGGGTTTACTCACTCAACACACGCAGTCTTCCTCTTGACTGCTCTCTCTCTCCCACTAAATATTGGTGTACTAGGATCTGTTGATCCATTTATGTCTTGTACTTTTGATCATTTGATCTTCTTCAGTTTTGTAACAGTTTGATTACGATATTGTTCAAACTGTGCCGACTATTGTAATTCATTCTTGAATAAAAGTAACTTGTTGCTCAGTCTATCTGTTTGATACCATCGCACAATAACATTTGAACTAAAGTTTCAATTATATGTATAGTTTCTAATTTAATATTCAGCAAACGATCAACTTTAGCATATACCATTTCCAAATCACAACCCACATGAAACTAGCTAACAAGCCTCTCTAGGTAAAGACAACAGTCACACAATCAATGGAGCTCCAAAAAGTTCACAATTAACACATTAGACTACTTTTGAGCAACTTCGTAGTTATCAATTACTTGAACGTGTTGGCTCCTTAGCTTTATCGAAAAGGAAGAAGGTAAGAAATCAATTAGCGATATAGAAAAACTAAGTTCACAATTTAACTTTAATAATTTGCACATAAAATAAGGTGGATTGAGAAATCCGTCACACGGTATTCAATTAGTGTTAAACTTTCAAAAGTGTTTTACATAATTTTACTCTTTACACTAGACAGTGTTCAAAAGATATGTACATGAATACCATGTCCTTCAAATATACCGTTAGTAAACAGTAGCGGAACATAAATAAAATAATATTTATTTCGTTAAATTAAACAAAACTAATATCACAATTTTTTTTTGTGGTTCATTTTAAAAACTAGAGCTTTTATACTACATCTTACACTACAAGGAATAAATTCATGTGATTCAGGAGAATCCTTGCCGCCAAATCAACACTTGATAATAAGTTTGTTAATAAATGTTAAGTCCCAAAACACACAAGGAGTCAAAAGACAAAATGCATGAACCCATAGTGAAACATAAGTTCAGAGATACATACATCCAAATAACACTTCACGTGAAATGACAAACATAGCATGTATCTGCTACCTCACCTCATCTCATCTCACTTATATAACTCATGATCATCATAAAAAGTTGATCGCAAGTAAAAAAAACCATCATCATGGCTAGTGCAGATGTTGTTGTCCTTGAACATGCAACAGTGGGTGAGAACAAAAAGAGCTGTTGTAGCACTGGACCAGGTTATGCTACACCTCTTGATGCTATGGTGGGTCCCAGAGAGTCACTTATTTATGTCACTTGTGTCTACACAGGTATATATGCTTATATATCTTTGATCTGATATGTTTTTATGTGTTGTTTATGGATTGATTTTTGGTAGTTAGATTATATTGATTTTGGAATTTTTTTTACAAATTTTATAAAAAAAAAAAAATCTTATGTGAAATTTGGATGTATGGTTAATTGTGGGGTGTTTATTTCGGCTTATACAGCCGGCTTATGGTTTATTTGGTTTTGGGCTTATGTTTCATAAAACTTCTTTTTGATTTTTTGAAGCTTTTAGAGCTCATTAGTTCATTATGAACTCAGAGAGTAAGTTGCAAAATAAGCCACAAAATTGAGTTTATGAAACATAAAGCCAAAACCAAATAAGCCATGATCCGCTATATAGTTTAACAAACACCCTTAGAAAAATGATTTCAGTGTGTTTGGTTACGTTTAAAGATGCTAAAATCACTTTTTTTTTCTTTATTATTACTATTATTATTATTATTATTATTATTATTATTTTTAAAAACATCACTTCATTAAAATAATAAGGAATTACAAGAAATTAGTGGGGCCCGACAGACTAATCCCACCCACCCTCTGAAGAATAAAGAAAAAACCCTACTAAAAATAATGGGTTATTATTATTATTATTATTATTATTTATTATTATTATTATTATTTGAGATTAATAAAAAAATAATGGGTTCATTTTGGAAAAATGGGTGAGTTCATGTTGAGTTTTTATATTAGATTGGTTTGGATTATTATATGTTAAACTAATATTTGTGATTTTGTTTTGGAGATAATTCCTATGTGAAATTTGGATTAAGGGGTGTTTGGATGTTTGGTTTAGAAAGTGGTTATAGAAAGTGATAGTTTGATTAAAGTAATGGATAGTTTAAGCCTTTAAGGTTGGTGTCTTGGTATTTTTATATGTTTTTTAGCTATACAATTGTGTAGTTTGATTATAAGGATGATAATTTTGATTGAAGATAAGTATTGATTGTGGTTTGTGGAAAAAGATAATAGAAGGAAAGATGAGAATGACTTCCATGCCTTTGTCCCAATCCAAACACCAATATTTAAATAAAAAATAAAAAATACAGGGTCATTTTAGATTCCAAATATAGATTTCTTGACCTTGATGACATGAAAATTCAACATCTTGACCTTTGACCATTTGAGCATGTTAAATAAGTCAACAGTTTGTGTTTATAGTCTTTTGTTGGAGTAAGATTTGATTAAATGTTTATGATATTCTACTACATTACACATGCACCGCTAAACCGAGCTGCGTATAAAAACTATCACTGTCTTACATCCTGATCCTATATACATATTTGTAGTAATAGTCCATATCCTGTACGAAATTGTTGATCCAACATTGTTGATGACATGTAAAAGACAAACAAATGCGAGATAATATACGTATTCTGAATGTAGATATGGATAATAGGGTGACAAAATATGGTTTCATTTATGCTTTTGGGGCATTACACGCTAGTGGTTGTTTGTTTGTCAAAGAGTGTTTTTTCTTTGGTTCTTTGGTGTAATATAGGAACAGGAAAGGATAAGCCTGATTTCTTGGGAACCGTGGATGTGGACCCTACATCGAAAGCATATTTGCAAGTTATCCACAGGCTGCCTATGCCTAATGTCGGCGATGAGTTGCACCATTCTGGTTGGAATGCCTGCAGTTCTTGCTACAGTGATTCAAAGACTTCACGTCGTTACCTTGTTCTTCCGGCTCTTGTGTATGTATCTCTAACCACCAGCTAGAAAACAATTGACTTTTGAGAGTCAGTATACTTATATTCTGCCATGAAACGGATCTGTGATGTTAGCAATTTATTATCTGTTATCTGATCCTTCAAGTGGCGATAATCATCTTTCAAGTCTGGCAGAATATATGCTGTTGACACACTGAAGGATCCACGAGCTCCCACCTTCTATAAGGCGGTTGAGCCAAGTGACATCTCTGGTAAAACCGGATTAGCATATCCACACACCGCTCATTGTCTTGCCTCTGGTGAAATTATGGTTTCTTGCCTCGGAGACAAAGATGGAAAGGCGGAAGGAAACGGGTTTCTTCTTCTTGACTCGAACTTCAATGTGAAAGGAAGGTAAATAACATTTTATTGCGGTATAACTATTCATATTTAGAAGTGATACCAAAAGTTGCAAAATGGGCGGGCCACACATTTTTGGGTACGGTTGCCTTTTTTCTTGGGTTGATCCAAAAACACTTTTTCGTTGAAAGGATAATTAGCATGTCAAAATTTGATCACTATAATTGTAAGTGTGTTGTTACAGTAAAAAAAAACACTTTGGGCAACTTAAGACATTTACCTTTCTCGATAATTTCTTGTGTTTACTTGTTTAACCCGTTAGAGATATAACAAACATGAATCAACCTGTTTATAAGTAAATGAGCAATAAGCCCATAAGCCCATAACCGTCACATCTAGGTATAACAAACTATAATTGTAAGTGTGTTGTTACAGTAATAGTCCATTGTTCGGGTATGATTATTGGTACCAACCTCGACACAAGACCATGATCAGTACATCATGGGGAGCCCCGCTGCTTTACAAAGGATTTAACCTTCAAGATGTTTCAGACGGTTTATATGGTCGTCATTTGCATGTCTATAACTGGCCCGAGGGTGAACTGAAACAAACAATTGATTTAGGCTCTGATGGTCTCTTGCCATTAGAGGTGAGTGCGAAAAATTTCATAACATTAAACTGATTATTGATTTAATTTTAAATTACTTTGAATTTGTTGGTTATAGATTGTGAATGTGAATCTTTGAGTCGCAATAACGAGTTTGAAATTTACATCTGAATAGCCCTCTAGTTTGACTAGCTAAAGAGGACTTAACATATGGAGGTGCAAAAATGGGCATATCGGGTAATGGGTCAAAATATAAGAATTATTGGTACAGGAAATAAAAAGGGGTCGGTTTGGCTGACCCTCGAAACACGTCTTTTACAAATAATTTTTTTTTTTTTTTTTTTTTTTTTGCAAATAATTAGTGTGTCAAATATGACTTACTAATAAATACTCTATTACAATAATAACATGAAATTTCGAATAAAACGGACTAGGAGGTTGTATTCACGAATCCTCGTTGTTTAATTTTTCACAGATAAGGTTTTTGCACGACCCAACAAAAGACACAGGGTTTGTTGGATGTGCATTAAGTAGCAACATGGTGCGGTTTTTCAAGAACTCAGATGAATCATGGAGCCACGAGGTACAAATTTAATCTTTTCCCTAACTTATTTAATTTCATGTAGGATTCTTTTTAGATAATATATATCCAATGAAAAACGGTCTAATAAACTTTGGCAACATAGGTGGCAATGAAAGTGAAACCAGTGAAGGTCCAAAACTGGATTCTACCAGAAATGCCAGGACTTATTACAGATTTCCTAATTTCGCTTGATGACCGGTTTCTTTACTTTGTGAACTGGCTACATGGGGATATTAGACAGTATAATATCGAAAGACCCCAAGAGTCCTGTTTTAGTTGGTCAAGTATTTGTCGGTGGCTTGTTTCAGAAAGGAAGCCCGGTAGTTGCTGAGAACGATGATGGTACTACTTACCAGGTTGACGCTCCCGAAGTTAAGGTATGTTTTACTTTGCAGTTAAACGATTCATATTATTATCTAGTTATTTAAGACTAAATAATAAAAGTAGGGTTGGATCAGTTGGAAAACTCTTTGCCTCTCAACCGAGAGGTCAGGGGTTTGATCCTCACTCCTTACATAAGGCCGGAGGTCCTTTCTACCTCTAGTAGAACTGGAAGCAGCCTCTCTACCTTAGGTAGGGGTAAGGCTGTCTACATCTTAACCTCCTCCAAACACCGGAAACGGTATTGGGTACCCATAACCCGTGGAAGACGGTATTGGGAGTTACTTTACTTTTTACTTTTTTAAGACTAAATAATCAGTTTTATGCCGCAACGTAACTAAGGGTGTTTGGATATGTGTTTTGGTACTACTAGTTGCAATAATGAGTTGTCAAACCACTCAACTTAAAGCAAAAATATCACATCCAAACACTTTCTCATACACCACATAATATTAACACCTAGACATCTAATTCATGTTGCATATAACTCGTGCATCGTTTAAACTCTTTATGATTGTTTCATTTAGGGGCACCGATTGCTAGGAGGACCACAAATGATTCAGCTAAGCTTAGACGGGAAACGTCTATACGTCACAAACTCGTTATTCAGCAAATGGGACAAACAGTTCTATCCAGAAGTTGTGGAAAAAGGATCTCACATGCTGCAGATTGACGTCGACACTGGAAAAGGTGGACTTGCGATAAATCCAAATTTCTATGTTGACTTTGGAGCGGAGCCAGATGGTCCTTGTTTGGCTCATGAAATGAGATACCCCGGTGGTGACTGCACTTCAGATATATGGATTTAAACCATAAATCTGGTCACATGAACAGACTTTAAAGCTCTTCGTGTTTTACTTGAGTTACATATTTTAGATAAATGGAATTGTGAATTGTGTGCTTTAACTTGAAATAAAGGTTCCCTACTTAGTTTTAATCGCCTTGATGAATATGCATTGATCATGATGAACAGTTCTTAAGATCTAGAATGATTAAGCAAGAATAAAATGTCTGCGAGGTAAACTTCTAACCCAAAGCAATGTGCACACCATCATTTTTTTAATAATGAAAAGAAGTATATATAATGAGTTTTAAAGTTAGTATGTGACACTAATGGTTTTGGGCACTTTTACGACCCGATCTGGAATTGTGGATCAATCACAACCCCAAGTGAAATGTTTATGGTATAACTAGATGAAAAGGCTGCTAGGTCTAAAGACTTGACCCCTTGATTATGAAATTTTAACAAGTTCTTCACCCACATATGAAAGAGTTTTATGGGTATAAATATTTTAGAGAGGATGTTTGTAATTATCCATCGAGTTAAGTCAACAACAACGACAACAAACCCAATCCCGCCGGAGCAGGGTATGGGGGAGGTAAAATGTAGACAGATCCTACCCCTACTCCAGGGTAAACCCGGGAGTAGAGAGTCTGCTTCCAACGAGACCTCCAACAAGTGCAGGTGCGCGGGTGAGAGTGCAAAGAGGGTAAATCCATCGAATTAAGTCGATCATCCCAAATCGGCCAAACCAGTTTAAGGTCCCGTATTTTGTGTTTGTGTGCTAATCGGCTTCTCTTTTGGTCATTGCGAGATTTTCCCTTGAAATATGGATATAGCATATAAACTTAATAACAAAGGTGCACATAGATTATAGATGACCATAATTTATCAAATTTACGTCCTGCAAATTTTTCCTTCAGCGACATACAAAGAAATATATATCATTTTTAATGAGCTAGTATAGATCATTTTTGGTGAATGTAACAAAAAGTGAGAACCTGTATATGACACATTGTTCTTTCTTGGCTAAAATGAGTTTGGCTGGAAGACATATATCGTGCTAGAGGTATCATCATCAACTTGAAGACCTTGAGATAGGCTCATATGGCGGCGATAATAAGTGTTTTCTTGTTCTTGTTGTAAGGGTTTCCATTGTTCAAAAAGAGGACACAATACTTTAACAACATAACCCATGTCAGGTCTATGAAACGGCTCACGTGTAGTGCAGTGCTTTGCCAGTTCAGCCACCTTGAAGATGCTTTCAAGTGTTTCGTTATCATTAGTATCGAGGGCTTTGTCTACATATTTTACCATGTTTTCCTTGGTGACAGGCACCCTTCGAAACCACGCAGCCAGTTGACAACTCTCATATGGCATAGTTTCATCTAGTGCTTTTCGGCCAGTAATCAACTGCATTAAGACTACCCCAAACGAGTAAACATCCACCTTTGTCGTCACCCTCCCAGTTGCTGTTTTGATCAAAAAAATGTTTGAATTTTAGAACACCGCAATTTATATTGAGATGATACTAACATACATAATATAGGAATACAGAAGTAGAAAAGGGAAGTTGGTAGTTCTCACCAGAATACTCTGGTGCCATATACCCGAAAGTCCCTGCCAATCTCGTCTCGATAGAGTACTTCCCAACAGGTGCATTCTTAACTAGACCGAAATCAGCAACCTTTGCTCTCATGTCATCACCAAGAAGGATATTAGCCGGCTTCAAGTCTCGATGAATAAAGCTTTGTTGTGCCAAACTGTGCAGATACTCAACCCCTCTTCCCACATCTAAAGCAATCGAAACCCTTTGTTTCCAACTAAGAGGAAGACCCTTTTGTTCTCTCCATTTAAACAAATGCTGACTTAACGTACCTTGTGGCATGTATTCGTACACCAAAAGCCTCTCGTTATCATTGGCACAATAACCAAGAAGAGCAACAAGATGTCTATGCCTAACTTTCGTTAGTACAGCAATCTCCGCTTCAAACTCATTCATCCCTTTTGTTTCCTTCATACCAGTTTTCATCCTCTTGACAGCAATCGTAGTCCCATCATCAAACTCGCCTTTGTAAAGCGACTCCAAATCCACCTTTTCCCAACACCTTCTCGTCACTGAAATTATCCGTGACTTGCTGAAGCACTTGAACTGAAATCATCAAATTACCACTTTTGGATGAAGGAATCTCGCTATGATCTACACTGATTTGACTTTGTAATTTGCTAGGAGTAACTCTACAACACTTGCACAGAAACAATATAATCCGGTAACAAATATAACACCACTAATCACAGATATAACAAACAATAACTTTGCAGCACTTGAACCACCAGACAAATCGTTAATACCTTTCTGTAATAAGTGATTATTCTCACTTGAAAAGTTCAC
The DNA here is from genome assembly GCA_022545495.1 of Chrysanthemum lavandulifolium. Lineage (NCBI taxonomy): Eukaryota > Viridiplantae > Streptophyta > Magnoliopsida > Asterales > Asteraceae > Chrysanthemum > Chrysanthemum lavandulifolium. Next base: position 297,153,376 of record CM040242.1, read on the forward strand.
CCTTGTTGGGAATACAGGTACAAGCCCAGAAAGATCATTATTCGACACATCAAGAAGTTGCAGATCCGGCAAAGATGTTAACACTTCAGGAATAGAACCCCTGAGACTATTGTCATTTAACAATAACATCCTCAGCGAAGTCAGATTCCCAAAAGCTGGCGAAATAGTCCCAGAAAAATTCTGCTTCGCAAAATTCACACTTGTCACACTATTATTCGAACCACAATCAACAAACTCCCATCCATCACAAGCATCATCACCGAACCAAGATTCCGCCAATGACTTTGGATACCCAAGAGCTCCGGCCACCTCAAGCAGTGCTGTCACCTGAGCATCACATTTCCCGGGTTTATCTAAACAAAATCTATTAGTACTAACTCCTAATTCAACTGTCACACCACTTCCAAACACAGGCAAAGGACCTTGCAACTTATTATTCTGTAAAGTAATATTAGCTAATTTAGGTAATGACATAATTGAATCAGGAACTAAACCAGTTAACTGATTATCCCCAAGTTGCAAATCGAATAATACAGTACACTTTGAAAGATCCGGGATAGCACCAGTGAACGCATTACCTTCTAACCAAACTTGACTAATTTGAGTCAAGGAAGAGAGTACATCAAGCGTACCAGAAAGGCCTTGAAGCTGATTATTAAGCCTTAAATTTCGAATCGGTAATTCACGATCAAATGCAGCCAGACTTCCAGTGAGGTTATTATAAGACAGGCTAAGATTCTGCAAATTAGGAAACCGATACAAAATGTCAGGAATGGTACCGTGTATGTTGGCTTGGTTTGCTTCGAAGGTTTGTAAATTGGTACTCCGAGCAAGGTCGTTAGCAGGGAGACTCCATGGGGACAACTGTAAGTTGTCTGAAATGCTAAAACTCTGGAGATTAATGAGACCATGAAAAAGGTCTGAGGGGATTGAACTAAAGTTGTTACTATTGAGTATAACGTGTTCAAGGAACTCAAGGTTAGCTAATGTTGGTAAAGCACCCGATAATGAGTTTCCTTCCATAGATAGAGTTTTAAGGGAAAGAAGCCTGTTGAGGTCAGATGGGAGGGTTCCAGTGAGTGATTTATGAGCAAGAGTAATGGAAGTAACACTGTTGTAGCTGTCACAAAAGATTCCTTGCCAAGCACAGAAATCGTTCCCATGCCACGAGGACGGGGTAGGGGAAATGGACTTGGAAAGCTTAGCCATGATGGCTGCATCATCAGCAGTTGAGAATGAGATAATGAGGAAGGATGTGAGGCCGAGAATCAAACTGCAGCAGTGGTGATAGCCCATTGTTTCCATGGGTGGAGAATCCCTGAGATAATGAGGAAGGATGTGAGGTCGAGAATCCCTGATGTTTCAAAGAAAATTTTACGTTGTATTACTTCAAGTTGCAAAATATACATCTGAATAGCCCTCTAGTTTGACTAGCTAAAGAAGACTTTAATTTGGAGATGGAAATTAAAATGGGCATAGCGGGTAATGGGGGTCGAAGTTGTGGAATTTTTGGTACAGATCAAAAGAGGGGTCAATTAGGCTGGACCTGAGACACGTTTTTCCCAAAAAAAAAAAACTTATTACTATATCTTTTATTATTAATTAGCGTGTCATAAATCTACTACAGTATTAAATACTTTATTACAATAATAAATGAATTTCGGATAAACCGGTTTAAGATATAGTATTCACGAATCCACGTTGTGTTAGTTTTTCACAGATAAGGTTTTTGCATGACCCGACAAAAGATACAGGGTTTGTTGCGTTTTTTCAAGAACTCAGATGAATCATGGAGCCACAAGGTACACATCTAATCTTTTACCTTATATCAAACGAAAAACGGTGTAATAAACTTGGTAATGTAGGTGGCAATGAAGGTGAAACCAGATGGGGTGTTTTTTTGTAGTTACAAGAATCATATGCTGCAAGGGTCACACATATATATATTGTTGGAAAATTTAGTGCACTTGTGGGATTAGTTCACACCTTATAATGGGTTAGGAGTGCAGGTGTGTAACCCATAAGGTCTATGAACACTCGACTCTTATAGTGGTTTGTATTGGTAGTGCTAGTAGAAAGTCTTCTTGGAAAATCTTGCTTGTGGAAAGTCTTGCTTGTGGCTTCCATTGATAAGCGTGTTTCCACCGATAAGCGATGTTTCCAAGTGGTGTATCCACCGATAGTGCTATGAAATCTTGATAAGCGGTGTTTCCATCGATAGCTGTGTACTTCCACCCAAGTGAAATCTTGCTAGTGGAAAGTATCGCTATGGAAAAATCTTGCTAAATGGCGATTACAACTTCTTTATGACCACGTTTAATTGGTCATGTAACCACTAACGGCTATAATGGGGATAATTATGAGGCTATTAATGGGCTGATTAATACTCATAATTCCATTGAAATAGCTCAAGTAACCTCCTATATATAGGAGATCCGAACATGCATGAGGACACACGAAAACACAAAACACTTAGCGAAGGGTTATTGAATTGTGCCTAATTCTATAATCGTATTTGGTCTTATCCCAGTAGATATTCGTGTAACCCGGGCATTAGGGTCGAATAGTTTACTTTGGAAAGTGATCACACGATTCAAGTGATATCCAGTAACCACCTAGTGGTATTGCTCGACATTGATTATCTAACCACATTCTTGGGCTCACCACTCCAACAATCAAAGTAAACTATTTTAGATAATCAATGGTTGTTCTTTGCAATGAAACACATGGCTTCAAACTTTGCCAAGCTTGATAAGTTTGAAGGGTGGACTTTAGGAGGTGGCGAAGAAGATGCACTTCTTGCTATCAAGCATGAGTGTGGTTTATGTCTTGACTACTCAATTCACGATGATGGGGATGATGCTACGGTTGAGCGGATCGGAAGGAGGAGCAAGTGGGAGAATGATGACTACATATCAGAGGTCTTATTCGAATGGTATGTCGATTCTTTGTTTGATATTTATCGAACTTTGAATCTTCAAAGAACTGTGGGATTCCTTGGATGCCAAATATATGGTGAGGATGCATCAAGTAAGAAGTTCCTTGTTTGTAATTTCACAAATTACAAAATGTGATTCAAGACCGGTTATGGAACAATACAATGAACTTCTTGGAATACTTGGAAGGTTTACACAACACAATATGCACATGGATGAGGCTATTTCGGTCTCTTGTGTTATTGACAAACTCCTCCTTCTTGGAAAGATTTCAAGCATACCTTGAAACATAAGAAGGAGGATTTAACTGGTTGAGTTGGGCGGTCATCTGCGCGTTGAGGAATCTCTCGAGGTGCGGGATAATGACAAGCCAAAGAGTGGCAATCTTCTTTGGACCATCTGTTGTCAATATGGTGGAGCATAACAACTCCACCGGTACAATGACAACAAAGGCAAACGCAAATATCATGATAACACAAGGCGGATCCAAACAAGAAGGCAACACCTACTTGTTGGAAATGTAACAAAACAGTCACATTAAAAGGGACGCAAAGGTGTTAAAGTTGGTGGTAAAGCCAATGGATCGAGCACTAATGGTTCGAGGGAGTGGTGGTTCGATCGACTCATTTGAAATGTCGAATATGTTTAATAAGTCTTTTCGGTTATTATGTTACATATGTATCTAAATCTTTTATGTGCGGGATGATGATGTTGCGTGGTGGGTTGACTACGGTGCAGCAGTTCATGTGTGCAAAGATAGAAGCGGTTCAAGACTTATGAGTCAGCGAATGATGGTTCTATTCTTCACATGGGAAATGAGTCAACGACCTTGGTGCATGGTCGTGGTTGTGTAGATCTTAGGTTTAGTTCGGAAAGATTGTAACTTTGTTTAATGTTATTCATGTTCACGATATAAGGAAAACTTGGTTTCAAGTAGTGTTTTGAATAATCATGGATATAAACAAGTTATTGAATCGATAAATTTGTTCTTTCTAAATGTGGTGTTTTTATTGGTTTTGGTTATTTATGTAATCAAATGTTCGGGCTTAATATTACCAGCGCAGTGTTATTTCAACTTTTGTGACCACATATGATCGTGAGTGATTCTAACCTTTGGCATGCTAGACTTGGTCATGTTCACTATAAAGGATGCAAGATATGTCTAGGGATGGTTTAATCCTGCTTTTGACATGGACACCGAAAAGTGTAAAACTTGCATCTTGACCAAGATAACCAAGAAACCCTTTCGGGTGTTAGTCGTGAGACTAAGCTCTTGGAGCTCATTCACGATGATCTGTGTGATTTGCATGCCACTCCTTCTTTGGGAATAAGAAGTACTGTGACATTTATTGATGATGCTTCTAGATTTTGTTATGTCTATCTTTTACATACCAAGGATGAAGCATTAGATAAATTCAAAGTGTTTAAAGCGAAGTTGAATTACAACTTGGGTCTTTGATCAAAAGATTAAGGGCCGATAGGGAGGTGAGTACATGGATACTCGGTACTTTCGATCTGTTGGAATAATCCATGAAACGATCGCCCTTATACTCCTCGGCCAAAATGGCATTTACGAAAGGAAAAGCAGTCTTTGAAGGAGATAGTTAATTCCATGTTGTCCTATTCGGGATGAGTCGAGGTTTTGGGGTGAAGCTATGTTAACGACTTGCTATTTATTAAATAGGGTTCCCAACAAAGGAACAAGGTTACCCCTTATGAACTACGGACTAAAAAGAAACCCAACTGAACTATCTCGAGTGCAGGGTTGTAGGGTCATTGTAAGACTCACGATCCAAAGCAAAGACTTTGGGTGAAAGAGGCATTGATCGCATCTTTGTTGGATATCTTGAGCATTCCAAGGCTTTTAGGTTCTATGTTATTGAACCTAATGAACATGTTCGATTAACTCAATAATTGAATCAAGGGATGCGAGACTTTGATGAGAATAGATTCTCATCGGTCCTAGACCAAGTCGAGAGGATTTCTAATGGAACTCATGACCTTTGGTGTATAAGAGGTCCTGACGATGAACCATCGGTGGTCCACGATGAGGTTGTGGTTCAACAACTGAACACATGCTCGGGAAGAGCAAAAGGTCGGGACTCCAAAGTCATTTGGACACGAGTTTCAACTATACTTAGTTGAAGGTACCGAGGATGAGGTCTCGAGACCAATACTCCTATTGCTTCATTGTTGAGGATGATCCCAAGACATTTGAAGAAGCAATGAAGTCGAGATATTGCTTTATGGAAAGAAGCAATCAATGATGAGATGGATTCCATCATGGGCAACAACACTTGGGTGTTGGTTGATCTACCACCGGTTGCAAGCCTCGGGTTGCAAATGGATTTTCAAAAGGAAAATGAAGGTAGATGGAACTATTGAAAAGTTCAAGGCTAGATTAGTTATTGGGGCTTTAAACAAAAGTGGGGATAGACTATTTTGATACTTATGCCCACATGGCTCGTATCGATACCATAAGGCTAGCGATTGCTTTGGCATCTATTCACAATCTGGTTATTCATCGGATGGATGTGAAGACGACTTTCTTGAATGGTAAATTGGAAGAGGAGGTTTATATGAACCAACCTCGGGGCTTCATCTTGCACAGTAATGAAAACAAGGTGTGTAAACTAATTAAGTCTCTTTATGGACTTAGCGGGCACCAACAATGGCATCAAAATTTGATGAAGTGGTTTTGTCTAGTGGTTATGTTCTTAACGGTGACAAATGTGTATATAGCAAATTTGATGAATGCGGTAAAGGAGTCATCATTTGTCTATATGTTGATGACATGTTGATCTTTAGCGCGAGACCAAAATCGAGTTGACTTGACAAAAATTTTTGTCATCAAGGTTCTCCATGAAGGACATGGGGAGGCGATGTTATCCTTGGTATAAGGATTAAACATGAAATTAAAAATTTCTATCTCTCGGTCTCATTATATCGAGAAGTCTTGAGGAAATTCAATTACTTTGATTGTACTCCGTGTGAGTACACCTATGGATACTTGTGAGAAGCTCATGCCTAATCATGGCAAGGTGTATCTCAACTTGAGTATTCTAGGGTAATTGGTCACTGATGTATGCCATGACTTGCATAAGGCGATATTGGTTTTGCGGTGGGAAAATTGAGCGGTATAATAGTAATCCTAGTGCTCATCAACGGCAAGCGGTTCAAAGGCATCTGAAGTATTTGAAGAGAACTATGGATTATAGTCTCTCATATCTTGGTTACCCATTCTTGAGTGTCTAAATACTCATCATTTTATTCCATCTCGCATATAAAAGCAGTCAAAACACTTTGAAAAGTCTTAAAAGGCGGAAAAAATATTTAGGCGTATTTTGTATGCATAAATTGTCAAATATAGTCCACAGTTATTCAAAACATGTTAATTTTTCATAAAAGGCCCTCGAGGATTTTCAAGTTGTCAAAAATAGCCTTATAAAGTCGGTTTTGCAAAATGGCGACTTTGGTCCTGAAGTTTCAAAGATTGTGAAATTTACCTGGACATTTTTATTTAAAATTATTATTTTTGGTCCTTGGGAAAATTAAACTTGTCATAATTGGTCCCTATATTAAACTTTGGAAAATTACAGATTTGGTCCCTCGAAGTTTGGTGGAATTGCAATTTTGGTCCTTTTGTATTATTAACCCAAGTCCACTAAACCCTTGAACCCCACCAAATAAAACCCGTGACCCCTTTTGTGAAACCCACGCCTATTAATAAAACCCGGTCGAACCAATTGAACCCCGACCCTCCTTTTTCCTCCACTTCTCCTTCTTCACCCACTCTCTGCAACCAACTCCATCACCTTACCTCCATTCACATACCACCACCCTTATCACTCCACCTCACCAAACGTCCAAAATCATTTAATGCTTCCTCTCTTACGTACTCAATCCACCCAGGTTGCTATATCTTTTGGCGCCAAAAATGCCATCAGCGGCTTAAATCCGCTCAATCATCCAATGGCTCAAATTCTTGATGGGAAATGCTCAGAGTGGCAAGTGGAAGACTTTTGTTGATAAATAGAGGGAAGAGAAGCTAGAGAAAAGGAGTAGTTAATTATTATAATTTCTTGCAAATCGTTTTTATTATGAATGTCTTAGTTTAATTCTAAAATTGTAATTTCCAGTTTCTATGTACTAAACTTAAGTTGTTTAATCACTTGTAATCGAATTCAAGCATCAATTCAAAGTTTTATCCAAATTTCTTGTTTTTAGATTTCCTTTTATTTATTCGGTTCTAAATGTGTTAATCCAGCTCCAAAGAGTTTATTTCTAAATTCAAACAAACCAGCTGAAGAATGTTGATAGCTTTCGTTGAGCTTTAAGCAATTCATCAAATTTGGTACTTGGTCAATGAAAGTCAAAGGAGGGATAGCTTTGTTCTTGGACATTGGAGCGGGGTTGATTACGGATGGCCACAGGTTAGATGCTTCATGGGAAGTATAGGAAATAATTTGGTACCCTTGGTTCTCGGTTGTGAGCTTGGAAGCAATTTGTAAGCTCATTTCTTGATTTTGGACATTCTTGTAGAAGTGCTTGTACCTGCTGTGATCTACGTGCTTATATGCTTCTTTGTTGTAGTTAAGCAAAGTTATTGCTTAAAATAGGCTTGATCATTAAAATCCATTGTTCTTTGTAAATTTCATTTCCACCGTTAAACCAACATTATAATAATTTATGGGTTTGTGATGTTATAAGCGGTGTTTACGTGTTTCATTTAACATCTCACATCATATTAGGACCTTGCAATTCGGTTTATAGTCTTAATCGGTGGAATCCTTAAAAATCATAAAAGCAGTCCATATAAAGTAGTGTTTGGTGTAAGCTTGTATTTGGAGCTCTAAAGCTTTTCGTTGGTTAGTCTCGATTAACTAAGTTTGATTTAGGTACAACATAGTAAATTAAGTTAGTTATTTGCATATTAGAATAGCTAAAGTCAAAATCATTTTGATTCTTCTCTTGTGCTCATAGCTTGTTTAAATCGAGTTAGTGAGATTTTGCATTTAGGTAGATATAGTCATAATTTAGCCTACATCAGTATTATTTCATATCATCATATCATTTTTATTCAAAAGAATTGATTCAAATTTTATTTTAGTCAACATCTCAAAATCTGGTAAAAAGTCAAAAAGTGGTTTAGTGGATTTTTGCAAATCTTTCTAGATTTTTCATGCACTCAATTCTGATATAAATTGATTGATATTTTGGAATCAAGAACTTCAACTGGTTGAGTTTTTAAAAGTGATTTTGTGAAATTTTAATAAATATCTATAAGCTCTAAATCGACTTGTCTATAATTGCTTTTGCTCTGTCTACTTTCGACATCTTGAGTGTGTATCTGAAACTTCGACCTTGCATAGGGTTCGATTTACATAGTTAGGGTCGAAAATTGGTCCAAGTGTTCCTTGCTTGGTGATCTTGAGTTCTCCACTTTTAGTTTTCGGTTTGGTTCACTAAATAAGGCATTGTTTAAAATTTGAAAGTAGGAGGGTCATAAGTTGTTTTCAACAATACTCGATAAGTCAATCGGTTTAGCTTGCACTCTAGAGGTTTAGGTCTGTTGAAATAGGTTGGTATTAAGTTGTTTTAGTATAATCTAGCTTACGTGTTCATTTTGTGCTTTCTAGTGCTTATTAGCTTATTTTAAGTGCTTATTCTCAAGCAGTTTGCACTGGTTTCATTTTCTCACACATAAGCATAGTTTTTATATTTTTATATATTTATAATATAATTTTAGACTTTTCCTGAATTTTTCATAATTTTCATCACTGGTTGCTATTTTTCTTATTTTAAATCGGTTTTTAAGACTTTTAAATAGCTTTTAATACAAATAAATCGGAAAAGCTTCAAAAAAATCGTTTTCAATTTCATAGATTAAGATAAATATAAAAAGCCAAAAAAATATTTTCCATAATTTTCCTAGTTTAAATAGTAATTTTAGCAATTTAATTAGTTTTAAATAGTTTTTAAATCATAGAAATTAGAATATAAATCGAGAAAAATACAAAATTAGTTTTGAAAATTCTATCTAGTCATTTTAGATTTTTGAAAAATAGTTTCACAATTTTCCTCTTTAATTTCATAATTTCTAGTATTTTAGATTAGTTTTAAAAGTTTAAAATTAGTTTTTAAATCAAATTAATAAAGAAAAATCATAAAATTAGTTTTAAATCATAATAAAGTTTTAAATTGCATTTTTAGAGTAAAAGTGATTTTAGATCATTTTAGGTTTTAATCGTTAAACGATTTTAAATATAAATTAAAATGACTTGAAGTCTTTATTAGACTTAATTTCCTTAGTATAATCAATCATAACCCTTTCTGTTCAATATCACTCGATCACTCTGGCGTTTAGCTATTCAATCGCCACATTCGTTGGGACTTAACGACCGAAACACTAGACTCCTCTGGACTTAATTGCTTTGGTTTTAGGCTGTTTGACTTTTATTACGGTTGACCATTCACAGTGGTTGACTTGTGTAATAAACGACCGTTTGGGACCAATCACCCATCGGTGTTGGAAGGTTACAACGATGCAAGTTGGATCGATAACTGCGAAGACAATTAGTCTACCGATGGTTGGGTATTCTCTTGGTGGAGTGCGATTTCTTGGGCATCCAAAACAAACTTGCATCACCGGTTCAACAATGGAATCGAATTTGTGGCTCTAGCAATGCTTTGGTAAAGAAGGCGAATGGTTGAATAACTTGCTTCTTGAGATTCCATTGTGGCTAAACCTATAGCACCTATTTTTATCCGGTGTGATAGTGCGGCTACATTGGCTAAGGCTTATAGCGGATGTACAATGGTAAGTCTAGACACTTGGGTGTGGGGCATAGCATGATTCGTGAGCTTATCATGAATGGGTGGTATCTATAGAGTTTGTGAGATCTCAACGAACTTAGGCGATCACTTGACGAAGGGTGCGGCTAGAGACTTGGTTATAAAGTACGCTAAAGGGATGGGTTTAAGTCGACTTAGTCATTGAATGCTAGGACACTGACTCCTCACGAGGAAACTTAGGAGCTGAGTTCAATGTGGAAAATTTGAACATTGGTGGTTTGGAGCACATGTTTTATATTACATCCCAAGGTTGTGCTCGGAACTGCTTTGAAAGGAGGATGAGGTCTTCACTTCTTAATGGTTATTTTCTTTGAAAAAGTGCTTGGCGAAGCATGAATAAAGAGGAACCACCTATGTAAATGTTGAAGTTTTGCGCTTGAGAAGCTTTGGACTTTTAGCTTTTACAACATTTATGAATTTGGATATGGACACATGGCTTGTATAGTGTCGGGAGCTTTTAAGTATTTGAAAACTTGTGTGTATTTTATCTTGGTATTCAAATGGGTTGAAGGGTTCAATTCTTAGAACACCACGATTCTCGAATATTTGAGCGTGTAATTTACTAAGATGGAAATTCAATCCTCGGGACATTTCGTTTATGCACATGTTTTGATTGATGTTTATTTTTCATGCAAAGTGAACTAAATTTGAGGAGGATTGTTTGAAAATTTAGTGCACTTGTGGGATTAGTTCACACTTGTAATGGGTTAGGAGTGCGGTGTACACCGTAAGGTCCATGAACACCTGACTCTTATAGTGGTTTGTATTGGTAGTGCTAGTAGAAAATCTTTGGTGAAATCTTTGCTTAAGGAAAATCTTGCTTGTGGAAAATCTTGCTTGTGGCTTCCATTGATAGCGGTGTTTCCAGCGATGGCGATGTTTCCAGAAGTGGTGTATCCATTGATAGTCTTTGTGAAATCTTGATAAGCGGTGTTTCCAGCGATAGGTTGTACTTCCTTTGCTAGTGGAAAATCTTGCTTATGGAAAATCTTGCTAAATGGCGATTACAACTTCTTTATGACCACGTTTAATTGGTCGTGTAACCACTTACGGCTATAATGGGGATAATTATGAGGCTATTAATGGGCGATTAATACTCATAATTCCATTGGAATAGCTCAAGAGTAACCTCCTATATATAGTAGATCTGAACATGCATGAGGACACACAGAAAACACAAAACACTTCTAAGCGAAAGGGTTATTGAATTGTGCCTAATTCTATAGCGCATTTGGTCTTATCCACAGTAGATATTCATGTAACCCGGGCATTGGGTCGAATAGTTTACTTTGAAAAGTGATCACACGATTCCAAGTGATATCCGGTAACCACCTAGTGGTATTGCTACTGACATTGATTATCTAACCCTGTTACTGTGCTAACAACTCCAACATATATCCTCTATTATGTTTGGAGGTATGCTTTCAAAGTAAATCATATGAGTATCTATAACAGATGGGGTGTTTGAATTTGCGTTTTGGGACTAATTGTTGCAGTAATGAGTTGTCAAACCACACTATCACATCCAAACACTATCTTATACACCGCATATTATTAGCTCCTAGACATCTTATTCACATTGTATACGGCTTATGCATCGTTTAACTATTTATGATTTTTTCATATAGGGACACCAATTGATAGGAGGACCACAATGTTGGAGTGTGAATTGTGATTACTAGGAGGACCACAAATTATTCAACTAAGCTTAGACGAGAAACGTTGATACGTCACAAAGTCATTATTTAGCAAATGGGACAAGCAGTTCTATCTAGAAGTTGTGGAAAAAGGGTCTCACATGCTGCATTTTGATGTCGACACGGGAAAAGGTGGACTTGCCATAAACCCAAATTTCTATGTAGACTTTGCAGTGGAACCAGATGCTCCTTGTTTGGCTCATGAAATGAGATACCCTGGTGGTGATTGCACTTCAGATATATGGATTTAAACCGTAAATCTGGTCACATGAGCAGACTTTATAGCTCTTCGTGTTTTACTTGATTTACATATCTTTTATTTTTGTATAATAAAACAAAACCTCAAGTGGAGACTTTCATATTTGAGAAAAATCAAATCATTCCTTATTATTATTTATTTATTTTAAGTATGTTCTTATAAAAAACATAAATAATTCCTTATTTGTAAGTATTTGTACATTCATTTGTCAATCATTAAAAGATATAAAGCTAGTAGAAGGGGGGTAATCTACAAATATTAAAGGGTGTATTATGTAATTTGAAAAAAATTAAAAAAAAATTACCCGATTGACAATCCTCCCTCCCAAACCTAAATCAAGTTCCTTTGGGTTCCTAACCTTAAATCGTTTCAGAAACAAAGTTGAATATCACAATCGCATAGATTCTCAAAATTAATTACAATTCATTCAATTCAGCAGTTAGTTTATACCTCAAATTAGTTGAAAGAATAAGATATGATCCTTAATTTTGGTAAGATTTTGAGTTCCATGTTTAATTTTCTACTTCTACTTCAATAATACTAATGTTTTTTTATTATATTAATTGATTTTCGGGCAAATTGCATAAAAATGTATCAAACTTACATTCAATTTCAATTTAAGGTACTCAACTATTTTTTTTCTCAATATAAAGTATCTAAGTTTTTTTTTATTGCAATGTTGGGAAGCTCTTACCTACACAAAGGGTTCCAGGTTACCATTATCATACTTTATCTTCCCCAACTAACTACCGGCCAACATCCGGCCAAAAACTTAGGGCATGCTTGGTTGGATGTATTAGAGGGTGGGCAATGAGAAAGATAATCATTACTTATGCTTAGTATATTATTATGCAATGGACCATTATCCAAAACAAGGTAATGAAGCATTACCCTACAAATTAGGTGTTATAAAAATTAGGGGTAATGCAATATACTCATTACAATCCTTAGCATTCCCTTTACCTTTCTCATTTCTATTCCTCTATTTGAACCAAGACGCCCCCTTATAATTTTTGTTTTACTTTAGTTGTATTCCAATATACGCATCTTATTATATTCGTAACCAAATAAACATATCCTTCATTCAATCTATACAATTACACGTCAAAAGATTAATCTCCAAAATTCATATAAAAGTGTTTTGTTTTTCTCTTGTTCCCCATGAACACACTCATTGCAAAACTCATATTAAGAGATGTCTTTATTTCATATTATCGATCCGTTCAAACACACTAGCATACGGTCTGAAGTTATTTCCCAATATTCAACAACTTTGTTTGTTTATTTTAATTTTGATTTAATATTTCTTTGTCCATATCACTAAGCAATTCCAGCCATTATTGTTTTGGAATTGATTTGGAAGTTTACTGAACCATTAAGTTGACGTTCTTTGTTAAAAAAGATTGGTTTTTGCATCTAACGCTATGTTGAGATTTGACTCATTGCAAAACTTTTTTTGTATTATGATGAACATTTTTGGTTTTGAAATGTAAATCACTTGTCACAACTTGAGCAAGTTGGCGGAAGAAAACAAGTCATGTTCCCAGAAATGTGGTGACACACTAACTACATAAATGTGACACAGTAACCTCGTAACAGCATAACATTGCAATAAAAAATAAATTGGGTACCTTAAATTGGGAAAAAAAGAGTTGAATACCTTAAATTGAAATTGAATGCAAGTTTGATATCCTTTTGTGCAATTTGCCCATTGATTTTTTGGCCCATAGTTAATTTTGTAAATTATGTTTTTTATAGTTGACCTATATTGAATTTGTGTATTGTTGTTGTTTATAGGAATGAAAAGATTTAGAGATAAGGATATATGGGTTTGTTAATTTGCAATCTAATAATGAACGAATGTGTTTGTTTTGTTATTGTCGAGTTTGGAACATATGATATATGAGTAAATTGATGACGTAGGGTTTAAGTAGAAAAAAAGTTGGATTTTTATCAAGGATGAGATTGTTCATGTTTATACAAGGTATACATATTTTGACTTTAAAAGTCAGGAGCAGTTTTGTGAGTGACCATGTTCAAGCCCGTTTTTCTGATAGGTAGAGTCCGTTATGGAAAAATAATAGAAGTGACAAAAGTAAAGTAGACATGACCTATTTTCTAAAAAGTCCAACCATTTGTCAAACGGATCTATAACGAATAAATTATAACCTCGTAAACTTGCCCAGCGCTTAAAACAACAACTTGACTGAGTAGCCAACTTGAGGCCATTTTATGTAGGATCGGGTCGATTGAGTGAAGTCAGTTCTAGACTTTTGTAGACCTTGTTCCATACTCCTTAAATCCACTAAGTTGAGTCTCGACTCTTGATTAACGGTCATTTATGACTAGTTTTCCAAGGTCACTCATCCATTTTGACAACTTAACGAAATATAAAGTTAACGTCGGAAAACTTTGTTTTCTCGTAAATAACTTATAACGACAATAGTAACATGTAATAAAGTGCGTCGGTAATTTTTTCCTTGATACACATTAACGAGACTACTACAACTTAATTACGAGAAATACTTGTTAAGACGTTTAAAATGTAAATAACGACTATTGATAGAAAACTTCGATGTAACTACATTTTCACAATTAAACTTTTATGCAAACATGTACGGGTGATATAACATTTTATTAAGTTACATACACGACATTATTTCTCGAACCTAAGACATATTAATTATTTAGGTTGCGGTTAGAGTCACCGAACCTCGATTTCCGTGCACGTTATTCCAACTTGTATTACTTCACTCAAGGTGAGTTCTCGTAGCCCCACGTTTTATATGTTTTCCTTGGGGTGGAAATGGTACTAAATGCTTTTCAACTGTTTTTATGCTGTGAACTATTGTTTTACATGATTTTGGACATATATGTGTGATGATGCGATTATGTGCAATAAAATGTTTTGTTACGTGTGGACATGCAACTGCTGTATTTATTAACTCGTTGAGAGCGAAACATTTTGATAGATCTATCGGGTAGTTCCCACAATGTATTGTTATGTGTGTAACAATCGTGGTAGGTTCGGTTGGCAAGACACTATTTTGTTTTGACTTGTGCTTATAATTGGTTATCATGCTCACTATTGTCCTACACTATATGTATTCACTGACTCATTGGTTTTACTCTTAAACCTCACGAGCTCACCAACATTATGTTGGCGTTTTCAAGTACCATTTTAAGGTGATCATTATTAAGGTATTTGAAGGCACAATTATTGGAGTCAAATCATTTGATACATCGGTACCATGTTTTCAAGAAGACAAGTTATCAAACAAGACATGTTGCACTTTTAAACTTTTAGACGAAATGTTTTGTAAACTATTGTTGTGACAAATATAAGGTATGAATCTATGATGTTATGCAATGTGCCTTTCCCAGATTACATCCGTGTTTCCGCCTTTGACGGGGTGTGACAAAGATCATTATTATTAGTAAGTTACAAAACATTTAAACATAGATGAAAACATGTTAATTTTTCAGTCTTGCTTATTCATCAGTTCCAGCTTCATTTTCATAGAAATAAGGATGTGCTTGTCCTCCCTCTTGTTAATGATATCATCCAAAATCTTAACGAGTCTAAATCCTTTAGGTATATTTTCATTTAATGCAACGATCTTGTAGCAGAAGAGAGTGTGAGTGTCTACCTTGTGCAATTTAGAGACTCTCTGAAATTATTGTTGATAAAACAAATCGGTAAATAATATCCCATGTTTGGGGTTTCAATTACCATGCTTCTCTGAATGGAACTCCTTGAGGAGGATCCTATTGCAATGGAGCACCAATGAATGGTTCGGGTTCATGTTCCGCATTTCTCTTCCTTTTCTTTTGAAAGGAGAGGTTTTAAAGGATTTTAAATACACATGGGCTTATTTGTATTAATTCCTAGGTTTCTCTTGTTTTCTCACTTTATCAAACCTTTTTACAGTTCTTGACTAATTCAACAACATTGGCCCTTTCTTCTTGTTTAGGATAGCCAACATCATCTCCCATTGCTTGTAACCAAGCAGACTCCATTTGAAATTGTGATTACTTCAAATTTTCTCTATTCGTTGTCTCTAATGATGGTTAAAATCAAAGGTTTGGTGTTGGGAATACCAAGCTTCTGACAAAATCCATATTCTTCTTGTATTTTTCCCACACAAACCTCTTTTCATCTATTTAACATCTCATGTATATTCATATCATCTTGACTCATTTGTTTAACATATCATGTATATCCATATAATATCGACTCATCCGTTTAACATCTAGTGTATATCCATATCATCTCGACTCATCCGTTTAACATCTCATGTATATCCATATCATCTCGACTCATTCGTTTAGCATATCTTGTATATCAATACCATCTCTCGACTCATTCACTTAACATCATGTATATCCATATCATCTCAACACATTTGTTTAACATATCGTGTATATCAATTATCATCTCGACTTATCCATTTAACATCTCATGTATATCCATATTCTCTCGACTCATCCGTTTGATATCTCATGTATATCCATATTATCTCGACTCATCCGTTTAACATATCTTGTATATCTATATCATCTCAACACATCCGCTTAAAATCTCATGTATATCAATATCACGACTTTTCCATTTAACATCTCATGTATATCCATATCATCTCGACTCGTCCGTTAACATATCATGTATATCCATATCATTTTGACTCATCCGTTTAACATCTCATGCATATCCATGTCATCTCGACTCATCCGTTTATGATCTCATGTATATCCATATCATCTCAACTTATCCATTTAACATATCATATATATCCATATCATCTTAACTCATCCGTATAACATCTCATGTATATTCATATCATCTCGACTTATCCGTTTAACATCTCGTGTATATACATATCATCTCGACTCATCCGTTTAACATCTCATGTATATCTATATCATCTCTACTTATATGTTTAACATCTCATGCATATCCTCTCCAAAGGTGTGGTGGGCCCCAGTTGCATAACTTTGATTAAGAAAATTCGTGAGACCCACTTGCCATGAAAAGTCTAAAACGCCATCGCTAAAAGCTTTCACGACAAGGTATTGAAGAGGACCTTATGGCGACTCTTGGTGAGGACTTGTTCTTTCCAAAAGCCCCCAAAAGTCCCCTCTAATAGTGTCAAACTGTAAATTGTTGTAGTGTAACGGGCTGATCAAATGGATCAAATAGAATAATAATAGACTAATAACTAGTCCAACAAAACTTATTCATTACAACGTGTATTTTTTTAACGTTAATTTTTCACACACTTGAACCATCTATACAACTCATGCATCATTTAAACTCTTTATGATTATTTCATTTAGGGACAGCGATTGCTAGGAGGACCACAAATGATACAACTAAGCAGGCAGTAAGCGTCTCTACGATACTAATTAGTTATTTAGCAAATGAAACAAGCATTTCTATCGAAGTTGTAGAAAAAGGGTCTCACATGCTGCAGATTGATGTCAACAACGAGAAAGGTGGACTTGCTATAAACCCAAATTTCTATGTCGACTTTGGAACCGAACCAGATGGTCCTTGTTTGGCTCATGAAATGAGATATCCTGGTGGTGACTGCACTTCAGATAAATGGATTTAAAACACAAAATCTGGTTACATGAAAAAACTTTAAAGCTCTTCGTGTTTTACTTGATTTACATATTTTAGATACATGGAATTGTGAATTTTGCACTTTTAACTTGTAATAAAGGTTCCCTATTAGTTTTATTCTCCTTGATGCATATGCATTGATTTTCAGCTAAACACAAGAAACTAGCATATGTTTCTTCCCACCCATATATGAGTTTTAAAGTTTGTAAATGTCCCGAATGGTTTTACTACCCAAACTGGAATTGTGGATCACAACACCCCAAGTGAAATGTTTATGTTATTACTAGACAAAAAGGCTGCTAGGTCCGAAGACTTTGACCCCTTAGTATTGTAGAATTTTCTCTTGTATAGGACCTGAACGAAGCGTATAGAGGTTTACGGGTATAAGTATGTTAGAGAGGGTTCTATGTTTGTTGTTATCTACAGATTGAAAATGACTCCAAATCGACCAAACAAGTTTAAGTCCCCGTGTTTGTGTTTGTGTGCTTATTCCTTATTGGTTTTCCTTTAGGTCATTGTTGTTGGCGTATAGATCCCGACGGGGTGTGAATAATCAACTTGAAATACAAGCGGTTCGTGACAGATACCACCGGTGGTTACGGATATCACTTGGAATCGTGTGATCACTTTCCAAAGTAAACTATTCGACCCTAATGCAGGGTATCACGAATATCTACTTGGGATAAGACCAAATGTAGTTAGAGATTAGGCACAATTCTTTAACCCTTGCGCTTATAAGTGTTTAGTGTTTTACGTGTATGTTTCATACATGTTCGGATATCCTATTTATAGGATAATACTCTTGACCGTTCAATGGAATTATGAGTATTAATCGGCCCATTAATAGCCTCATAATTATCCCATTATAACCGTTAGTGGTTACATGACCAATTAAGCGTGGTCATAATGATGCGATTATAGCGTCATTTATCGATACTTATATCGATGCGTTCATAGTGCTTTTCGGTGGATACTTTGCCCGGTGGAAACATCAACGCTTGATGTATACACTACTTGATGGAAACAGATCCTGTTGAAATCTTGCTTGGTGGATACCGCGATAATCGATGTTAACCACATGATACTTTCACCAAGCACTATCAATACAAACCACTCTTAGAGTTAGGGTGTTCATGGACCTTATGAGTGTACACTCCGTACCTCTAACCCATTACAAGGTGTGAACTAATCCCACAGTGCACTAAATTTTCCAACAATCCTCCCAATTTAGTTCACTTCTTTTGCATGAAAATTAAACATTAAGCAAAACATGTGCATAAATGAAAATGTCACGAGTTGAATTTCCATCTTAGTAATTACGTTCAAATATTCGAGAATCGGGGTGTTCTAAGAATTGAACCCTTGACCCATTTGAATACACGAAGATAACTACACACAAGTTTTCAAACATTATGACTCGACACTATACAAGCCATGTGTCCATATCCAAATTCATAAATGTTGTAAAAGCTAAAGTCAAAGCTTCAGGCGGCAAAACTTCAACATTTACATAGGTGGTTCCTCTTTAGTCATGCTCACCCAAAGCACTTTTCAAAGAAAATATAACCATTAAGTAAAGACTTCATCCTCCTTTCGGCGAGTTACGAGCACAACCTTGGGATGTAAATAAAACATGTGCTCCAGTCCACCTGAATATTGACTTTCCACATTGAACTCGGCTCCTAAGTTTCCTCGGGAGGAGTTGGGTGTCCTAACATTCGATGACTAAGTTGGACTTAAACCCATCCCTTTAGCAGACTTTATAACCAAGTCTCTGCAGTCCACCGTCAAGTGATCGATTAAGTTACATTGAGATCTAACAAACTCTATAGATACCACCCATTCATGATAAGCTCGCGAATCATGCTATGCGACGACACTAAGTGTCTAGACTTACCATTGTACATCGGCTATAAGCCCTAGCCAATGTAGTGCACTATCACACGGATAGAAATAGGTGATATAGGTTTGAGCCACAATGGAATCTCAAGCAAGTTTTACAACCATTGACTTCTTTACCGGTGCTAAAACCACAAATTGATTCCATTGTTGAGCCGGTGATGCAAGTTTGCTTCTTGGATGCCCAAGAAATTGCACCTCCACCAGTAGGAATACCCGACCAGCGGTAGGCGAATTGTCTTGATGTTCTTGATCAACTTGCATCGGTGTAACCTTCCAACAACGATGGGTAACGATTATATGAGAGACTATAATCCATAGTTCTCTTGAATACTTGATACCCCTGAGCGCTTGCGATGATGAGCACTAGGATTACTAGTATACTGCTCAATTTTCCCTTTGCAAAACCAATATCGGTCTTGTACAAGTCATGGCATACATCAGGCGACCAATTACCTAGAATACTCAAGTTGAGATCTGACCTTGCCATGATTAGGCATTAGCTTCTCACAGTATCCATAGGTGTACTCCTTTGGAGTACAATCAAAATAATTGAATTTCCTCATTACCTTCTCAATATAATGAGGCGAGATATATAAATACTTTTACTTTCATGTTTAATCCTTATACCAAGGATAACATCGGCCTCCCCATGTCTTTCATGGAGAACCTTGATGACAAAAATTCCTTTGTCGGTCGACTGATTTTAATTCGGTGCCAAATATCAACATGTCATCAACATATAGACAAATGATGACTCCTTTACCGCATTCATCAAATTTGCTATATACACATTTGTCGACTTGGTTAAGAACATAACCACTAGACAAAACCACTTCATCAAATTTTTGATGCCATTGTAGGTGCTGCTTAAGTCCATAAAGAGACTTAATCGGTTTACACACCTTGTTTTCATTTCCGGGCATGATGAAGCCACGAGGTTGGTTCATATAAACCTCCTCTTCCAATTCACCATTCAAGAAAGTCGTCTTCACATCCATCGATGAATAATCAGTTGTGAATAGATACCATAACAATCGGTAGTCTTATGGTGCGTCACGAGCCACGAGGGCATAAGTATCAAAATAGTCTATCACGACTTTTGTTTAAAGCCACGAATAACTAGTCTAGCCTTGAACTTTTCAATAGTTCCATCTACCTTCATTTTCCTTTTGAAAATCCATTTGCAACCAGAGGTTTGCAACACGGTGATAGATCAACCAACACCAGTGTTGTTGCCCATGATGGAATCCATCTCATCATTAATTGCTTCTTTCGAGAAAGCAATGTCCTAGGACTTCATTGCTTCTTCAAATGTCTTGGGATCATCCTCGACAATGAAGCAATAGGAGTATTGGTGCGAGACCTCATCCGCATACCTTGACTAGGTATAGTTGAAACTCGGTCAAATGACTTTGGAGTCGACCCTTTTGCTCTTCACGAGCACGAGGTTCGATTCTTGAACCACAACCTCATCGGGGACCATTGATGGTTCATCATTAGGGACCTCGATACACCGATATCATGAGTTCTATTAGGAATCCTCGATTTGGTCTAGGGGTGATGTGAATCTATTCTCATCAAAGTTGCATCCTTGATTCAATTATAGAGTTAATTGAAACATGTTCATTAGGTTCAATAACATAGAACCTAAAAGCCTTGGAATGCTCGGCATATCCACAAAGATGCGATCAATGCCTCTTTCACCCAAAGTCTTTTGCTTTGGATCGAAGTCTTATGACCCTACAACCCCGGACCACGAGATAGTTCGAGGTTGGGTTTCCTTTTAGTCCATAGTTCATAAGGGTAACCTTGTTCCTTTTGTTGGGAACCCTATTTAGCAAATAACAAGTTGTTAACATAGCTTCACCCGAACCCTTGACTCGATCTGAATAGGACAACATGGAATTAACCATCTCCTTTAGCACCTGTTTTTCCTTTTAGAAATGCCATTTCTTTGAGGAGTATAAGGGCGATCGTTTCATGGATTATTCCAACAGTGAAATCTTGAGTATCCATGTACTCACTCCTCTATCGATCCTTAATCTTTTGATCAAAGACCCAGTTGTAATTCAACTTGTTTTAAACACTTTGAATTTATCTAATGTTTCATCCTTGGTATGTAACGAGATAGACATAACAAAATCTAGAAGCATCATCAATAAATGTCACAAAGTACTTCTTATTCCCCGAAGAAGGAGTAGCATGCAAATCCTACAGTCCTGTGAATAAGCTCAAGATCTTAGTCTCACGACTAACACCACGAAAGGGTTTCTTGGTTATCTTGGTCAACATGCAAGTTTACACTTTTCGGTGTCCATGTCAAAGTAGGGATTAAACCATCCCTAGACATATCTTGCATTCTTTTATAGTGAACATGACCAAGTCTAGCATGCCATAGGTTAGAATCGGTCCGATCAAAAGTGGTCATAAAAATTTGAAATAACATTGTCGGTGGTAACGGACATACTATCGATGGAAACATTAAGCTGAACATTTGATTACATAAATAGCAAAACCAATAAAAACACCATGCTTTGAAAGCACAAATTTATCGAGACTCAATAACTTGTTTATAACCATAATTATTCAAAATACTACTTGAAACCAAGTTCTTCGATATCGGGAACATGAATAACATCAAACAAAGTTACAATCTTTCTGAACTAAACATAAGATCTACACAACCACGACCATGCACCAAGGTGTGACTCATTTCCCGTGTGAAGAATAGAACCATCATTCGGTGACTCATAAGTCTTGAACCGACTTCTATCTTTGCACATGAAGCTGTTGCACGAGTCGACCCACCACGCAACATCATCATCACGCACATAAAAGATTCGAGATACATATGTAACATAATAAATGCGAAAAGACTTATTAAACATATTCGACCTTTCGGTGAGTTGGGTGAACCACCACTCCACTGAACCATTAGTGCACGATCCATTGGCTTTACCACCAATTTTAACACCCTTGAAGTCCCTTTTAATGTGACCGGTCTTGCCACATTTCCAACAAGTAGGTGTTGCCTTCTTGTTAGGATCCCTTGTGTTGTCATGATACTTGCGTTTGCCTTTGTTGTCATTGTACACAGTGGGTTGTTATGCTCCACCATATTGACAACGAGATGGTCGGCGACATTGCCACTCTTTGGCTTGTCATTATCACGCACCTTGAGAGATTCCTCAATGCGCGGATGGTATGACTCAACGAGTTAATTCCTCCTTCTTATGTTTCAAGGTATGCTTGAAATCTTTCGAAGGAGGAGTTTATCAATAACACAAGAGTGAAATAGCCTCATCCATGTGCATATTGTGTTGTGTAAACCTTCCAAGTATTCCAAGAAGTTCATTGTATTGTTCCATGGCGGTCTTGAATCGGTCATTTTGTAATTTGTGAAATTACTAACAAGGAACTTCTTACTTGATGCATCCTCGACCATATATTTGGCATCCAAGGAATCCAGTTCTTTGGAAGATTCAAAGTTACGATAAATATCAAGCAGAGAATCGGACATACCATTGAAAATAAGACCTCTTGCAAATGTAGTCATCATTCTCCACTTGCTCCTCCTCTTGATCTGCTCCACGGTAGCATCATCACCATCATCGAGAATTGGAGTAGTCGGCATAGACTACACTCATGCTTGTGACAAAGTGCATCTTACGCCGCCTCTAAAGTCCACCCCTTCAAACTTGTCCGGTTTTGCAAAGTTTGAAGCCATATGTTCATAGCGGCGGTTGCCATTGATTATCACTAAATAGTTTACTTTGATTGTTGGCGTATAGATCCGACAGCAGGTGTGATAATCAACTTCGGTAAATACTGGCGGTTCGGTGACAGATACCACCGGTGGTTACGGATATCACTTGGAATCGTGTGATCACTTTCCAAAGTAAACTATTCGACCCTAATGCACGGGTATCACGAATATCTACTTGGGATAAGACCAAATGTAGTTAGAAATTAGGCACAATTCTTTAACCCTTGCGCTTATAAGTGTTTAGTGTTTTACGTGTATGTTTCATACATGTTCGGATATCTATTTATAGGATAATACTCTTGACCGTTCTAATGGAATTATGAGTATTAATCGGCCCATTAATAGCCTCATAATTATCCCATTATAGCCGTTAGTGGTTACATGACCAATTAAGCGTGGTCATAATGATGCGATTATAGCTGTCATTTATCGATTACTTATATCGATGCGTTCATAGTGCTTCGGTGGATACCTTTGCTTGATGGAAACATCATTTGCTTGGTGTATACACTACTTGATGGAAACTTGATCTGTTTAATCTTTGCTTGATGGATACTGCGATAATCGATGTTAACCACAACGATACTTTCACCAAGCACTATCAATACAAACCACTCTTAGAGTCGAGGTGTTCATGGACCTTATGAGTGTACACTCCGTACCTCTAACCCATTACAAGGTGTGAACTAATCCCACAAGTGCACTAAATTTTCCAACAATTTGTAACACCCCAACCCGACAAGGTAAAGATATCATAATCTGGTTTCATATCGAACTTTAATAACTAAACAAAAGCGAAAGCCTTACAAAAATATTCAAGAGAAAACATAAATAACTAAACTTCAAAATAAATCTAAGATCTCTATAATCGAATCTCGCTCTCGCCTCTCTCTCAACCCGGATCGCCTATCCCATAAACTTATCTTGAGCGCTTAATACACCGCGGGGAAAAGAAAAGTCGGTTGAGCTTACAAAGCCCAAAGTGAGCAGATATAACGAAACAAAACTAAAACAGAATAAATATACAAATACGAAATCAAAATGAAATAATGAAAGGATCTTTTAGGATTCTGAAGCACAAATATCTGAAATCCAAACAACCACATAACAGTTTAGACATCACATAGCACATCAATGACACAAACACAAACATATCGAACAACCAAACACATTGCATACCAAAATAACAGTTACGTATAAGCCAAGCGGAATGTCTAGAGACTAACGGAAAACACTTCTAAACAAATAAACATGGCATTCATACAAATCAAGAAATCAACATTTAATACACTTAATGCAATATTGTAGCAATGAATTATCGAACAAGTCATGTGAGACATAATAGCTAAACCAGTTCTCTATCAATTTCTTAATCTTAGCGAGTTTTAAAATGGCGGTCAGACATATACAGATAGGTATATTAATGGGTAATTAAGTTTCACAATATTAACTGAACCGATTATACAGAATGAACTTACATAACAATCAAATACACACTAACATAGTCATCTTACAGATCAACGAATTCACGTAACAATAACAAATCATAATATCAGACACACGAATCATGTTTAAACATATTAATCATATCCTAGCATGGCAACTAATAATCACTTGAACAAATATGTCATAAGCACATTCACTAACATATCATATCAGAATACATAATATAAACACTAAAATACGAATCATACAAAATACTTAACACGAATAACGAGATAAAGATTTAGTCAACTACCACGAGCCCGAAACATATCGGATCATAACATATCACAAGTAACCAATGGAGTAGCTAGCTCCCGAATTTGTGAAGGCAGCGTATTGCACACGAAATCATTCACCGATAACATATCGGATAATGGATCGGATCTAGGATGCATCCATCGCCCTGAGACATATATAGGTAATATAATACCAAGCGAGCTCATAACAAATAACAGATAAGGGACGTGGCGAACATCACTCTCTTGCCCTAGAGTCATGTCGAGGTGCATCAACGACACGGACATGGAACCCCATGACTAGTTATTATTTGGCTCGGGTGTCAAACTAGCGAGGTCAAATTAGAATGTCAAACCGACATATATCATATCTTATCAAATGTTTAATCATGTTTTCAAAATCAAAGTCTTCATATCATATAGTTCAAAATCAATGTTTTATGATTCAACAATCAAAGTTCGAGATAAGCATGACTCAAAAGACACATTAGTGTTCATAACAAATAACATATCGGATAACTCATATCATAAGGTTCATATTCAGACATAATAAGGTTCATCAGTTACACATATCAAAGTCTTCCTAACATAAGGTTAAGTCAGATATCTCATAGTTCCATAAAACATAAATTCAGATAAGCAACGAATCACACAATCAGGAAAGGGTTCATAGCAATGGCATTGGAAACCCTAATAAGTAAAATGGAAAGACTAACGAAAGAACATCATAAGGAACCTTTACTGAAAAGGTCAGAATGTATGTACGATAACATAAGTGTCTTAAGGTAAGACAGAATATCCGTACCTTAAAGCAATTGAGAGAAAAGTAACGAATGAATGAATATGAAGATGTAACGTCGCGTCTCCTCCAACGAATCTACACGGATTATGATTTATTTAATATTTATTAGCATCATTAATATTATAACGGTTTCTCGCGTTAATACTTTTAGAGTTGTCGAAATATTCTCATTTTGTGACGGATGAAATTACAACATTTTAGGGTATTCCTCATTAATTCACCAACTTCCTATTCGGTTCTAGGGTTTCCCATACTCTTTAAATATTACTAAATCGCATTAAATTCACATATTACTTCTTTTAATGATTTCAATTTAACCTAGAACGTAAATGATAACAAACCGAAATTAACTTAAACTCATGTGTGTCTTTACAAAATCAATTTACACTTGTTGAACCCATAATTACTCAGAATTACTAATTACACCCTTGACATCTTTAAGTTCACAATCTCACCTTACTTTATCAGATTTTACACTTTTAACCCAAAGGTTTTAGAATTTACAAAACGTACCATAATAAATTAAATACAATTCGAATGGCCCTTTAAATATCCAAAATTACATGTTTAACCCCCACACTTATTTTTATACGTTTAGTACCCTTATTTTACTGTTTACAAAAATAACCCTTAAGTTTCATAATTTACAAAACCAACCCAAAACTTTTGTTTAAAACCGAATAAGTATAATTCAAATACAAACCCTAAACCTAGGTTAAACCAATCATTAACTTATCATTACTACTTCATTAATTACTTTTAATGATTACAATGAAACCCTAGTTCATGCAAAACCCTAATCGTTCCTTTTAAAAACCTTCCTTTTCCCATGTTTAATCGAACCATAAAACTCAAAACAATTCACACAAGCTTCGAATTCATAGATATGTATTTTATTCAGGTCTTATTACATGTAATAGCTCGGAAAAATCAATTGTGATCTCTAAAAATATTATATCGCCCATTAGTTATTGTATACGCTTTCTAGGGTTTTAGATTTCAAATAATTCCATACAACTTATTAAACATGCATGACTAATTTTATGTGTTCCATATGACTTATAGGACTGAAATCAACATTAGAAACATACCCTTGATGAGCTTGGATCGTTAGAACAAAAGAAGCACAAAAACCCTTCTCGCCGAAACCCTAATTCACTCAAAAACTCACCACGCTTAAAACAGCAGCTTTGGAACTCGATCACTAATTTTCCCATCTTGTTTACCTTCAAAATTGTCCAAGAAAATTGGTCTCAAGCTCGAAACTGGAAGTCGATTTGTTTAGGGTTTTGAAGTCGGTTTAGTGTAAATCGGTATTTAGGATAAATGTGAACCGAATATATATATATATACTTGATTTACTATTTTTCTTGTGGGCTTTATAATGTATTGGACTTAAAATAAATGGACTCTTAATAATATATATTTATATTGGGCTTTTACTAATTAAATTCTTTTATAAAACTATTAATCATACGACTAATTATATAAAATACATAAATGATTTTAGAAAATTATAATCTATAAAATTAACTTTATAAAGTCATTCAAGATTTATTTGGATCATATGTGATATTTCTTATAAGTTTTCTGAATTTACATAGCTCATTTGGTATTGTGTTTATTTAATTATTCTTGTTTTTTATCATAAGGGTATTTTGGTCTTTTTGTGAATTTTAGAATTTCAGGTATTACAAAACATTTCCTGATATAATGGTTCTTAGTAGTTCTCAGCTAGTAACATTTCATAAGTACTACTTTGGTTGCAGAAAACCAGCTTACTTTCTTTTATAATGTATCTGTATTTATATGTTACGAAGCCTGTCGACCAAATGAAACACACACACACACTTTGAGATCATATATCGTACTATCAAAATGGACAACCATACTCAATACTGCCTCACACATTAGAGTACACATGGTATTTTGTCTTCGAAATATACAAGCAGCTTTTAGTATGTAGGATAAGATATGTTTGTAAGTTTAAAAGGAGAGAAGAATACAGGATATAATTGTCATTTTCAGATTTAGTTACATATAAATTAGTGAATTGGATAGATGTGATGTTACTTATTTTTATAAAAGGATATTTATTGAATCGAGCGTATGATCTCTTTAAACTATATGTTGTGTAGGTTAGAAGATGATCATGGAGGAGCTAAGTGCAGTCTTGACATTAAACAAGAAGAGAACCAGATAGTGGCAAGATCAGTTACAGACAATGAGTGGAACCTTCTCAATCTTCCGTTTGATATTCTGAAATTGATTATGGAGTATTGTGTATCTGTGGAATACCTACACTTCCGTGCTACATGCAAACGTTGTGAGGTAGCAGCACCTTTGATACAATGGAGCAACCAAACTTCATTAACGAGATTGCAGACTTATTCATTACTCTCACCCTGGTTGATGGTGGTAGAAAAAAATCAGGGAATTATCACATTCACTGATCCGATGTTGGGTGACAACTATTTCATGAAAAATCTACATGTATCGCTTGCTTATCAGATGTTCTTTTGTTCCAGGTTTGGTTGGTTGTTGTTTTTCAGCTCTGACTTTAAATGTTTAGTATTCTTTAATCCCTTCACAAGTGATCTCCGCAAGCTTCCAGAAGCAAGTTACAGTTTTTATACTGCGTGTTTCTCAGCACCACCTACTTCACCAGATTGTATGGTTGTCGGATTTTCACTAGGCAATGAATGCCTTGTTTTGATCCACTATATAGCTCGTGAATCGTCCTGGCGAACAGTTCGTGTTGGTGCTGAGCCAGAATCTGTTAGTTTTCCTACATTTTCCGGACAAGATATCTATGTGTTGGGCGGCGATGGTAAACTTATTGGAGTAAAAGAATTGGGTGAAGAAAATGACTCCTCGACGTTTGTTGAATCGACAGCCCCAGTAAGTTGTTGCACATCTCCTGCACGATATTATTTATTGAAATGCGATCAAGATCTTTTAAGAGTCATAGTGGGCAAGTTTGGAGAAAGTGTTGAAGTATTCAAGTGGGATGTTTCTAAGGAGGAATGGGAGAAAATAGATAGTTTAGGAAATCACATTATTTATATTTGTGATACGACATGTCTATGCATTGAAGCCAAAACACGAGCAACGGAGAATAAGATTTGCTTTCCAATACTGCAGTCCAAGAACATGAAGATGGTGTTCTATTCACTTGAAACATGCACCTATCAGATATACAATGGCGAAAACATCCAACAAAAGGATTTTCTTGGAACTACATATCATTTGTCCCCTCATGCGTGGATTGAACCAAGCTGGGCGTAACTACTGTTATATTGGGGCATGTTGGCCGTGTTTTATGTATTTACATTCCGTTTGACTTGTTCACTGAATATTCATGTGTTGGGTTTTATTGTTCATGTCCTAAATGTACTGTTTTAGTTATTAATGATTGTAGTTTTGACTTGATTTTATTTTAACCAAGTCTATACCTTCATACTTGTGTATCCTAATACTTGATTAGCATATGTTTGAAGCAATGTTTTGAAACCCGGGTCGACCCGGCCGGGTTAGCCGGTTGGACCGGTTTCGGAAAAAACGGGTCAAAAACACGGTTTTAAAACGGGTTAACCGGTTAGACCGGTAGGGTTTTGAGTGACCCGGTCAACTCAGTTCTCGAAACCCGGCCGGGTTTGTTTTTTCAATTTTTTAATAAAACCGGGTTGACCGGGTTAACTGGCGGTCGAACCGGTTGACCCGGTTATTTTTTATTTTTAAATGAATAACTGGGTTGACCCGGCGGTCGAACCGGTTGAACCGGTCGACCCAGTAACCGGTGACTCGACCGGGTCGATTATAAACCCGGTTTTCAAAACATTGGTTTGAAGCCGTTTAGTATAGCTAATTGAGTCATTGAGTTATACTAATTTTATAGATTTGTGAAGGAACAGTTATTAAGCCAGAAATGTTTTGTGGAACTCCCCAATAATAGGAAAGACGAAACAATGGTTTCCACTCATTAAACTATAGATGCTATAAACAAGACGAATTAAATAAGTTTCGGTATATTTACTTTTTTTTCACTAAGTTCCTTCTCAAGGTCTTAAAGTATAGATATCGAATTATGTATCTTGTTTTTAGCTAATATATTTTTCATCGTTGCACCAAAAAAAAAAAAAAAAAACTATACATATCGAATTATGACATTAATTTATGTTAACATGCTTCTTATTTTCATCACCCTGAGATATTCATTTTAGACAATTTTTGGTAACTATTTAGCATTTGTAGCATTTTTGTTACTGCTGTAGTAAATTACTTAGTTTTGCAGTGCACGATAAACCCTCATTGGTACTCTTGCGAAACTGCCAATTCATAAGCCATAAGCCAAGACTAATGTATCTTCACCAAGCTCTCTTCTTTTCCTCGCATGTCCCTTTACTCATCAAAACCATACATACGCCGATACGCGTTAATTATATTTTTGAATAAGGGAGCATTTTAATTAATAATAACATTTATTATGGGTGTTGTATAGATGTATACGTGCATTAAATAATTGTAAACTTGTAATGCTTAGATGTCACTTTGGAGAATTTAAAAAATATAAAAAGAGGGTCTAAAATGCATTACGGTAGTTTAGATTAGATGATATAATGCATATATGCATTTTCAAAGTAGACGTCGTCATATTAGGAGAAGGTATCTTAGAAAAGGGTTGATAAATAAAACAATAGAAATGATACATGGACTTAAACTTAGGCCTAAACGTAGATTTAAAACTAAGTGTCAGCATCATGATGGTTGCAGACAGGGATTCACTTTTTTTACAACCCATAAAGATGATGTCAATGATTTTATGTCTAAGTTTAGGTCCATGTATCATTTCTCATAAAACAAAAGGCAAAATCTAACACCGTTGTAGTTTTGGGTGGATTAAAATGGTTGATAGTATGTTGTGATTATGTACCGAGGGCCACCCAACTCTTAATTTTTTTTCTTTTAGGCCATCAATTTATAAAAGAGCAATTGCATATATACCCACTAAAACTTGCATATATAAAACATGCTTAACTTGCATTGTACATTATGCATTGAAAACTTGCATTTTGAAATGCAAGTTTTAAGTTTTAGTGGGTATATATCTATCTCCGTTATAAAAAGTAACTTATGGGTCATCTATTTATGTGTTTGTTTTCATTTATACCAATTTCGTATAATTTTTCGCGAAAATCTTTGAAACAACAGAATAAAGCTAAATAAAATATATTAAAATAGCACAAATAAGTATTAAAATGTAAAGTATCAGTTTTATCCACTATTTAATTGCAACCTTATTTAGTAAAAAATGATTTATAATAATTCAACTAATGTTTTACGTTTCGGTTTTCAATTTTATTGTTTTGATATGTTAAAGTTAGCTTTATTCTTGAAATTATATAATTTTTGGCAATAATTCGAACAAGATTTGTATAAACGAAAACATACACATATTTAGGTGGCCTATAAGTTACTTTAAATAAATGAGTGGCATAAAACTAAAAGTTTAATAGTTGAGCGGCCTCCGGATACATAATCCATTTTTGTTCTTATTTGAACCATAAAACAAATCGAATAAATTAGGGCGAGCATCGGCCTCTCCCGCCCGTCCGACCGAATCCCGACTAGCCCGATTCCCGATTAGCGGGAAGCGTAAGCGAATCCCGAACCGAAAGTAGTCGGTCGGTGTCGGGCGGCGATCGGTCGGAATCGGTATGTCGGGTTCGGTCACCGCTGTCTTTTCTCGGTTTCTTGCCCGTCCGTCCCGACCCGAGTCGAGAACACGAAAGTAGAACCGACTCCCGACCAGTAGCGATCGGTCGGAATCGGGCGGTCGTTTTCGGTGGTAGTCGGTCGGTTGCGGTTTTCGGTCGGAAATGCTCACCCTTAGAATAAATAACAAAAAGCAAGGCGCTAGAAATACATAGGATTTCTTAACCAATCAATCACTACTAATCTTACCACCTCTAAATTAAGACAAGAAAAGAAAATAAGCGAATGCTATCGAAAATGTCACTTTTCCTCATAGAGCGAGAGCTAATGATGACCTTTGTTTCGATATCGCCAAATCACCCATAAGGAGGACATAATAATAATAAGAAAGCACGTTGCCTCTTTCAAAAAGGCAGACCACAAGCTCAACCAATCTCACCGGTCATCGTTAGAACCAAATTGAGGCATAGAAATGTCACACCACACACAAATGACACACCATATACTTTGAGCACTAACACAATCAAAAAGATATGATGATTTGACTCCACCTTCCATGACAGACGTAGACATGAAATCTCCCGAATTTCTAAACCTATGGAAGATATATTTACCGAGTGAGAAAGCCTATCCAAGATCAAATGCCAAAGGAATATGTTAACTTTTTGTGGTAACATTTTTTTCCCCATGTCGTTGAAGGAACCAAAGATGGCAGAAGACGAGCATCTATAAAACGACGAGTGGCTCCAACAGAAAACATACCATCATCAGCTAATGACCAAACGCATGTATCTTACTCGGAACTCACCTCCATGTTTCCAATCTTAACTGTTCCTAGCTCCAATCTAGACCAATTCCAACGGCATTCTCCATTAGAAATACGATCTATAATCAAACAATCCTTGTTTCTCACCAAACAACAAACAATCCTTGTTTCTCACCAAACAAAATAACTTTGTTGTAAGAAGATACGGGGATAATCCCGAGCCACGTGTCTTTCCATAATCGAATTAAAGTGTAGCATCCACTTGAAACCATAAGGAACCAATCGGGAGGATCCCACTCGAATGCATCTGATTAGTAGACCCATAAAGCATTTCAAACTGCCCATGTAAAGCCTTAAATAAACGAACCCATAAAGAATTTGGATTAGAAGCCAACCCCCATCACCATTTTTGAAGTAACGAGAGGTTATATGATTTCAAACTACCAATACCCAAACCGCCTTTATCAAATGAAGCCAAAACATTTGGCCACTTAACCCAAGCATGCTTTTTCTTTTCTTGAGAGCCCCCCCCCCCCTCCCAAAAAATGATGCACGAAGACTCTCCAAGCTCTTCAAAACGGTTTCAGGCACTTTGAAGATAGATAATAATAAATCTCGATACTTCCTAACATCGATTTTATTAAGCACTGTCATGAAACCGATCCATTAACTTCTTCCAATTTGTTGTAGATTCATATTAGAAACTATAGGCAACCCGAGATAATAAAACGAAAGAGCCTCACCCACATCTGTAATACTTGCCATAACATTCACCTCATCGATGACATGCTAACACCATAAACATTAGATTTATGGATGTTTATTTTGAGACCCGACACCAAGTAGAAAACACGAAGGACACGAATAACATCATCCATATCTTGAGAACTCCATTCCGTGGCAATGACAACATCATCAACATAGAATAAATGATACGGAGGCGACAAAAGCATCAAATTCAATTCCTTGAATCAAACCAAAATTAACCTCATCGGAAAAGGAAATATGCAACCCATCCATCACAAATAGAAACAAAACGTGAAGCATGTCACCTTGTCTCAAACCGCGTTTAAGAGAAAGATCGAAGTAGGACTACCATTAATTAAATGGATGTCCCAACCGACTATAAACATGCTTTAATCCAACCTCGCTACTTCAATCAAAACCAAGGTTGTTTAACATGAAATCCATGTATTTCCAACTTACCGAGTCATATGCCTTTTTAAAATCTACTTCAAAATCAAAAACTTCTTGTGTCGCTTTTGTACCAATCAATCACCTCACTAAGCATAAGCGGACCGTCTACTACGATAGGGTACCTTTGCTCTTTAGTATGTAGGAATATTCTAGGTTGTTAGGGTTATTATAAATGTAAACCCGACATTCCGTTTAGCACATCAGTCATTTTTGTTATTTTATCTTGGTTTATGTAACACCCCCAAAATGGAGCGCGACGGAAGATAAGGTCACTAGGGTGCTACTTCTCAAGACAAAGATCAAGTTATAGAGAATGACCTCTATATGAGATGTTTTGAAAAGTTACTATTCGATAAATGATTCATAGTTGGTCCCAAAATGTTAAGTTACATAAACTTTTCAAAGGTTATCGAATGGTAAAATGATGTCTCAAAGTCTTCAAATGCCACGTGACTCAAATGCTCCAAATGCAAGCTATCGTCTTCTGAGCGAAAATACATGCTAAAGTGTCAACACAAGGTTGGTGAGTTCATAGGTTTAATGTAAATAAGATGAAAGTAAAACCCCATGATAAGTATATGTCAACCTAATCCTGTCACAAACCCCGCCCGTACAAGTCTTGTAACATCTTAGGTCCACATATAACTTCACGATCATGAATACAAAGGTTGAAGTGTAAAGATCAAGTATGGACCACAAGTTTGAATATTTGTTTGACTGTTACACTCGGTCAGGAATATGTATGGGTTAACCGATACATTTGGTTGTAAAGGATTGACTAGTATATTCGGTCATATATGTACATAGCGAGTTGAGCCAACGCATTCGATATTTTAAGTACTTGTATGCGAATGTAAAGTAAACAATGTATTATCACCCTAAAGTAATTTCGAATGAGTAGTAGATCATGTAATAGTGAATGAGCAAGTAATTTCACATATATGTTTCATGCATTTGTACCATGAGTCAAAAATCCAGTATGTAATGAGAAAGTAAGTAATGCATTCGAGAAATCGAACAAGTATTGTGGTAAGGCCTAAAATGTTTCCCTGTAAATGAGTCACGAATGAGAGTAAATTGAATAGACAGTTCGAGTAAAACGAAAGAGTAAAGTGCACATGTATTCTTACCCCCAAAATAGTTAAAAACAAGAAAAGTAGGGGCTATGAACTCACCTCAGTATGTAGTAACGCAAGTAACACAAACGGTGTCAAGTAGTAAGGCACAACATTATCAAGAGGTATAGCAAAATGGTACGGAATTGGCACAGCCTAATAAGTTTATAGCTTGTCTCGAAATATGTTACGCCCCCAAAACTAGAAATTTAAAACTTTTTGAAATGACATGAATTAAATTGTCTTTCAAGCCATTTTGACTAATTAACCTTAAATATGAATTATGAAGGAAAGAAGACCCGAGAAGTTTCCTTTTTAGTTTGATTTGTAAGAATGGACTCAATAATTCATCCTGACGGGCAGACGCCGTTACTCACATTTTCTGACACCGTCCGCCCTTAAAGGAATGTCAGATCAAGAAAACCAACATTAAGCCTGACGGCTCATAGGATTTATAACCCGACGGCGTCAGCTCGAAATGTGACGCCGTCACCCTTTTCCTGGAACGCCTTCCGAAACAGAAAACAACCAGACGGCTCAGAACAATTAAAACCAGACGAGGTC
The DNA here is from genome assembly GCA_022545495.1 of Chrysanthemum lavandulifolium. Classification (NCBI taxonomy): domain Eukaryota; kingdom Viridiplantae; phylum Streptophyta; class Magnoliopsida; order Asterales; family Asteraceae; genus Chrysanthemum; species Chrysanthemum lavandulifolium. The sequence goes on from CM040242.1 coordinate 297,188,297, forward strand.
ACCCAATTGGTGACGCCGTCTGGAGCCCATACCTGCACAAATGGTTCATATTTCCGCACTTGGACCAACTTTTCAACACTCCATTCCAAGAATACAATCATGACCACAAGAAATCTCCACAACACTTATAAGAGCTATTACCATTTAACGTTTTGACACTTGACATTCATAACAAGGTAAATGGCATTGCGCCAAACATCACTTTACTAATAATTTGACCCATGATCTATAAAGGTTTGACACCATTGATTTGAACCTATTAGACAACATAAAAACGTAATTACAACCAATAGTGAAGGAAAGACCATATGACCCGAAAGATATACCAAAACGTAAGTTGACTCTTCGGGGCTTGCAACTTCAACACCTTGGTTCCAAAAGACTAGTACAACTAGGAGCTCAAGCATGGTCCATTCTACACTTTTTTCTTACCCTTATCCTCCTTGCTAGGACTTACAAAACATCATCAACTATAACGTAAGCGAAATGCTTAGTAAGTAAACGGGTTAAGTCCAAGTAAGGCTTTAACATCAAGAAGGGATTCATGGAGCATCTATAACATAGGTACATACCTTTAATTTGGTATTTACACTACTTGACAATATAAAAGCTATGGATCCAAGCTACTATTACAAGCTCTAACAAGCTATAACAACAATCAATAATTCATATTTTAATATAATACAACAATAACCCATTATACTTACCTCCAATTTGCTCAATAGGTTTCTACCAAGTAAAGTCACCACTTCCTTAAGCTTCCTAAACAATAATTAATCTTAATTAGAGACTATAACTAGTAATTTCAAGGAATTGGACATTTTCTATTACCACTTTAAACTTCTAAATTCAAAACCCTTATCATAAGGATTGGGGAAAAATGCTTATTTGGTTAGAGATATGAAATTAAGGGTCTCCAAATCTTGATAATCACCACAATAGGCCCAAATTAGGCTCAATTGAATGTTCTTGATATATTCTTCTTTTTCCTCCTAAAACCCTTTCTTCACCTCTAGGTTTCTTCAAATTTTCTGGATATCTCTTCTAAATATCATTTTCTTCTTCTTATTTAAATCACTTAGTCCTAATGGCAACATTAGTCCCCTTATTCCAAGATTCTTATACATTGACCACAAAAGTTCCTCATTTACTTACCTAGATGAAACCTTTAAATAAGACACCAAAATAACATAAAGGACCAATACTAACATTTAATAATACCTTGTCGGGATAAGGTGTAACAATTCACCTCCCTAAAATTTGATTTCGTCCCAAAATCTATGCTTGAAAAAGTTGAGGATACTTGTTTTCATTCTTTCTTCGGTTCCCATCTAATAGTTGTACCTTTCCGATGCATCCATTGTACTTTAACCAATGGAATATTTTTCTTAGTTGCCTTGTCTTTCTCCCAAGTATTGCCTCCGGTTCTTCTTGCGATGTTAGTTTCGGATCTACTTCTACATCATCCAACGTAATTACACTAGCTTCATCCGCTAAACATTTCCTTAGGTAAGATACATGGAAGGTATTGTGAATTCCTTTCATCTCGTCGGGGAGATCCAATACATAAGATAATTCTCCAATACGTTCTATAATCTTGAAGGGTCCAATGTATCTTGGTCCTAACCTCCCTTTATGCTTGAACCTAAGAACACCCTTCCATGGGGAAACCTTAAGCATGACATAGTCTCCTACTTCAAATTCAATTGGTCTTATTCGATTATCGGTATAACTTTTCCATCTATCTTGAGATGATTTAAGTCTTTATCGAATTGTCTCGATTTTCTCGGTTGTTGCTAGTATTACATCCGTACTAGCTAACTCTTTTTTCCCTACTTCATCCTAACATACCGGAGTTCTACATTTTCTACCATAAAGCATCTCATAAGGTGGCATTTCAATGCTAGCATGGTAATTATTATTATAGGCAAATTCGACTAAAGGAAGATGATCATCCCAATTTCCCCCAAAGTCAATTACACAAGCCCTTAACATGTGTTCTAATGTTTGAATTGTTCTCTCACTTTGCCCATTGTTTTGCGGGTGAAAAGCCGTACTCATATGTAATCTTGTACCTAGTTCTCCTTGAAAACTTCGCCAAAATGCCGAAGTAAATCTCCCATCTCTATCGGAGATTATAGAAATGGGTACCCCATGGTGTGCAACTATTTCCTTAACATATATCTTTGTTAACTTGTGAGCGGGCATATTTTCTCTTATAGGAATGAAATGCGCTCTTCGTTAAAGGTCTACTATTACGCAAATCGCGTGCTGCTTTTTAGTTCGTTCACGGTAACTTTGTAACGAAGTCCATTGTAATCTTTTCCCATTTCCAAACCGGTACTTCCAGCGGTTGTACTTTACAAACGGTTTTGGTGCTCGGCTTTAACCTTCAAACAAGCTAGACATTTTTCAACATATTTTGCACAATCTTTTTATACCCGACCACCAATAATCTTTCCTCAAGTCATGATACATCTTGTTAGCCCCCGGGTGAATAGAATATTTTGACTTATGTGCTTCATCTAAGAGTAACATCTTAACAACACTACATAAAGGTATATAGATTCTTCCATACCGCGTTTTAAGTCCGCGACTGTCTTCTTCAAAATGAAGGACATTGGAAGTGATACGCTCTCCTTCCCAATTTTCTTCCTTCAAAGCTTCCTTTTGGGCTAACTTATCCTTGTCGAAAAAGTCGGTTGTAATAATCATTTGCAAGGAATGGATTTTAGTAACTTCACCTTGGTCCTTACGACTTAATGCATCGGCTACGACATTTGCTTTAGTTAAGAAAGTATTGACGATAACTCATGTCGAGAAAATAATGACAAGAAGGAAGTCAAGAAAGTAACGACAAATAAATATGTCAAGAAAGTAATTCAATTGTTAAGTTTCGATATTAACCCATGATCCAAACTAGTTTGTATAAAACATAAATTTTTTATAAAGTTAAGTTTGAATTTATAATTCAAACAATAAACGTTTTACAATTAAATTTGTACATTTCGTCACTTGACGAGTTTATGATAAAAGATTATTTAAAAATAACTTATAAGTGTAGAAAGTTTACAAAATTTTGACATGACCCGTTCGTTTATAGAATGTTCCCAATTCGGAAGACTTTGTTACAAATCACTTTTCCCAAATCATTTTAATAAAAAACAACATAATAATTCAAGTGTATTTATTGATTATTGTCCAATAAACATTATTTTCATATTGTAAGTTCGTTACGAATCTTAACATATTAAATTCGTCACGAGTCTAATATATTATATCCATTACGAGTTCAATAAGTCCAAAATATCCAATGTCTAAATGATGTAAATACAAGTGCAATAATTGTCAAATTCCATGTGATATAAATCCAATATATAAGTCGAAGTGTTGCAAGTCTCAATCCAATGTATATAGTCCGTTAAGTATATGTATAGTCCGTTACTAAGTATCAATGCCAATGTATCTCCGAAACGTACCGATGAACACGGATGTTAAAACAAATAAGTCACGTTAGTCCAATATTCTGCAAAATGTTCACACATGATAAAATAACTTAACAAATATAAGACGAAACTCCTTTTATACTTAGTGGGCTCGACCCATTATTAAATCAAACGCTCCCTTTTTATTTGTATTATGGGATCGTTAATTCCCTACGATACACAAACACATTCACAAACACATTCCCATACTCAAATTAACACAATACAAACACATTCACACACACAAGCTCACCCTAATCGGGTTTAATAATAACCGGACATACACAATCAAAATGCGCATATACAACATAAAATAAGCAAATCCAACCAAACTGAGGTCCGGCCGACCCGACCGAATGGGCTATACGATTCGTTATAAAAAATAAACCAAACAAATCCCCATAAAGCGATTTACCACACAAAATATTAAAATTAATTTAATCCGGTTTATCCGCGAAAACTCTACAAATCATTTATCAAACGGTTTAAATAGAATAATTAAATAGAGAGAGAGAGAGAGAGAGAGAGAGAGAGAGAGAGAGAGAGAGAGAGAGAGAGAGCCTTTTCACTCTAGACCCGATTTACACGAACCTCATTGGCTTGATGATGATGGCGGAGTAGGATGGTGGTGAACAGAGCACTAACACACACTTTTAGACAAATCATAGTATACCGTATGTTTTTTTGCTTGTTAATTATAACTCTAGACTCTAGTTGTTTGCTAAATGAGCTTCATTGTCACATTACTTGTGGTTAAAATACTCAAAATCTCAAAGGAAAAGGAGACATGAGACTATTAAACACAAAAGTGGCAACAGCATGCTCGCTAAAGCGCCAGTCCTCCATTTTTTTTATTTTTTATTTTATTTTTTCTTTTTTGTTAAAGGGTTGCCCGGTAAAATATATTACTCACAAAAATGTTTCAAGTATAATGGAATATGATTAAATGCCATATTAACCTCAAACCTTGGTTTGAACTACAAAACCAATGTGACATGCCACATATAAAGAAAATAACCACACACAAAAGGAAAAGAAAAAAAATGAGCTTAAAATTATAAACCCTTAAACAAATAGGACATGTAGCTAGGTTACATGTAATGTTTTAGTAAGTTTTCAACCAAAAACTTTATCCATTATTAATTTGTGATCCTTAGTTGTAACATTTTTTTGTAGTTTCTAATAACATATTGCTATATACTTTATTCAGTTATTCACCATCAAACTACCTATATATATAACAAGGTATGTTAACCAAATTTATCTAGTCTAAGCTTCACATCTAGCATGCCCCCAACATAACAATAGTTACGCCCAGCTTGGTTCAATCCACGCATGTGGGGATAAATGATATGTAGTTCCAATAAAATCCTTTTGTTGGAGTTTTCGCCATTGTATGTCTTATAGTGCATGTGTCAAGTGAATAGAACACTATCTTCCTGTTCTTCGACTTAAGTATTGGAAAGCAAATCTTATTCTCCATCTCTCGTGTTTTGGCTTCAATGCATAGACATGTCACATCACAGATATAAATAATGTGATTTCCTAAACTATCTATTTTCTCCCAGTCCTCTTTAGAAACATCCCACTTGAATACTTCGACACGTTCTCCAAACTTGCCCACTATGACTCTTAAGAGATCTTGATCGCATTTCATTAAATAATATCTTGCGGGAGATGTGCAACAACTTACTGGGGCTGTCGATTCAACAAACGTCGAGGAGTCATTTTCTTCACCCAATTCTTTTACTCCAATAAGTGTACCATCGCCGCCCAACACATAGATATCTTGTCCGGAAAATGTAGGAAAACGAACAGATTCTGGCTCAGCACCAACAAGAACTGTTCGCCAGGATGATTCACGAGCTATATAGTGGATCGAAACAAGGCATTCATCGTCTATTGAAAATCCAGCCACCATACAATCAGGGGAAGTAGGCGGTGCTGAGAAACATGCAATAAAAACTATAACTTGCTTCTGGAAGCTTGCGGAGATCACTAGTGAAGGGGTTGAAGAGTACTAAATATTTAAAGTCAGACCTGAAAAACAGCAACCAACCAAACCTGGAACAAAAGAACATTTGATAAGCAAGTGATACATGTTGATTTTTCGTGAAGTAGCTGTCACCCAGCATCGGATCAGTGAAAGTGATAATTCCCTGATTTTCATCTACCACCATTAACCATGGTGAAACTAATGAATAAGTCTGCAATCTCATTCATGAAGTTTTGTTACTCCATTGTATCAAAGGTGCTGCTACCTCACACTGTTTGCATGTAGCACGGAAGTTCAGGTATTCCACACATAAACAAATGCTCGATAATTGTCTCCAGAATATCAAACGGAAGATTGAGAAGGTTCCATTCATCAAGTCCAGTCTCATTGTCTGTAACTGCTCTTACCACTATCTGGTTCTCTTCTTGATTACACTTAGCTCCGTCATGATCATCTTCTAACCTACACAACACATGGTTTCAAGAAATCATACTCTTGATACAATACACTTATGTACGGATATCTCAAAATGACAATTGTACCCTTAATGTTCTCTCCTTTAAAAATTACAAACATATTTACATACTTACGAGTTGCTACTATATTTCGAAATACAAATACCATCTGTGTGTTTCATTTGGTCACAAAAACACACTTATTCAAAACATACTAGCAGGTACCCGCATGTCATGGTGGTACCACATGTGACTAAATTTTATTAGCATATGTTTTCATTTAGGCGGTTCCACTAAGGGACTCAATCCCCTCATTTTCCCAGCCGCGTCGACTTTCTCTCTAGCGACCTTTGGAATTTAATACTCATAACAATTATATATAAATCAATAACATCATCAAAGCATGCGTGGAAGAACTAGAATAATATATGTAAATAATTAACCAAACAAGAAAGTGCGTACCTTTTAGCAATTCAAGAATCAAACGTTGATTTAACAAGAACAAAAACCCAAAACCCTAAATTAGGGTTTATTCAATTCGACCCAACCAAGAAATCGACCACCAAGATTCACAAGCTCAAGCGTGCTTGTCCTTCGTTCTTGTACACACGTACTATTAGCGATTTGATGTGGAAAAGCTAGTTCCTTGAATCACAAATAAAACCCAATACTTGTTTCTTTAGCTTGGAAAATCGAAACCCTTATGGTGAGGGTGGAACCGATCGGCCAAACAAAGAAGGAGGAGAGGAGAGAAATTAGGTTATTGGTGATCCAAGATTAAGTTATGAATGAATACAAGGGTTTGTATTTATAGGTAACTTAACTTGATGACCAAGTTTGTGTGGTATTGGGTTTGGAAACCCAAACCGATCGGCCAAAGTATCCCCAAGGGGATTCTAGAACTTTTCCGACTTGTAATTTCATCTCTAGTCCTTTTAGTTAATATTTAACGACCGTTAACCAAACCTCGTTAATTATTTAACTATCGTTATGTTTTATTCGCGACTAATAATTAATAATAACATATTAATTATTAACATCAATTCTCATACGTAATGTGTGCAATCCGAAGTCTCGAGTTCGAATCCGGACATACTATTATTTAAATATCCATAAAACCTTTCAGCTCCCACTTGGATATTACTAAATATAGTAATGACATTGGTTACTCTAGCTTTCAGCATAACGCCCCGGTCGAATCGAGCATGGTCTCTAGGAAAACCATTTAATGATTCATCATTTTTACTTATCCTTTGTTACTAATATTACATTAACTATGAATATGGATCAAGTCATTTCATAAGTTAACATTACATTTCTCGTTGTATATGATTGAACAAGATTACCAAATCATCTAAGCGTATTCGGATAGATCTTGGGTATGGCCATACAAACATCTTGTCAACCCTACGAGGGCCCAAATATAGTATTATGCTTTGAAACAAATTCAAAGAACAAATTCTCTTGACTACAAACATAACTCATGAATTTTGCAACACTTAGAAAATAGCCCTTATAACTACCGATTCACGGATAGCGTTAGACTATCTTACACAAATGCACTACATTCATATCGATTATCCGGTATCTCAAGTCGAGGATAAACACTTCATGATATACTTAATGACGAGAGATCCATAAAGTATCATCATGTAAAGTTGGGATGAGTCCTATATTCAATTCATTGAATATCATGTGAATCTGGTATGTCCCACGCATCAATATACTTTAAAAGTATATTCTACCAAAACTCAGATTTGTCTTAATTCAATGACATTCCCACATCATTGATCGACAATGGACTATTTAGAATAACCTAAGTTATTCACGGATTAAACATGAAAATATAGGATATATAATTAAGAAAATGAAAATAAACATAAACAACTATTTTATTTCATTAAAGTAATATTTGTTCATAACATCCTTTATCCAAATACTAATCACGGATCTGCATGAAACTACTAGCTAAGCGAAGTCCTATCCATCGAGCATGATCGGTAAGTTTTCTTTTGGCGAAGGCTTTGTAAAGGGATCACTAGATTATCATCGTATGAACTTTGGTAGATTGATTTCACCTATGTGAACTTGTTCTCGAACATAGTGATATCAACGAGGAAAATGTCGGCCCCGCCATGACTCAGGGCTCATTGGCAAATGTTATTCGCAGTGAGTTGTCACAATACACATTTAAAGGTAATTCGATTGAGGCATTACTCAGGGTCCCGAAATAATTTCCTAATCAACGACTTCCATCGCGACTTCTCGACTTTTGTAATAGACATCGCAACCGTTGTTTGCTTCTTGCTCTTTCGGTCAAGCTCCTCCATTAATGACAAAGACATAACCCATCGAGACTTCGTATCATCTTTATCGATTTGGAATGACGCATCGCAAAACACAGTAACATCAAGTTACGCATCTGGTTTCCTCCATACACTAGAAACATTTCTTTAGTAGCCATAGATACTTAAGAATGTTCTTAACGACTGCCGATGTTTCACACACAGGTTACTGTTGATACCGGCCGGTAATATTACGTGCAAGCATACATCGGGCCTTGTACATCTTCTGACGCCGATAGATCCTACAACGGAAGCATAAGGAACTTTCTTCATGTAAGCCATCTCTTCGGTGTTGACGGCATAGTTATTACTTAAGCCATGTTCAACTTGCATCGGCAAATATCCGCTTCTTGGAATTTTGCATCTTGAATCTCTTCAATATTTTATCAATGTAAGCACTTTGGCTTAGTCGAATTAACCGCCTTGATCTATCTCGGTAGATCTTGATTCCTAGAATAAATCTTTGCTTACCTAAGTCCTTCATAGAAAAGCACTCTCCAAGATAAGACTTTACATCTTGCATACTTGGAATGTCTTTTCCCATGATCAATATGTCATCGACATATAAGACAAGGAAAATAACATTACTCCCACTAGCTTTGTGATACACATGGCTCATCAAGATTTTGAGTGAAACCAAATTTCTTGATTTCTTCATCAAACTTCTTGTTCCATTGCCTTGATGCTTGCTTCAATCCATAAATGGATCTTTGAAGTTTGCATACGCTTCGAAACTTTGGATTCACAAACCCTTGATGCGCCATATAGATGTCTTCATCTGGCGACCGTTTAAGAAGCGGTTTGACATCCATTGCCATATCTCATAGTCATAGTACCCAGCTAGGCTATAAGAATCTAATAGCTCTAATATGCGCTACGGAGAAAATGTCTCCTTGTAGTCTACCCTATAGGTTTGAGTATAACCTTGAGCTACAAGGCGAGCTTTATAGGTGTGTGCATTACCATCCATATCGAGTCTTTATCTTAAAGAGCCACTTACTTCCAACTACCTTAGCATTTAGAGGTAAGTCAACCTCTATCCGAGACTTCGTTATCTTTCATGGATTGCATTTCCCATTCATTGCAACTCGCCATTTTCCTTTCGGGACTCATCATGGCGGCTTTATAGTTAGCGGTTCACCAAGATCCCAACATATTTTCCTCGGCTTCTACGTTGAGACATAGACACTTTCGGTGCAGCGTAGCCTTGCGGATCTGAATGGGAACCACTTCAATCTCGGTGGAGCAGCCCGGACTTCGGGTTCTACTTGAGGTTGGCTAGTGTTTCGAAGGTGTTGTATCTTCTTGATCATCTTCCGGATCATAAACTCTCCCATGAATTCATGAGATATGAGATCCTTTTCAAGAAAGTCTCCATACCTAGCAACAATTACTTTATTTTCGGTGGAAAGTAGAAGTAGTAACCCATAGTTTCCTTTGGGTATCCTCGAAGACACATAACAGATATTTGTTGCGACTTATCAGTGATCACGTTTAACAAGCCTCACAACCCTAGACCTTTAAGTAAGACAAGTTGGGGGTTTCCATACCACACTTCATAAGAGTCTTATCAACCTTCTTAGTTGGAACCATATTCAATATCACGAGCAGCGGTTTCTAAAGCATAATCCCAAAAGGATAAGGGAAGAGTTGTAAGATTAAACATTGATCGTACCATGTCTAGCGGTGTATCGATTTCTTCTCTCAAATACACCATTTTGTTGTGGAGTATATGGAGATGTGAGTTCTTGGGCGATACCACACTCGACTAGATAATCTTTAAACTCTTGGCTTAAATATTCACCACCTCTATTGGATCGAAGAGCTTTAATCTTCTTTCCTAGTTGCGGTTCTACTTCACTCTTAAAAACCTTAAATGTTTCAAAGACTTCATGTTTATGTTTAAGTAAATAAACATAACCATAACATTGAAATCATCGATAAGGTTAAGTAGCTAGCACCCTTTCTTGACACATGTCTTAGTGGCCCACATACGTCGGTATGTATCACACCAAGAAGATCGAAGCCCTTTCTAAACTATTTGTAAAGGTTTCTTGGTCATCTTCCCGGATATGCAAGATTCGCATTTATCAAATGATTCATCATTGATGTCTTGCAAAAGCCAATCGTGTTCTTGTTGTTGCATGCGTTTCTTGCCTATATGAGCAAGTCTACAATGCCAAAGAAATGAAGAATCCAAATCACCTTTGATTCTTTTATTATTGATGCTAAAGGCGAATTATTTTATCAATCACATTATCATGCAAATCAATTTCAAACACACCATTCTTGGAATAACATTAAAGTAAAAACACCATTTAAAAGCAGAAATTCCATAATCGGTAAATGTATGAGCGAAACCAATATCTTTAACAAGGAAACATAAGCGAAACCCCCAACAATGGAAGGTGCGTAATGACAATCGTTTAATGACGATTACTCGAACCTAAAACTAAATCAAAGCGTGCCTATAGCTTCAATGATGCATGTGCTCCATTACCCGCGTGCGGTATTAACGTCCATAAACAAGCTTCCTTGCTCCTCTAAGTCCTGCGGTGTATTACATATGTGAATACCACATCGATATCATATACCGGGAATTTATTTTATGAGGAAAAAAAATAATTCTATCATCAAAAGAGTACACAATGCGGCCACGGTGCGGTATTTTTATACCTCTTATTAGCAACTCATCAAGTACGTGGACAATTCCTCTTCCAGTGTCCAATCTCGATGCGATGATGACAAGCACGATCCTCTTGATTCTCACGCTTTTTGGGAGGTACTTCTTGGGTTCTTGTTGATAAGTCATAACTTTTTTCCTTATCAACTTTACCCTTACCTTTCCCTTTCTTGTTCGCTGGCTTATTAGGCTTAGAAATTCTACCCTTGGATGGTCAAAACCGCGGTATAGAGGCCTTCTTGGCAAACCTTTTTGCGTAATCAATGAGCATTGCATGTACCTCACCTTTTGTCTTCCCGTGCGATACATATTATAATTCATATGAAACCATCAAATTTCTTGTTAAGGATCTTTTGATCAAGCCAATTTGTATGTCATTAGGGTAGACATAGTTAAGACGCTAAGCTGGTCCATGTAACTCATCATTTCGAGCGTTGGCGCTACTACGAGTTTCCTTCTCCTTGCTTGCAACTATGAAGAGCATCAATCAAGTCATACAACTCTGATCACAGGCTTTTCAAACAACCTTTGCAATTCTTCGGCATGACATTGGGAAGTAATTCTCAAATTGCTTTTGCAAGCTTGAGTTCATACTCCCGAGCATAATCGGCGACCTTATTATACTTGTCATACCAGTTGCCATGCGGCTCGTGCTTCGGCGGTAGCATCAGTGCGAGTTCGGGGAGGACAGGCGTAGTCAAATAATTGAGTCTTTGGCAACCCTCAAGACAATTACGGTTTGCGATACCAATCATTGAAATTCGCGCTACGGTAAAATTTCTCTCGATCAAACATAGATTTGAGCAGCGAGGCTAGTCGCGATGAATTCGACTTGAGCCATTTCTCTGAAATAAAAGTTCAAAAGTTAGTACTTTCGATAAGTAAACATTCAAGAAAATAAAATACCCTTTGGTCAATATTCATATTAACCATAGTATTTTCCTTGAATTTTGGATCCTCATTATCATAGTTCCACCACATCGGTTGATCTGCTAGTGGTGAAAGTATAGAATAGTGTCGTTGAAAAACGATAATTGACAAACAAGTTTTCAATTCCAAATATTATGGGATTTACAATATTGCCAAAACAATTAATACAAACGTAAGCATGTTTCATCCCATCTTATGCCTTAAGTCATAGGTCTCACTAACTAACTTAATTAAGTTGTCTAATTTAGAAAGCGCAAATCATAAAGCCGGGGTCTCACACAACAAAATAATTCACCTCGTTATTGTAATCTAGATCAAGGTCTCACATAACTAAATTACAACTTCAAGTGTTTCATATCATTAGATGGCATAAACTTAAATTTAAAGGGTACAATTTTTGACGATGTAATCAAAACTTATGTATAAAAAGCATGCATACAACTTTATGACATAATATTTTGAAAAAACTTACAATAGATTTTAATTGCTAGATTGAATTCTACAAAGTTTTAATCGATCGTTGAGAAACTTACAACTTTACTAAGATGCTTCGTGCATAGAATGGTTATACTAGGTAGCTCAATCAAACTCACGAGGCGGGAGAGGACCGGGTAAGCATTTGAAGCATAACCTTAGACATCCATTCGGTGAGGCGTGCTCACTTCTTAAATACCCTTTATAGTTTGTTCTAGTGGGTGAGCCGTTTAACCATTTAATACGATCATCAATCGATTAAAAGTTCAAGAATAATTCTTAGATAACAAATCAATTTCTCCATTATTTAGTCCATTTAATTTTCTATTCATAAAAAACCCTTTTGCTTACTAACATGTCAAACAATATATAAACAAAAAAGCATTTTAATAAAATTAAACACACTCAAATAATATAAACATATAACTAAACAATTTAACATATGTAAAACAATTAGCCACATGCATAATTATTTCAATAAACTCTAATAACAATTCTGAGTAGTAAATAAATGCATACATTAACTGGGACTTTCATCTCGCTAGAAGATGAGCCACATACATCGACAAGTCGATTGCGTAAGCCAAAGTTAATAGTATACAAATTAGCACATAGCGAATTTTATTAGTTATAATTGAGGTCTTCCCCAATTCAATAATTATTAAATAAATTGAACATGTGTGTATCACTTAACAATTAATCAATAAACAATAAACAATACTCCATGGCAAAACATGCATGTTCCACCATGGATTCATATAACAATTATCACCCAAGATCGCATATTACATGGCACATAACAATTATTCATTAATTAACCACATAAAATAAGCATGCAATCTAGGGTTTCTACAAGTTTTACAAAATTAAAACCTAATTAAATAAATAAAGGGTAATCGACCCATAATAAATAAAATTAGGGTTTGAATTCAAAACCCTAGAAACCATAAAAAGCATGCAAATAATCAAAAGATTCAATTTTATGTGTTTGATGATTAATTACATCATATTAACGGCTCGTGATGCCACTGTTGGAATTTAATACTCATAACAATTATATATAAATCAAATAACATCATCAAAGCATGCAGCGGAAGAACTAGGAATAATATATGTAAATAATTAACCAAACAAGAAAGTGCGTACCTTTTAGCAATTCAAGAATCAAACGTTGATTTAACAAGAACAAAAACCTAAAACCCTAAATTAGGGTTTATTCAATTCGACCCAACCAAGAAATCGACCACCAAGATTCACAAGCTCAAGCGTGCTTGTCCTTCGTTCTTGTACACACGTACTATTAGCGATTTGATGTGGAAAAGCTAGTTCCTTGAATCACAAATAAAACCCAATACTTGTTTCTTTAGCTTGGAAAATCGAAACCACTTATGGTGAGGTGGAACCGATCGGCCAAACAAAGAAGGAGGAGAGATGAAAGTGGGTTATTGGTGATCCAAGATTAAGTTATGAATGAATACAAGGGTTTGTATTTATAGGTAACTTAACTTGATGACCAAGTTTGTGTGGTATTGGGTTTGGAAACCCAAACCGATCGACGAAAGTATCCCCAGGGATTCTAGAACTTTCGACTTGTAATTTCATCTCTAGTCCTTTTAGTTAATATTTAACGACCGTTAACCAAACCTCGTTAATTATTTAACTATCGTTATGTTTTATTTCGCGACTAATAATTAATAACATATTAATTATTAACATCAATTCTCATACGTAATGTGTGCAATCCCGAAGTCTCGAGTTTGAATCCGGACATACTATTATTTAAATATCCATAAAACCTTTCACCTTCAAGCGATCGGGTGCCCCAGTAAAGACGACCTTAATAAATTTAATTAAAAAGGGTGAGTGTTGTTTTTATGTGTGTGTTTGTTTCGATCTTACATATGATCGAGTTAAACAAAAAAGCTTGTGATCGAGTAGTCCCACAACAAGGATGATCGATTCATCAATCGATCGAGCCATGGGTCGATCGACTTATTGGGGCCAGCCTTATAAGTTTTTCTTAACAATAACTTCACACAAAACCTCAAAAACCGTGGTGGTCGCCTCGTGGTGGACTGGTGGTGGTGGTCGTATGGTGTGCATGGTGGTCTGCTCATGGTGGCTAGATGTGTGGTGTATAGATGACTCTTCAAATAGGTTGTACAAGTTTATGGGATGTATTAATTTAAAAGGCGTTATAAGTTTACAATTTAATACACTTAATTTTCTAGATGTAACATCTATTTGTAGTATGAAACAAGCTATTGAAATTTCCGCAATTAGCAAGTGTGTTGGTGAATTTTAAGCCTTTCTATTTAGGGAATGGCCTAAATGCTTTATATATTAGTATAGATTTATAAAACAATATTTTGTTAAATAAAGGTGTTAACCTATAAGCGATATATTATAAAAAGGAAGTGAGTACTCATGATGTTACTAGTGAGAACCATCATATCAAGAAATGTTGTGATTATATTAAAATTGAGTCATTTTCGACTCTTGAAGTCACTATATTTCGTTAAATAATCATTTCGAACTTGTGAAAGATTAGTGTCGATGGAGGGTGTGGTCGAAGGTTTTCTTAGCCACATCATAAAAACACTTACTTTATTTTTCCTATCAACTTTCCTTCAACACAACAACCAATAAAACTCCTCATTAATTTTTATTTTTACTTTTATCATTTAAAATACCCTAAAACACACATACCTCACAACAACCAATAAAATAAACTCTTAAAAATCACTTTTCTCTCCTTAGTCTATCGGGACTTGAGTCCCGCTGAGAAATGCTTTTGGTTTTGCCGCTAAAGAGGTGTTGTGTCCCCATAAGAAGGAACTAAAGAGATTCTCTTACCCTTTCACGAAGAAAGGAATGCTAGAACCACAAAATTCTACACAAAACAATCCACCCAATGACATGTCATATAATTTGTGGTATACTCTATCTTCTTGTAAGATTCTCTCTTGTATATATCCAATAATATACGTGACATGTCATT
>CM040242.1:297203765-297245304 GCA_022545495.1 Chrysanthemum lavandulifolium
CTTTTCATATCATATTTTATCAACCAAACATAAACAATCGTAATGAGCTTTTTGATATTTCATTCTTTTAACTAATATTAGATACAACATGTTTAAAATTTTATAAATAGCTCTTACATATTTTGTGTTGCTTAATTTATAAAAAAGTAACAAAAAGAAATGAAGAGCGATTTTAAATTTTTGAACTTGTTATTGTAATAGCTCAGCAAACCATAGAAGGCTTGACCAAATAAGCCAAAAAAGACATGATTCTTTCAAACCTTAGAGCTTCAATTTATAACTGGTTTCCACATACAATTTGGTTCATCAAGGCAATGTGGGATGCAAACACATTCTCTACATAAACGGGTAACACTATCATACAAATGTTGTACAAGCTCGTATATCTTGACGCAACAAGTAAAATCCGTCGGACCAAGTCACACCTAGCCATTCTTGATGGAGTAGTAATAGCTGTTAACTTTAGCTAACCCATCCCTTCATGGCGTGTATTGTAATGAGTGATGTGTTGCGTTGTATTTTTAACAGGAGCTAGAAGGACGATTAATGTGATTTAGCGTAGCACAAGAAAAGAAAAACAATAAGAGCCACCTAAGAAATCATATTATTTGCGATGGAAGTTAGAGTGTTAAAATAACAAACTTTTTAGTTATAATCATTATATATATATATCAATATGAGCATATGAAACGATGACCATTTACGTCGTTTAGGGCTCTCCATATTTCCGTGAGCCCAAATGCAAGATCCATGTTTCTTCTTCAGCCCTGTTGCCGCTTTCTTTCATATACGTGTCTTCAATAGTTATACGTGGCGCCATACTCTCTGTCTCGACTCTCAACGACGGCGATTCATTGAGAAAATAGGAGGAGAACGAGGAAAACAAAACATTCAATTGTTTGGCTAAATAAAATTGGTTATACGGAATTACAGATTGTTAATAGAATTGGGAATACTTATAGTTAACGATCAATATCATATTGCACTCACCACATAGCTAAAAAGGAATTTAAGAGTTTCATACTTATTATACATTCATAGTTTGAACTCTAAAAGTAAACACCTTATTTTAACCCGTCTCCCGATAAATACTTAGTTTGGGGTAACTATAAGAAACTAATTCGATTTGTCGAAGTTACAAAAGAAAAGAAACGACTCAAATGACGTACGCCAACAACAAAAAGAAGCAGTATTTTATGATTTGATGGCTAGGTAGGGTCTATCCTGGTATGTAGATTTCACAGTATGATCTCCATGTTGGTTGTTAGCATAGTTATAGGGGTGAGTTTAATATGGTTTAATCGGATCATGTAAGTATCGGATGATATTAGCGTCCATGTACTATCATGGTAACGTCGGATATGTTGATGTCAATATAACTTTAGCATCGTGTTAGTTTTGTTTATCTATATAACTTTAGCATCCTGTTAGTTTTGTTTATCGATATATAATATGTTGAGGAATATGAGTTCTGAGGATCATGGTAAGCTCTGTTAATCATAATGATAAATTTACAAAATGTTGAATTGTGGTAAATCAATCATACTATGAATGTTGAGATCTTGTCCATAAAGATAATCAACTTTAGATACTTGGTTTATCTTAATAATGAATATGAGTTTCTTCAAAGATGGAAACCCTAGTGGTTTAAATCTTTGTGTAGAAATCATATGGACAATATTATTACACATATTTAATGCATGTCTAGTGATAATAATATTAATCATATTTAAGCAATTAACTATGATTGAATATTCTTTTCTAGATACATTAAATAAAAGTATAAAGATTATAATTGTCATACTTAGTTTCATTGATATGAAATTTTGACAATGAATATCAAAACTCTTTGTTGTTGAATTACTTTTGTGAGGACGATAAGTAATACAAAGTAGTTTTATGAATTCAAATAATCTTTGAATATGTACAAACTGCAAGAATCCATGAATGGATATATGCATGCATCTATGAGATGATTCTTATGTTTAATATTAAATCAATATTTGATTTAATAAATTAAAATAAGATAGCTCATAAGTATTCCTGAAAGCTAGTGGGAGTATTATTTTCTTAAATCTTATATGTTGTATGGGCAACTACATTCCACCTAAATTAAGTTTTAATTGGGAATGAAACTTTGTTCGTAAGATTTGGAAATAAGACATACAACCTTGGAATATGTGTTTATAAACATATGCGGTAAAATAAATGAGTCTAATAAAACATGATAAATACATATCTTTAACAAGATATAATATGAATGAGATCTTAAAGTTTAACTTGAAGATTCATCATGTACATCATGTTGTGTATAAGATTGTTGTGTCATGCTTGGTTACAAGATGATTTGACAACATTGAAAGTTGTTAGTGTAATAAATATTTTAAAAGGAAAATGTTTGGATTTAGAATCACATTCCACGATCGGATATGCTCCTAGATTCTATGGACGAAAATATGGCAATTATTTCATAATTGTCATTGCCAACAAACTTGAGTTTGGTAGGCACCAACATTACACTATAACCGTTCAAGTTTACGGATGTTTAAAGAGCATATTGTTGTACACAATGATCTTGGTATAATTGAGATGACACTCAATTCTAGTCATGGTATCCTTGATGATGACCATGTTGACTAGTTATGCTCATCTAAGAGCATAGTTGCATTATACATTAAAGAATAAAGAATACTTTAAAACTTTAAAGTTTTGAAAGATAATTGTCATAAAAGGGTGGTTCAGGTTATCACGCACCTTATGGAATGATATGACAATATCAAGATATGTGTAAACATATACAAGTCACTTATTGAAATAAGTATTCTCAAAATTCTTATAGATCAAAGTTAATTGAAATTATGCCTTGTCAACAAGTATGATTTTCATGACTTGTGGCAAAATTCATTAACTAGTATTATCATGCATTGATCTATTTAGTATTTGGATAAAGGATGTTGAACAATTATTATTAATGAATTAAAGTATGGTATCGTTTAATTTCATTTATAATATTGTGTCCCAATTGCATGTTTAAATCCTTGAATAACTTAAGTTATTCTAAATAGTCCGTTGTCAATCAATAACATGGGAATGGTATTGAATTAAGACAAATCTGAGTATTAGTTAGAATATACTTGAAAGTATATTGATGCGAAGCATGACTAATTCGATGATATTTAATGAATTGAGTATAGGACTTATCCCACCCACATGATGATACTTTATGGATCTTTGTCATTAAGTATATCATGGATATTTATCCTCGACTTGAGATACAAGAGATATGTCATGGATGTAGTGCATTTTGTGAAGCAATCTAACGCTATCGAATCGGTAGTTATAAGGGTTGTTTTCGAAGTGTTGCGAAATTTATGAATCTCGCTTGTAGTCAAAATGGGATTTGTTTCCTTCAAATTTATTTTGAAGTATAATACTCTTGGGCCCTCGTAGGATTGTTAAGATGTTTGTATGGCCATACCCAAGGTCTTCGTTCGGAAGAATTGGTAATCTTACTCAATCATATAAAGCGAGAAAGCAGAATAGTTAGTTAATAAATGAGTAAGATCCATATTCTTATTAACATGGTATTAGAAATAAAATGATGAATATGATGATGAATCATCAAACTTGGTTTTCTCCGAAAACCATACACGAGTTGTACCGGGGCATTGGCGTGTTGCTAGACGCTAACCAATGTCATTTCACGCTTTGTAAACATATCCAGTGGGGCTGTTGGAAATGTATATATTTACAAACATGTGAATGTTCGGATTCGAACTCGTGACCACGGATTGCACACATTAGCGAATGAGAATTAAAGTTAATAATTAATGTTTATGTTTACGATTAATTATTACACATTAAGTCCGGTTAACGATCGTTAAGTATTTAACGGAAAAATGACTAACGACCGTTAAATGGAAAAGAGAAGGACTAGAAATGGAAAACTTGGAAAAGTTATGGGTTGGGCTTTGGGCTTTCCATCATGGCCGACCATAGGGGCTATTCTAGGCCTAATCCCCTAACTTGTTCCCTAAGTTTACCTACTAGTATATAAGGAGGGGTAGGTTCTAGGGTTTCATACACTTGTGCATTGAATTAACCCTAGATCTCTCCTCTCCTCTCTCTAGTCCTATATTCGGCCGAACACCCCAAGTAAGGGAGTTTGGTTTCGTTTTTCTTAAACGAGGACTTGTGTTAGATCTAGCAATCGCTTGATTCGTTTGGTTAATTCGTGTGTACAAGAACGTGGTTGTAAGACATTATTCTTACACCAATAAGTACTTCTTTGGTTTGCTTTGCTCGAGGGTTGTTTTGCTTTGCTCGAGGGATTTGATATTCGCAAGAGGTGCGTTACGCATACTTTCGCTTAATTAATTTATTTGTTATGATCTTAAGTCTTCATTGTGTACTCTTGATGTCTTTATGTTTTATTGTATTTTATATATCATAAACTTAACGGTGGCATCACGAGCCTTGTATAACAAGTAATTAATTCTTGAAACACATAATTAAAATAAACATGAATGTGTTATTATTTGTATGCTTAGATCTAGGGTTTGCTTAACCTAAACCCTAATTTTGAGGGGGGGAAGGCGTTTTTTATATGCCCTAATTAGGTTTTGTAAACTATTGTTTTAATTGGATTAGAAACCCTAAGATGCATACAACTTTATGTGTATATGCGTAACTTTGATTTAATTGCATTAATTGTTAAGTGTAATTTTATGTCCATGATAATTACATGCATGTTTTATCATGGATATGCTTTTATTGTATGTCTTTCGTGGTTAAGTGATATACACTAATTTTGATAGATCTAAAATTGGGAAGACCTCAATATATATTAATTGGTTAATTAATAGGATTTATCTAAACCGTTTGCATGTGGCTAATTGATATGCATGACTTTATTTGTTATGCATTCATTGTTTATTTGTTTATTTTATAAATACTTGCTTGTTTGTGTTTTGTAACAAGGGTATTTTACAAGAAAAATAAACCGACCTAAACAATGGTGAAACATGTATTTTGAGAATAGTAATCATAATCGTTTAATTGATTGATGACTTTGGTACACATGACCTGAACGGCTCACCCATGAGAATGAACTAATAAAAGGGGTTTAAAGAAGTGCATACAACACACCGAAAGGATGTCTAAGGTTGTGCTTTAGCGTGCACAGTCCTCTCGCCTCTGTAAGTTCGGTGGAGCTACTTAGTAAGCCATTAAATGTGCAAGCTCATCTTAAGGCGAATTAGTTTTAATTCCATGCGCCACTTAGGTGGTAATTATCCGAAACACTAAGTGTTTACACTTATGCAAAAGTACGGTATAATGGATGATAATTAACACTAAATTCCTTGATTGGTGTAACCAATACCTCAATTAAAGTTTGATGATGAAAAACTTAAACATTAAAACAAGATATAAATGTTTTAATAAAACCTATGTTACCAAGATGAATGCATGACATCTTTGTACATATTTGACTCAACATCAAAATTATTACCCTTTAATTTAAGTTATATGCCATCCAACGAAACGGAAACACCTAAGATTACCTTTTATTTGCGTGAGATCGTGACTTAGATCGTAATCAAAGGGTAAAATGTCCACGTGTCGTGAGAACGGGCATGGACGATTTTGCAGTTTCTTAAGTTGGACAACTTAATTGCGTTTTGTAGTGAGCGGCAACTCAAGGCATAAGATGGGATAAAAGATGTTTACATGGCAATTGAAATTGGCTATATGTAAATCCCATAAATCTAGGAATTGCAATTGAAATTGGCAATTGAGTAAAAGCTCTACCACTTTGTATAAGGTTCATTACTAGCGGATCAAGCGATGTGATGAGATTATGACAATTTGGATCCTAGTTTTCGGTGAAAATTAAATGGTTATATGCTTATGAACCATGGGTAATTAATTTTCTTGAAAAGGTTAATTATCGAAAATACTAAAATTGAATTTTGTAATTCTTTTGAATGTATAATTGCAACATTTAACCGTAAACAAAGTTTAGTCTTTGATCAAGAATTGCTCCATTCGCTTTCAAACAAATGTTTGATCGAGAATAATTTACCGAAAAGACGATCTCTTTTCCATGGGAGAAGCATGAGACTCAATCCTATTCCTTTTCATGAATGAGAAAGGTATAATAGGAACATTTGAATTGTCTAAATTCTAATGTAACTCATAGCAATGAATTGCATATCTTATTTTCTATAAAGATTTCATTACCCTCATTTGGTGAATAAATCCTTTGTAACGACATGAATGTTGGTTAACTGGAAAACATGTATATGAGTTACAAAATTAGAAGCTAGACAAATTACCGCGAAAATTGGTAAAAGGAAAACTAGCTTAATTTATCTAGTTGGTTTACTTTAACCTTTAAAGGTGCTACATACCAAGTATGGGAAGGTAGACACATTAAGGAAGAAATTGCATACCCAATTTTTCAAGTTAATAACATTGATGGATACCCCATCATTCACAGAGTAGAATACACCTTTTAGTACCTTAGTAATGATTACGTATGGTTCTTCAAAAGGTGTAGGAAAGTAAAAAGCAAGCAAGTTGTTTTCACTGGTTATGCAACACTTACAATGTTGTCAGATTCAGTGGGAGCATTTGTGTTGCATTACTGAATAAGAAGTTGTTTAATTGATTTCTAATTCAGTGAGAGCTACAAGCCTTATTTCCTGTGTAGTAACCCAGATTATCTTCAAAGATAATTACTTTCAAATTGTAGACACTTATGTTTTTAAGGAAAGTCATGTGCGTTTCCTTACTAAACAATATAGTTCTACATCTACTGGTTATATCTATGACACAAATCATATTAATCGAATAAACGAACGTGTATCGTGTTGTTTATCTGCTACATGATGTTGTTCCAAGCACAAGTGGGAGAAATCTTTATTGTGTGCAAGGTACAACACATATAAATATGATTTAAATGGATTCTCTTGACTGCAAGGTAAGAGAGTAACGTTATAATAGGAATTATACATTTAAATGATTGCCCTATTAAGAACATGTGTCAAGATGATAACAAAGAATACTTTATTTTAAATATTTATGTCTTTCAATATTTAAGAAACACTTGTAGTTACAATTTATGTTACGTGAGAACGTGAACTAGATTGTAGCCCAAGGTAAAATATCCACGTGTCGTGAGAACGAGCATGGATGATTCTGCAGTTTCTTACATTGAACATTTCATGGAATGACATAATTAAATGAAGTAATCTGATACTACTTTGAATTTGAGTATTCGTTGAATGACTTAAATATATGTAGTAAATATTAACTTGAAATATTAATTGAAACCCGAGGTGGTGTTCATAATTACTTTAATTATAAATGTTTATGATTTTGTAAAGTCACAAACATGAAGTCTGTTAATACAAGACTTACAAAATAAAGTAAGACGTTAACTTGCTATGTTTTAAGACATGTGCATGAAGTCAATGAGTTGATCAAAGACTTATAACGTATAGTGGGATTATAACTGTTTTGTCTTTTGACTTGGTCAAAAATACTTGTGTTATAATACATGCAATTGACTTGGTAATTCTATTGTACCATTAAGTTTTACTTTATTGGTAAATAGGTAAGCCAAATAGTAGATGTTATCTTAAATATTTTTAGATTATCTTACAATATTAATTCTAATGAAATTCCATAGTTTTATGGTATGTTCAGTTAGAAGAATCAAAATCTATTGGCATGTTTGATTCAAGATAACTATAGTTTCTTCCACATGTTATCAAGGTTAGTAGATTGAGTATAGATTGAATATACTCAATAAGACTCCAACCTAGAAGATTGATAAGACACCATTTGTTTATGGAATGTGATGAATCACATTAAGTCTTATAATGAAGTTCTGATTTTGTTAAACTACTTGTAGAGTGGGTTGTAACAAACTAAAGTCGAAGCTGTCAATGTTTTTGTAATATCCCAAAAGAGAACAATGTATTGTTGCTCTACTTGCTAAACTATTTAGAGGTAATCTTTAAATTGTTAAAGGCAAGTGGGAGTTTTGTTTAGATCTTGAAAGATTGAATTACAAAATACATAATCTTCTAAAATGCACTAGCAAATATCATGATGAGGCTAAACATGTATATGATAGACCTCAATATGATGGAATTGTCATTCATAGATCCGTAAGGATATCTCAGATATTTAATATGTTGAGGAATATGAGTTACGGGATCATGGTAAGCTCGTTAATCATAATGATAAATTTACAAAATGTTGAATTGTGGTAAATCAATCATACTATGAATGTTGAGATGTCATCCATAAAGATAATCAACTTTAGATACTTGGTTTATCTTAATAATGAATATGAGTTTCTTCAAAAGATGGAAACCCTAGTGGTTTAAATCTTTGTGTAGAAATCATATGGACAATATTGTACACATATTTAATGCATGTCTAGTGATAATAATATTAATCATATTTAAGCAATTAACTATGATTGAATATTCTTTTCTAGATACATTAAATAAAAGTATAAAGATTATAATTGTCATACTTAGTTTCATTGATATGAAATTTTGACAATGAATATCAAAACTCTTTGTTGTTGAATTACTTTTGCGAGGACGATAAGTAATACAAAGTAGTTTTATGAATTCAAATAATCTTTGAATATGTACAAACTGCAAGAATCCATGAATGGATATATGCATGCATCTATGAGATGATTCTTATGTTTAATATTAAATCAATATTTGATTTAATAAATTAAAATAAGATAGCTCATAAGTATTCCTGAAAGCTAGTGGGAGTATTATTTTCTTAAATCTTATATGTTGTATGGGCAACTACATTCCACCTAAATTAAGTTTTAATTGGGAATGAAACTTTGTTTGTAAGATTTGGAAATAAGACATACAACCTTGGAATATATGTTTATAAACATATGCGGTAAAATAAATGAGTCTAATAAAACATGATAAATACATATCTTTAACAAGATATAATATGAATGAGATCTTAAAGTTTAACTTGAAGATTCATCATGTACATCATGTTGTGTATAAGATTGTTGTGTCATGCTTGGTTACAAGATGATTTGACAACATTGAAAGTTGTTAGTGTAATAAATATTTTAAAAGGAAAATGTTTGGATTTAGAATCACATTCCACAGTCTGGATATGCTCCTAGATTCTATGGACGAAAATATGGCAATTATTTCATAATTGTCATTGCCAACAAACTTGAGTTTGGTAGGCACCAACATTACACTATAACCGTCAAGTTTACGGATGTTTAAAGAGCATATTGTTGTACACAATGATCTTGGTATAATTGAGATGACACTCAATTCTAGTCATGGTATCCTTGATGATGACCATGTTGACTAGTTATGCTCATCTAAGAGCATAGTTGCATTATACATTAAAGAATAAAGAATACTTTAAAACTTTAAAGTTTTGAAAGATAATTGTCATAAAAGGGTGGTTCGGGTTATCACGCACCTTATGGAATGATATGACAATATCAAGATATGTGTAAACATATACAAGTCACTTATTGAAATAAGTATTCTCAAAATTTTATAGATCAAAGTTAATTGAAATTATGCCTTGTCAACAAGTATGATTTTCATGACTTGTGGCAAAATTCATTAACTAGTATTATCATGCATTGATCTATTTAGTATTTGGATAAAGGATGTTGAACAATTATTATTAATGAATTAAAGTATGGTATACGTTTAATTTCATTTATAATATTGTGTCCTATTTGCATGTTTAAATCCTTGAATAACTTAAGTTATTCTAAATAGTCCGTTGTCAATCAATAACATGGGAATGGTATTGAATTAAGACAAATCTGAGTATTAGTTAGAATATACTTGAAAGTATATTGATGCGAAGCATGACTAATTTCAGATGATATTCAATGAATTGAGTATAGGACTTATCCCACCCACATGATGATACTTTATGGATCTTTGTCATTAAGTATATCATGGATATTTATCCTCTGACTTGAGATACAAGAGATATGTCATGGATGTAGTGCATTTTTGTGAAGCAATCTAACGCTATACGAATCTGGTAGTTATAAGGGTTGTTTTCGAAGTGTTGCGAAATTTATGAATCACGCTTGTAGTCAAAATGGGATTTGTTTCCTTCAAATTTATTTTGAAGTATAATACTCTTGGGCCCTCGTAGGATTGTTAAGATGTTTGTATGGCCATACCCAAGGTCTTATGTTCGGAAGAATTGGTAA
This sequence comes from Chrysanthemum lavandulifolium, assembly GCA_022545495.1. NCBI lineage: Eukaryota > Viridiplantae > Streptophyta > Magnoliopsida > Asterales > Asteraceae > Chrysanthemum > Chrysanthemum lavandulifolium. The sequence continues at coordinate 297,214,030 of CM040242.1, forward strand.
TCTTACTCAATCATATAAAGCGAGAAATGAATAGTTAATTAAGAAATGAGTAAGATCCATATTCTTATTAACATGGTATTATAAATAAAGGATGAATATGATGATGAATCATCAAACTTGGTTTTCTCCGAAAACCATACACGAGTTGTACCGGGGCATTGGCGTGTTGCTAGACGCTAACCAATGTCATTTCACGCTTTGTAAACATATCCAGTGGGAGTTGTTGGAAATGTATATATTTACAAACATGTGAATGTCCGGATTCGAACTCGTGACCACGGATTGCACACATTAGCGAATGAGAATTAAAGTTAATAATTAATGTTTATGTTTACGATTAATTATTACACATTAAGTCCGTTAACGATCGTTAAGTATTTAACGGAAAATGACTAACGACCGTTAAATGGAAAAGAGAAGGACTAGAAATGGAAAACTTGGAAAAGTTATGGGTTGGGCTTTGGGCTTTCCATCATGGCCGACCATAGGGGCTATTCTAGGCCTAATCCCTAACTTGTTCCCTAAGTTTACCTACTAGTATATAAGGAGGGTAGGTTCTAGGGTTTCATACACTTGTGCATTGAATTAACCCTAGATCTCTCCTCTCCTCTCTCAAGTCCTATATTCGGCCGAACACCCCAAGTAAGGGAGTTTGGTTTCGTTTTTCTTAAACGAGGAATTGTGTTATATCTAGCAATCGCTTGATTCGTTTGGTTAATTCGTGTGTACAAGAACGTGGTTGTAAGACATTATTCTTACACCAATAAGTACTTCTTTGGTTTGCTTTGCTCGAGGGTTGTTTTGCTTTGCTCGAGGGATTTGATATTCGCAAGAAGTACGTTACGCATACTTTCAGTTAATTAATTTATTTGTTATGATCTTAAGTCTTCCGCTGTGTACTCTTGATGTCTTTATGTTTTATTGTATTTTATATATCATAAACTTAACACATATTATCTACAATAAAACTTTCGATTTATAAATATGACTTCATTTGCATCTTTTCTAAAATATCTTTTTAACAACATATCTTGAACTAAAATGTCACCAATAACATATCTATCTTGTCTCTTGTTGTTGTGAAAATCTCCATGATAAAAAGCTACCCTATCGTATAACCTTGGACAAACAAATCTGACCGTTACGGAAAACACGGGGCCTATGCGGTTGGATAGCTGCTAGCTTTTTAAAAAGTAATATATCGGTTGGTCGGTGGATGAAATACTCGGTCATGTATATACATCACTTTTTCAAGATTAGCAAGAGTATTACATATAGGAAGATTTATCTTTATCTTAAAGTTTAGAACAAACTTGTATGCATTGTATCTTGAAATATTGTGATTGTTGTGCATGTCACCATTGAGTGTCACTGTTTATAGCATAAAAATTGCTCTTAGATTTGTGAATATATGATTGATGAAGTACGTCATGGAGGATCTTTGAATCCAATTAAAATAGAAGACTTAGAAATAAATTGACTGTAATGAGCACATACATTGCATTGTATTGATTAGAAACAATGTACAAATGCATGAGTTCATAGTAAATCTAGATGCCTTATTATTATTTGATGAAACCCAACTTTGTGTCCCACATCGAATAAAAAAGAAAACTATGTTAAGTTAATACACCAGAATGTACATCATCTATACGTGTGTGGAACAATATTAGTTTTCACCACTCTAGTGAAGGACTTGTTCGATTTAACAAGTCTTCCGCAGGAGTGAGGAAATTTCATACGAGTTCTTAACTTTTGAGTCTTTTTCTTTAGGTTACTAGATGGATAAATATTTGTAACTAGTCACTAATATATTACAGCTTGCACCTGAACAAATACTATATAAAACAATGGAATTTCTATATGTAATTAGGGAGCAACTATTACACAATTTGAGCTATTTCAAAGCCTTGTTAGTTGCATACTTGGATCTATATATCATATGTCAGTCGTATCTAATTATCAAAGTTGAATCTCTTTGAACAAGTCCGTTTCTAGATTGATCGAAATGACATCGTTGTGTTTATGGGGTGAATACTCAAAGAAAGATCTCAAAGCGAAAGTCAAATGAATTCAAACTCGATGTCATCTATCTTTGTAACTTCATAAGATACAATCATACAAAGTGATTAATTCAATTTTTTTACTAGAACAATGTCACCGGAATGAAATGATGGGAAAAGTAAAGTTTCTATCGAACCAAACCGAACCAAACCAAACCAAACCAGACCAGACCGGTAATGCCTTAGAACATTTTACCTTTTGCAAGTCCTATCACGTTTGTGTTTCAATTTTTTTTTAATAATAAAAAAATCATGTACTAAGCTTTCAAATATCGTCACTTTGGTGTTTTTTTTGACCATTTTACCCCTCTCAGATAAAAGAAGTCTTAACAAATTGAAGGGTAAAATGGTCCGAATATACACCAGAGTGACAAAATTGGAAAGTTTAGTACATGAATTTAAAAAAAAAAAAAGTTTGTTACACAGACCTGGAATTTGTGAAAGTAAGATACATTTTAAATACATTAGTCCTTGTTTATTTAACTAAATAAATATTTAGGTTTATTACGACTGTTTTTAAAATTAGCAATTAAAGTCCTTAAGTAAACAAACAAGGGAGTGACTATAAAAGCCAAGATACTAGGGGTTTTCATGGTTCGGGTAATAAACCGAAAACTGAACCAAACCAAACCGAAAAAAAACCGAACCAAACTTAAACCGAACCGAATTTGTCAAAACCGAACCAAACCGAACTAAAAATTCGGTTTTCGGTGTGAATACGGTTTTGGGTATCTCGAGCTTTAAAACCGAATTTATATATATATATATATATATATATATATATATATATATATATATATATATATATATATATATATTTTATATATTTATTATATATATATATATATAAAAGACCATTAAAATTTTATCCTAATATAAAAATACTTTTTATGCTTGAAATAGTTTTTTTTTTTTTTTTTTTTTGCCAAAATCTATATAATTAAATTTAAAAAATTTTAAATGGTGTAATTCAAGTACAAATTTCGGTTTTCGCTTTTGACCCATAATCGAACCGAACTTGGTTCGGTCTCAGAAACCCTAAAAATATAAAACATATCAAAAGACTAATTTACCCTCACCGTAAACAATTATAAACTACGTAAAATATAATAACGATTCGTTTAACGAAATTAAAACCTAATTTACGAATAATTAAAAAAACTAACTAATATGTGTACATGATCGACATTGTACGACGAAAGTTAAACGTCTCGCTAAATCATTTGGACCTTATTTCGTTTCTTATTGAGCCCAAGATGGGCGTGTGTTTGTGTTCGGTTGGATCAAAGCCGAAACCCACCCCACCTAAAATCCCCAACCTAATTTTACAACTATATATACAAACACAAGGACTCAAAATTTGGAACCCTAGTTTGTTGCCTCTCTCTTTCTTTTTCTCCCATTCGGCCGAGACCCCCTAAACCATTGGAGTCGAGATTTTTGTTCCAACAAGCTAAGGTATAACATGTTTTATTCGTCTTCCTTTAATATACCTTACGATAATGTATTGTATCATGATGTCTAGTCGAGTCGTGTTTTTTTTTCCTTGTGGCCGAACCGTACGAAACCAAACAAACACAAACCATATGAGTTGAACCTTGATATATTAAGAGAAACATGTATGTAATACGTATTGTTTGAATCGGATCATAGGTATATCGAGCAATGAGTAAACCGAACCACATGTAATTAATTCAGCCCGGGTTAAAACATGCAAACGTGAGTAAGTAAGAGACGAGATGAACTAGGGTTTGCGTAAAAATATGGAGGCGAACCCTAGTTATTAATCGAATCGCCACATAAAATCATAAACATGAAGGTTATATGTATATAAGAATCACGTTAACCTTATGTCATAGTTTTGTTTGTGTCGATTTGCATGCATGGGTTTTCCTAGCGTGAGTCTTTTGAAACAATTTTGAGGGTGTCGAATGCATGCATGGTGGGAAAATAGGTTAACATGTCGTGTAAGTAAAATGTGAAAGTGTTTGTGTGTGTGTCGAATGGGTTGCGAGTCGGGCAACGGGTAAGCTTTGGTCTCTTTAACCAAATGGTAGGTGGGTCGACAATGTGTGAGTTATTAGTGTAAAGGCATACATGAGTTTTGTTCAACTTCCGTTTGTTTTTCACAAGTTCTAGGTCAAGCGATGAGTCATTAAAATCCGTAACATGTTAAGTTAATGTGTATTAATGTAGTAATTGAAAGATTGAGAAAAACCCTAGAATATAAATGGGAGTCGATTAGGGCTTGAAAGCTAAGTGGGTAATTCGTTATCTCATGTAAAAATAGTAAGTGTGAGGTCATTAATAACGAATGATTAAGCGTATAAAGAGCTAGTATTAAGTATGTTGTAAACGTGCGTGAGTTATGATTTTAGGTAAGAACTAAGTGTCATGAATTGAAAGTATTGTATGCATGGTCTCATTTAGGTTGCGTTTGAACAAATGTTACATGTGAGTCGTGGTTAATCATGTAAGTTATGAAGGCTTGTGTAAACTATTTTGAAAGAGAGTCCTGAAATCCGTTTTTGACATTTGTAAACCCTATACTTTGAAAGATGATCATATAAGTCCTCAAATAAGATAATTATCATATTAAGCCCTTAAGTTTACCATTTGTCATTTAAAACCCCTAAGTTTGGCAAATTAATGATTAAGACTCTAAAACATTGTAATTCCGTTCGTCACTAAGAATAAGATTATACTTACGACTTTAAGAACGCGATAATCCGTTATAGTTTAATGATGCTAACAAGTACTAAATAAATCATAATCCGTGTAGATTCGTTGAAGGAGACGTGACGTTGTATCTTCGTGTTCCTACATTCGTTTGCTTTCCTCTCATTTGCTTTAAGGTACAGATATTCTGACCTTTTTAGTAAAGGTTCCTTATGATGTTCTTTTCGTTAGTTTTTCCTATATTACTTATTAGGACTTCCCATGCCATTGCTATGAACCCTTTTCTGATTGTGTGATCTGTTGCTTACCTGAATTTCTGTTTTATTGAACCTCACTAAGTTTAATTATGAACTTCTAGATATGAATGTATGATTTGTGATTGTGATATAAACTTCTACTTCTGAATATCTGAATATGAACCTTATATGAGCTATCTAATATGTTATATGTGACTTTGTGTTGATTATGATCTGTGTCAATAATAAAAATTGTTTGACCTAATATAGTTTGACACCCGAGTCAAAATAATAACTAGTCATGGGGGTTCCATGTCCGTGTCAGTGATGCACTTCTGACATGACTCTAGGCGATAGAGTGAAGTTCGCCACGTCCCTTATCTCATTATCCGTTATGAGCTCAAGTTATATTATATTACCAATATATGTTTGTGGGCGATGGATGCATCCTAGATCCGATCTGTTATCCGATATGATTTGTCTAGGTGAATGATGTCGTGTGCAATACGCGTCTTCATAAAACTCTGGGAGCTAGCTACTCCGAATTATTTTTGAGATTATTTCTATATGATTATGATGTTTCTGATATGATATGTTCGGACTCGTGGCGCTTTAACTAAATCCTAATTTGTTATTTCTATATTAAGTATTTTGATTTTGATTCGGTATGTTCCAGTGTTATGATTATGTGCTAGGCTTATTATATATTAATATATGTGTTTATGATTTGGTATGATTATGTGACTACCGTCTATTATGCTAGGAAATGATAATGTGTTTGAATATGATTCGTGTGTTATCATCGGATGTTATGCTAGTTTATCGTTTATGTGAATTTGTTGATCTGTGAGATGAATGTGCTAATGTGAAAGTAAGTATCCTGGAAGTTGATAAGTACAATTGTTCCGTTAATCTGGTAAACTTTGCCTATACGTTAGAGTACCTATCTGCTTATAATTTGATCCGCCATGTTTAAACTTTGTTGATGTTAAGATTTGATCGGAAGTTGGTTTAGCATGTGATATATGTTCGATAATTGCTAATGACTATGTTATGTCTTTGTCTATTTAGTTATGGTATGTCTACGGTGTTTTCTATCTGTGTGTGAGACTGACATGATTTGACCGCTATCTCCGCTGCTGCAATATTGATTTAAGTGTGTTAAATGTTGATAAATTGATTTGTATGAATGCCAGGATTAGTTTCTAGGAATTGTTTCCGTTAGTCTTTAGACTTTTCGTTTGGTTTATATGTAATCATTTGGCTTGATATGTTAAGTTTCTGGTTATTCTGAAGTGTTTGCATTTGTGTCATTAATGTGCTATGAGGTGTTTAAACTGTTATGTGGGTCTTTTGGATTTATGTATATTTGTGCTTCCGCAGAATCCCATTGATTCAGTAATTTCATTTCGTTTGTGATTTCGTTATTTGTGTATTTGTTTTGTTTAGCTTTTGTTTCGTTATATCTGTTCACTGGGCTTTGTAAGCTCAGCCGCATTTTCTTTTCCTGCGGCAGGTTGTTAGGTATTCAAGATGAGCTTATGGGATAGCTGATCTGGGTTGAGAGTAGAGCTGAGAACAAGACTTGACCATAGAGATCTTAGATTTATTTTGAAGTTTAGCTATTTATGTTTTCTTTTTGAATATTTTGTAAAGGCTTTCGCTATTGTATAGTATTTAAAGTTCTGATATGAAACCGTATTTGCGATATCTTTACCCTTGTCGGGTTGGGGTGTTACTGGGTTTGGTTACATATATTTTGGTTCGGTTCGGTTTTCATTTATGAACAAAAAATAACCGAACAACCCGAACCGAATAAACCGATTAACCCGAGAACCGAACCGATGAACACCCCTACAAGATACATATAAATTCTTTTATTGTTTGGAGTGTCATTTTATAATTGGTGACCCCCTCGCCATTTCGTTCTTCAAAATTGCTCTCCTAAGTCCTACATTTGGCCATTTACCTTCAACAAAAGTCCTTGGACAAACAAATCTGACCGTTGGATAGCTGCTAGCTTTTTAAAAAGTAAAATATCGGTTGATCGGTGGATGAAATACTCGGTCATGTATATACATCACTTTTTCAAGATTAGCAAGAGTATGACATAGGGAAGATTAAAGTTTAGAACAAACTTGTATGCAACTATGCATTGTATCTTGAAATATTGTGATTATTGTTCATGTCACCATTGAGTGATTAATCCCAAAACTTGCTAAAAATATCAATCCGATTAATCACTGATTAATCCCGCCTAGACTGATTACAAGCTACAAAAGAGTCGACCGCCAGACTAAGGATTCACGATTTTTGCAACCTTGAATACAACACATGCTAATTAGATAATTATGGTCTTATAATTACTATATTCTTTTTTGTTTGTTAAGCTTATATACATATATGCTATCTGCAATTAAAACTTAGATACATAAATGTGACTTCATTTGTATCTTTTCTAAGATATCTTGCGCTACAATGTCACCAATAAACATATGTATATATCTTGTCTCTTATTGTTGTGAAAATCTCCATGATAAGAAGTTGCCCTCTCGTATAACCTTGGACAAACAAACTTGACCGTTACAGAAAACATCAATCCCATGCGGTTGGATAGCTGCTAGCTTTTTAAAAAGTAATATATCGGTTGGTCGATGGATGAAATACTCGGTCATGTATATACATTACTTTTTATATATATCAAGATCATGTTGTGAGAAGATTAGCAAAAACATAACATAAATATCTTTTATCTTAGGTTTTTAGAACAAACTTGTATGCATTGTATCTTGTTATTTTGTCTCTGTCACCATCGAGTGTCACATTTTACGGTTTACAAATTGGTCTTAGATTTGTAAATGATCTATCAAACAATAATATTTTGAGTGGCTTATAAAAAGTTCAAGCCGGTTGAACCATTGAACAAAAATTGACAAGAATTTGGCATCTTGACTCGAATATTGCTTGGAGCTGATATTTTTATTCACTATACGATCTGGTGAATCGTGTCTAAAAATGTTAGAATGAGTTTGAGTGAAATACATCTAACATATATATTCTCAATTGAACAAAAAAAACTCTTCAGGTATAAAACAAAAAATGATCGTTATTGTCCTCCTTCTGTCTTAACCGTTCATTCTTTCAGTTTAAGGCTTTCATAAAAAGATCTTGTAGAAGCTCCAAGAAGCTTTTGGACATTGCATTCTTTATCTTATACGGAGTATTAGATAAGCTATATTTAAAATTTTACAAATAGCTCTAATCTGTTGATTGTAACTTAGTTTATACCAAAAGCAACACCAATACAAAAGAAGCTATTTTAAAATCTAAATACCTTATTATTATTTGATGAAATCCAACTTTGTGTCCCACATCGGATAAGAAAGTAAACTATATTATCTTATTATATTATAATGTACTTAGGCAATCTGTTTTTAGACTAGTATCATTTTTCACGACTATGTTGAATGACTTGTTCGACTTGATAAGTGTTTGAACATAGACGTGGAAAATTTATACAGTTCTTGACTTTTTAATAGTTAAGCACAATTCATAAACTTTTCTTATCAAGTAGTCGAAATATTGTACGTCTTTTTCTTTAGGCAACTAGATTGAGAGAGATTTATAAGTAGTAGTTGATATAATAAAAGCTTGCACCTAAACAAATTCTATTTATACAATGGAACTAGTCCGTTTCCAGATTGGTTGAAATGCCATCGGTGTGTTTGCGGGGGCAAATACTCTAAGAGAAGCAACCGCTGGCCAGGATGTGGTTCAGCAATCACCAGCTGTTTTGATGGCCGCATACCGCCCAACACACCTTCGTCCAACGGACAATAGGCACCGGTGTAAACCTCAGATAAAGGCCTCTTTCCCTTTGCCACTAACCTATCTTGTTTTCTCAAACATAAACATAAATCTATAACACGACCCACAGTAACTAGATAAATAATATAATTACATTGATCAATCTATCTTGTATCTTGTTTTTTAAGCTTATGTACATGTTATCTACAATAAAACTTTAGATTTATAAATATGACTTCATTTGCATCTTTTTTAAAATATATGTTTGACAACATATCTTGAACTACAATGTCACCAATAACATATCTATCTTGTCTCTTGTTGTTGTGAAAATCTCCATGATAAAAAGCTACCCTATCGTATAACCTTGGACAAACAAATCTGACCGTTAGGGAAAACACGGGGCCTATGCGGTTGGATAGCTGCTAGCTTTTTAAAAAGTAATTTATCGGTTGGTCGGTGGATGAAATACTCGGTCATGTATATACATCACTTTTTCAAGATTAGCAAGAGTATGACATATAGGAAGATTTATCTTTATCTTAAAGTTTAGAACAAACTTGTATGCATTGTATCTTGAAATATTGTGATTACTGTCCATGTCACCATTGAGTGTCACAGTTTATAGCATAAAAATTGCTCTTAGATTTGTGAATATATGATTGATGAAGTACGTCATGGAGGATATTTGAATCCAATTAAAATAGAAGACTTAGAAATAAATTGACTGTAATGAGCACATACATTGCATTGTATTGATTAGAAACAATGTACAAATGCATGAGTTCATAGTAAATCTAGATGCCTTATTATTATTTGATGAAACCCAACTTTGTGTCCCACATCGAATAAAAAAGAAAACTATGTTAAGTTAATACACCAGCATGTACATCATCTATAAGTGCGTGGAACAGTATTAGTTTTCACCACTCTAGTGAATGACTTGTTCAATTTAACAAGTCTTCCGCAGGAGTGAGGAAATTTCATACGAGTTCTTAACTTTTGAATAGTCGAAATATTGTACGTCTTTTCTTTAGGTTACTAGATGGATAAATATATGCAACTAGTCACTAATATATTAGAGCTTCCACCTGAACAAATACTATCTAAAACAATGGAATTTCTATATGTAATTAGGGTGCAACTATTACACAATTTGAGCTATTTCAGAGCCTTGTTAGTTGCATACTTGCATGTAGATATGATATGTTGTATATAACTATCGAAACTGATCAGTCTCTTTGAACTATTCCATTTCCAGATTGATTGAAATGCCATCGTTGTGGTTGCGGGGGGTAAATACTCGAAGAAAGATCTCAAAACGAAAATCAAATGCATTCAAACTCGATGTCTTAGTAACTTCATAAGATACAATCACACAAAGTTAAAAACAACTTATAAAATGATCACTAATAACATAGATTATAATGACAAAGATGCATTAGCAAACGTCAAACGTGTGTTGAATATTCAAGCAGTAACCAACGTATAATGAATACATATTAAAATAATAAAATTTTAAAAATAACAAGCGTACAATGAAAGGTTTACGGATTTTTTAAAAAAAAAAAAAAAAAAAAAAAAAGGTTTAAACCTTTGGCAATGAGAATTGGTCCGACACTCCATTTATTGATCCGCACACTCACAAAGAAAAGTAGATAATGTATAATATGAGTTTTGTACAATTTATTGATGCATAAAATAGTGTCTCAATAAATTTGATGAGTGTGCGAATCACTTGCCTTTGGCAATGGACGACTTCATTAATATGCATGCAAAAAAATTTAAAACCACATTTATCCTCGAATACCGTAATTAGTCTTCAGATTGCCAACTGAACGTATCCTGAAACTTTTCTTAATTGCAGACATGCCCTAACCAATAAGGCCTAAATGATTACAAGATCATAAACAAATATTGCAAGTTCAAAGCAAAACCCAAGATACTTATTGTCCGTCTGTGTTAACCACTCATTCTTATAGTTTAATGCTTCATTAAAAAGGACTTGTAGCTTCTAAAAAGCTTTTAGACTTTCTATTCTTCTACTAATATTGGATACAAGATCTTTAAAATCTTAGGAACAGCTCCTACATCTTTGATGTTACTTAGTTGATTAAAAAAGAAACACCAAAAAGAAAAAAGCTATTATTAAAATTTTAAACTTGTAATTGAAATCCCTCAATAAACCATACAAGGGCTTGGTTAGAGAATCTAATAAAATATGATTCTTTCAAAGCTTGGACTTACAATTTATAACTTGTTTCCATCATGCCATTTGGTTTATCAAGACAATGTGGGATGCAAAACACATTCTCTACAAAACTACCATCCCCCCTCCGCAATAAAACTTTAGATTTGTAAATGTGACTTCATTTGTATCTTTTAAAAAATATCTTTTTAATAACATATCTTGAACTACTATGTCAACAACAACATATCTATCTTGTCTCTTGCTGTTGTGAAAATCTCCATGATAAGAAGTTGCCCTCTCGTATAACCTTGTTCAAACAAATCTGACTGTACCAAAAAGTAATATATCGGTTGGTGGGTGGATGAAATACTCGGTTATGTATATACATCACTTTATATATATATATATATATATCAGGATCATGTACGTGAGAAGATCAGTAAGATTATAACATAGGAAGAAGTATCATTTGTATCTCAAAGGTTTAGAACAAACTTGTATGCATTGTATCTTGGTATTTTGTCCCCGTCACCATTGAGTGTCACATTTTACGGTTTACAAATTGCTCTTAGAATTGTAAATGATCTATCAAACAATAACATATTGATGGTTGTAACTTAAATGAATGTTAATCACAAATGAACAAAAATAAAAAGTTAGGATATTAAATAGCCGCATATGGCAATGAAACTTTTATGTGAATATAGTGGTGCATTGCGAGGGATGGCGATGAAGTACTTCATGGAGGATATTTGAATCCAATTATCATAGAAGACTTAAAGATAAATGCATGAAGTACTTCATGAGATACATAACTCATCGCATGGTATTGATTAGAAATATTGTACAAATGCATGAGTTAATAGTAAATCTAGATACCTTATTATTATTTGATGAAACCCATTTTTTTGTCCCACATCGGATAATAAAGCAAACTATGTTAACTTAATATACCATAATGTACTTAGATGATATGTCTTTGAAATGGTATTAGTTTTCACCGCTCCTGTTAAAGACTTGTTCAGGATTGTGAAAGTTCATAATTTTGAATAGTCAAAATATTGCACGCCTTTGTTTTAGGTAATGAGACTAATATATATTTGTAACTAGTCAATAAGCTTGCAAGTGAACAAATACTATCTAAACAATGGAACTTCTACATTAATTAGGGTGCAACTATTATACAATTTGAGCTATTTCAAGGACTTGTTAGTTGCATGCTTGCATGTAGATATGATATGTCAGTTGTATCTAATTATCGAAGCTGAATCTCTTCGAACTAGTCCATTTCTAGATTGATCGAAATGCCATCATATCGTTGTGTTTGCGGGGGTGAATACTCAAAGAAAGATCTCTCAAGACGAAAGTCAAATGCATTCAATCTCGATGTCATCTATCTTAGTAGCTTCACAAGATACAATCATACAAAGTGATTAATTCAAATTTTGTTACTAGAACAATGTGGCTGGAATGAGGTGGTACGAAAAGTAAAGTATCTATCGAACTAAACTAAACCAAACCGGACACATATTTGAACATGTTAGTTTTGCAACTCTTATCTCATCTAGCGTTCGAATGAGTGGTTCCAGACTCATGATTTATGTGAATACACTGAACTCGTGGTGCATGAATAACTATTGGTTGCTAATGAGCCTTAGTTGAGGGCATCTGTTATAACAAATGGATCTAAATGGTTTAAGGGGCATGTATAAGTATAACCTTGTGATAACTATTTATATTCAAAAATTCGTTTGTGGTTAACACTCTAAACTTGGGGTGTGCAAGAAATCGAAAAACCAAACCTAAACCGGAAAAAACCAAAGAACCGAAACCAAAAAAACCAAAACCGATTTAAAAACCGACAGTTCGGTTTTTATATTTTGCAAAAACCAAAGTTTTTGGTTCGGTTTGGTTTTAGCTTTAAAAACCGACCAATAGAAACCGAACCGACATTTAAAGTCAAAATAATATATCTTGCCTTGTTGTTCATAAATATATAAGTACTTTATCTTGATATCTACCTTTTACATTACCGTTGTCAATGATGCATTTCAAATGTGTGATAACTCTGCTAATATTTTATTTCATAACAATATACATAACACAAATGTGCTTTAAGGTAAAAAAATGGGTACACAAATGTCACAAGAACACATTAAGTTTGAATGTTACTGGTTGTTCCTGGTGCAATTACATCAAAAGATTGAAGATCTTGTTCCAACATCATTCTTTTTTCGTTTGCACACCCTTCAATTGTTTCAGTGTACCTTTCAAGCTCTAACAATTCCTTGGAACTTGGAGGCAACTTAATGTTGGCACTTGATTTAAGACGGTTCTTTACCCGTTTTAGCACCGTTGTACCGGCCGGTAGCAGTTTAAGATATGGCTTTGTTTTATGATATATGTCAAATCTACTTTGAAAAAGCAAAGCTAGATAAATTGTATAGAAACCGACCAAACCGAAAAAAAACCGACAACCGAAAAACCAAACCGACACAAAACCAAAACCGAATGGTTTCTAAAAATCAAAACCCGAAATTTTTCGGTTCGGTTTTGGTTTTATACAAAAACCGAGCCAAACCGAACCATGCTCACCTCTACTCTAAACGCATACGTGTGTTGATGAAACACAAGTTGTAGGCCTGATGTCTAATGGGCTGAGCAATTGAATCAAATACCGTAACGGACTAGCAACTAGTCCAACAAAACTCGTTCATTACAAAGTATATTTTTAAATGCTAAGCTTTCACACATGAACCATCTATAATCCGGGTTGGACCTACATGGATGCCAAGTGTGGCGGCCACACTCGATTTTGGGTCGAGAAGTTTAATATTTTTCAATACCCGTCGCTTTTGGTATGTGCAGCCCCGATATTTTTGCTTTCTTTTATAGTTCAACTTTAGTTTAGCTCAAAAGTTCTTTACGATACGAATTTTAGTATTTATAATAAGATAAAATTTGTGCAACACCCTCTTGAAAATCCTAGGTCCACTATACAACTCATCCATCATTTAAACTCTTTATAATTATTTCATTTAGAGATACCAATTGCTAGGAGGACTATAAATGATTCACTAAGCTTAGACAGGATCTCACATTCTACTGATTGATGTCGACACGGAAAAGGTGGACTTGCAATAAAACCAAATTTCTGTGTTGACTTTGGAGCGGAACCGAATAGTCCTTGTTTGGCTCATGAAATGAGATATCCCGTGGAGACTACACTTTGATATATGGATTTAAACCGTGAATCTGTAACATGAATGACTATGAACTAAAGCTCTTTATGCTTACTTGATTTGCATATGTTAAATACATGGAATTGTGGATTGTGTACTTAAATTTGAAGTAAAGTTTCCCATAGTTTCATATGTGTTGATAATGATAAATATGCATGCAGTTGAGTATGATGTGCAAGATCATGATGAACAATTCTTTGGATGAATAACCAATAAATGTAACTTATATAAGTCAACCTAGCCTATCATTATAAAAAGTTCAGGCTGTGGAAGACATCTAACATATATCCTCGAATACCGTATTTAGTCTTGATATTGCCCCATGAATGTATCATTAAACTTTTTGAAACTTCTCTTGACTGCAAGCATACATGCCCTAGCCAAAAAAAAGTAACATAAGCAACTTTGGATAGATTCTTAAGGATTATAAAACAGAAAATGATCGTTATCGGCCTCCATCTTAATCGTTCATTCTTGCAGTTCAAGGTTTATTAAGAAAGAGCTTGCAACTTTTAAAGAAGGTTTTGACATTTTATGAATTAATTTTTTAACTAAAATTAGATACAATATCTTTAATATTTTACAAAGAGCTCTTACATTTTGATGTCACTTTATAAATAAAAAAGTAACATCTGAATGAAGATGCTGTTTTAAAATTTTAAACTTGTAATTATGAATCCTCAACAAACCATTCAGGGCTTGATAGAAGTAGCTAATATTAAAAATATAAATGATTCCTTCAAAGCTTGGGGTTTGTATTTATAAATAGTTACCCCCATCGCATTTGGTTCACCAAGGCAATGTGGGATGCAAACACATTCTCTACAAAACTACCCTCCCCCCTTGGCCATTAGCTTTATACAAAAAGTCAATGTTGTTTTCTCAAACATAAACATAACACTATAACCACTAACATTTGTATCTTTTCAAAAATATATTTTTAACAACATATCTTGAAAATAAAGATTTTACATCATACGCGTAAGACTAATTTAAATGTTGTGCAAGTTCATATATCTTGACGCCACAAGTAAAATCCGGTTTGATGGAGTTGTAATAGCCGGTAACTTTAGCTAACCTATCCCTTCATTGTGTGTATTGTTTTACTGTAACTTTAGCTAACATATAGATTATATAGAGTGGGATCTTGTATTCTTAGTTTCGTCAGATTTTTTATTTTTTTCTAATTCTTGTTACGAAATTTTGATAATTCTTGTTTCGTCGGTTTTTTCTAAGTTGTATATGGTTTGTATACGTACACCTTTTTCAATAAACTTTTCGGTTATGTCAGTCATTTATATTTAACTCATTTGTATATGGTAAATATGTTTGGAAGTTCACGAATTGTGTACTAAGTTAGCCTTCTAATAGGAAGACTTTGGCAGATTTACGTTGGAAAATAGAAAACGTTTTTGGTGAATAGTTTATGGTGCGTTTGGTACCCATTCCCGGGAATGGGTGGAATGATTTCATTCCATTTCAAGTGTTTGGTTTAGATCAAATATCGGAATGAAATATAAATATATTCCATACTTCATAGGACCCAAAAAGAGAGGGAATGGATCTATCATATGGGGGAATGGATCTATACCGAAACCGATACCGATTGTGATTCATGGCATCATACCAAACGCACCCAACTCTTCTTCCATACTCATTGTTAGAGTCACCAACTCCTATTTTAAACGGCTTGTGTCATGAAATAATCAAATGGTTGGTATGAGATTCAAATTTTCACTAGTCAGCAATAATTTTTAAAAATGGTTCGAATTCCTGCATGGTGGTGGTTAGGTCAGGGTTCAAATGGTGGGTCATGGTTCAGATACCCGGTCTTTATATGTTTGCATATCGAAGGTTGTCGATTTTCTGGAAAATTGTTCTTTCTTTTTAGTTGGTGGTTCAAGGCATGTGGTTCAAGGTCAGGACGTGAGATGGTTAGGTTGTGATTCATATGGGTGGTTCAAGGTCATGACGTGAAATGTCGAGGTCATGATTAAGAAGGGTGGTTCAAGGTCTCGGTCCAGAAGGTGAAGTGGGAGGGTCCAAGCTTTGAATTGGTAGGTGTAGTAGACGATTGTTATTGTACCTCTATCTTAACCTTTCATTCTTACAGTTTGAGGCTTCATTAAAAAGGGCTTATAGCTTGTCAGGAGCTTTTGGACATTTCATTCTTTAACTAATATTAGATACAGCACATTTAAAATTTTACATACAACACTTACCAATTTGGTGTTACTTAGTTGATTAAAAAAGTAACCGAAAAAGAAAGTGTTGTTATTAAAATTTTGAACTTGTATTGTAATCCCACAACAAACCATACAACGTATTGAATGAAGATGCTAATAGAGACATGATCACTTCAAAGCTTGGACTTTCAATTTATAACTGATTTCCCCCGTGCAATTTGGTTCATCAAGACAATGTGGGATGCAAAACACATTCTCTACAAAACTACCCTCCCCCCTTGGCCAATAGCTTTAAACAAAAAATCAATCTTATTTTCTCAAACATAAACATAACAGTATAACACAAACACATACGCTGCGTTCCCGAGTTTTATTTTTGAAAAAAGAGAAAAGAAGTGGGCAGAAACAAAATAAATTCATGTTCCTGAGTTTTTTTTTTTGGACAAAAGAGAAAAGAATATGAGAGTAATTTTGACTAAACTTCTTTCCAAAACTTTATTCCCAAAAGTGGGATGATTTGGAGGAAGTTATATTAAGCTCTAAATAAACAAAATTACTTAAATGACCTAATAAAAATAAAACTTTTATATTATTAAAGGTATAATTGTAAAATCATTTGTTATCTCTTCTTTTCTCTCATAACTCGGGAACATAATATATATTAACAAGTGCTTCACTGAAAATTTCATACGAGTTCTTAATTTTTGAATAGTCAAAGTATTGCACGTCTTTTGTTTAGGTAACTAGACTTATATAATAAAGCTTGCAAGTGAACAAATACTATCTAAAATAATGGAACTTCTATATCTATTTAGGGTGCAACTATTATACAATTTGGGCTATTTCAAAACCTTGTTAGTTGCATACTTGCATCTAGATATCATATGTCAGTCGTATCTAATTATCGAAGCTGAATCTCTTTGAACTAGTCCATTTCTAGATTGATCGAAATGCCATCATCGTGTTTGCGGGGGTGAATAATCAAAGAAAGATCTCTCAAGACGAAAGTCAAATGCATTCAAACTCGATGTCATCTATCTTAGTAACTTCATAAGTTACAATCATACAAAGTGATTAATTCAAGTTTTTTTACTAGAACAATGTCACTGAAATGGAGTGATAGGAAAAGTAAAGTTTCTATCGAACCAAACCAAACAAGACTGGTCATGTCATTGAACATTTTGTTGGAAATGTATATATTTACAATAGGTAAATGACCGGATTCGAACTCGTGACCACGGGATTGCACACTTTACGTATGAGACTCGATGTTTTAATAATTAATATAAAATATTATGTTTAATTATTAAATTCACAATAAACGACTAAACGAGCGATAAGAACTTATCGAAAGTGACTATCGGTCGTTAAATGTCAACGGGATATGAAGAAAAGTAAACAAGCCAAGAGACGGTTTTAGGAACCTCTTTGGGCTTGTTTTTGGCGAAACTATGGTATCCCACATCGAAACCATAGTAAACTTGACATCTACCATAAGGCTATAAATACATCCCCATGTATTCATCCTTTGGTACACTTGATTTCATTAGAAGGCCAAACTTCTTCTTTTCTTCCTCTTATTCTTGGTCGACGAGTGAATCCCCATTGTAAGGGATTTACGGTGACCTTGACCATAACAAAGGTGTTTGGTTATTCTATTGTGATCAAGAACTAGCATTCGCATCGAATCGCTAATAGTACGTATGTACAAGAACGTGGTTGTAAGACATTATTCTTACACCAATTAGTACTTCTTTGTTTTGCTCAAGGATTTGATATTCAAGAAGAGGTACGTTACGCATACTTTCAGTTAATTAATTATTTGTTATGATCTTTAGTCTTCCGCTGTGTACTCTTGATGTTTACTTGTTTATTGTATGATATATATATTTTCTAAACTCAAAAGTGGCATCACGAGCCTTGTATAACAAGTAATTAATTACTGAAACACATAATTAAAATAAACATGAATGTGTTATTATTTGTATGCTTAGATCTAGGGTTTGCAAAACCTAAACCCTAATTTTGAGGGGGGGCGTTTTTTGGTGCCCTAATTAGGGTTTTGTAAACTATTGTTTTAATTGGATTAGAAACCCTAAGATGCATGCAACTTTATGTGTATATGCGTAACTCGCTTAATTGCATTAATTGTTATGTAATTTTATCTCCATGATAATTATCTCGCATGTTTTATCATGGATCCGCTTTTATTGTATGTCTTTCATGTTTAAGTGATATACACTAAATTCGATAGATCTATAATTGGGAAAACCTCAATCATTATTAATTTAATCAATTATGTGCTATGTGGTATATATTTAGTTTTGACTTACGCAATCGATGAATCGATGCATGTGGTTCACCTTGTACATAGATGAAAACGGTGGAAGTCTTAATTAAATATATGCATATTGATGCACCTAGAATTGGTTATTAATAAGATTTATCAAAAGGTTTGCATGTGGCTATTTGCATGACTTATTTTTTTGTTATGCATTCATTGTTTATTTGTTTATTTTTTCAAATACTTGCTTGTTTGTTATATGTAACAAGGGTATTTTTACAAGAAAAATAAACTGACCTAAACAATGGTGAAACATGTATTTTTAAGTTTAGTAATCGTAATCGTTTAATTGATTGATTTTTTGCACAAAATAGTTAGAACGGCTCACCCATTAATGACAAACTGTGTGATGGGTATAAGGAGGGACCGCATTAAATTGTGACGCCCTAAAGATGAGGGGCATGCTTTATACCGACCGATTCTCCGCTCGTTTGTGCGTCTTAATGGAGCTACCAAGTATTCCTATATGTGTGCATTAAATCTTAAGGGCGAATTAGTTTAATTCCATGCGCCACTTCGGTGGTAATTATCCGAAACACTAAGTGTTTACACTTATGCAAAAGTACGGTATAATGGATGATAATTAACACTAAATTCCTTGATTGGTGAAACCAATACCTCAATTAAAGTTTGATGATGAAAAACTTAAAACATTAAAACAAGATATAAATGTTTTAATAAAACCTATGTTACGAAGATGAATGCATGACATCTTTGTACATATTTGATTTGACATCAAAATTATTACCCTTTAATTTAAGTTATATGCCATCCAACGAAACGGAAACACCTAAGATTACCTTTTATTTGCGTGAGATCGTGACTTAGATCGTAATCAAAGGGTAAAATGTCCACGTGTCGTGAGAACGGGCATGGACGATTTTGCGCTTAAGTTGGACAACTTAATTGAGTTTTGTAGTGAGAACCGGCAACTCAAGGCATAAGATGGGATAAAACATGTTTATATGGCAATTGAAATTGGCTATATGTAAATCCCATAAATCTAGGAATTGCAATTGAAATTGGCAATTGAGCAAAAGCTCTACCATTTTGTATAAGGTTCATTACTAGCGATCAACCGATGTGATGAGATTATGACAATTTGGATCCTAGTTTTCGATGGAAATTAAATGGTTATATGCTTATGAACCATGGGTAATTAATTTTCTTGAAAAAGGTTAATTATCGAAAATACTAAAATTGAATTTTGTAATTCTTTTGAATGTATAATTGCAACATTTAACCGTAAACAAAGTTTAGTCTTTGATCAAGAATTGCTCCATTTCGCTTTCAAACAAATGTTTGATCGAGAATAATTTACTGAAAAGACAAACGAAGTCTCTTTTCCATGGGAGAAGCATGAGACTCAATCCTATTCCTTTTCATGAATGAGAAAGGTATAATAGGAACATTTGAATTGTCTAAATTCTAATGTAGCTCATAGCAATGAATTGCACATCTTATTTTCCATAAAGATTTCATTACCCTCATTTGGTGAATGAATCCTTTGTAACAACATGAATGTTGGTTAACTGGAAAACATGTATATAAGTTACTAAATTAGAAGCTAGACTAATTATCGCGAAAATTGGTAAAAGGCAAACTAGCATATTTTATCTAGTTGTTTTGCTTTAACCTTTAAAGGTGCTACATACCATTATGGGCATGGTAGGCCTCATAAGGAAGAAATTGCATACCCAATTTTTCGTTAATAACATTGATGGATAACCCATCATTCACAGAGTAGAATACACCTTTAGTACCTTAGTAATGATTGCGTATGGTTCTTTAAAGGTGTAGGAAAGTAAATAGCAAGCAAGTTGTTTTCACTGGTTATGCAACACTTACAATGTTGTCAGATTCAGTGGGAGCATTTGTGTTGCATTATTGAATAAGAAGTTGTTTTAATGATTTCTAATTCAGTGGGAGCTACAAGCCTTATTTCCTGTGTAGTAACCCAGATTATCTTCAAAGATAATTACTTTCCAATTGTAGGCACTTATGGTTTTCAAGGATTGTCATGTGCGTTTCCTTACTAATCAATATAGTCCTACATCTACTTGTTACATCTATGACACAAATCATATTAATTAAATAAACGAACGTGTATCGTGTTGTTTATCTGCTACATTATGTTGTTCCATGCACAAGTGGGAGAAATCTTATTGTGTGCAAGGTACAACACATATTAATATGATTTAAAAGGATTCTCTTGACTGTAAAGTAAGAGAATAACGTTCTAATAGGAAGTATACATTTAAATATGTATGATTGCCCTATTAAGAACATGTGTCAAGATGATAACAAAGACTACTTTATTTTAAATATTTATGTCATTCAATATTTAAGAAACACTTGTAGTTACAATTTATGTTACGTGAGAACGTGAACTAGATTGTAGCCCAAGGTAAAATATCCACGTGTCGTGAGAACGAGCATGGATGATTCTGCAGTTTCTTACATTGAACATTTCACGGAATGATATAATTAAATGAAGTAATCTAATACTACTTTGAATTTGAGTATTCGTTGAATGACTTAATATATGTAGTAAATATTAACTTGAAATATTAATTGAAACCCGAGGCGGTGTTCATAATTACTTTATTATAAATGTTTATGATTTTATAAATTCACAAACATGAAGTCTTTTAATACAAGACTTACAATATAAAGTAAGACGTTAACTTGCTATGTTTTAAGACATTTGCATGAAGTCAATGAGTTGATCAATGACTTATAACGATAGTGGGATTATAATCGATATGTCTTTTGACTTGGTCAAAATACTTGTGTTATAATGCATGCAATTGATTTGGTAATTCTATTGTACCATTAAGTTTTACTTTGTTGGTAAATAGGATAAAACCAAAGAATAGATGGTTATCTTAAATATTGTTAGATTATCTTACAATATTAATTCTAATGATATACCATAGTTTTATGGTATGTTCAGTTAGAAGAATCAAAATCCATTGGCATGTTTGATTCAAGATAACTATAGTTTCTTCCAAAAGTTATCAAGGTTAGTAGATTGAGTATAGATTGAATATACTCAATAAGACTCCAACCTAGAAGATTAATAAGACACCATTTGTTTATGGAATGTGATGAATCACATTAAGTCTTATAAATGAAGTTCTGAATTTGTTAAACTACTTATAGAGTGAGTTGTAACAAACTAATGTTAGGAACTGTCAATGTTTTTTTTGTAATATCCCAAAAGAGAACAATGTATTGTTGCTCTACTTGATAAACTATTTAAAGGTAATCTTTAAATTGTTAAAGGCAAGTGGGAGTTTTGTTTAGATCTTGAAAGATTGAATTATAAAATACATAATCTTCTAAAATGCACTAGCAAATATCATGATGAGGCTAAACATGTAAATGATAGACCTCAAAAATGATGGAATTGTAATTCATAGATCCGTAAGGATATCTCAGATATTTAATATGCTGAGGATTATGAGTTACAGGATCATGGTAAGCCTGTTAATCATGATGATGAATTTACCAAATGTTGAATTGTGGTAAATCAATCATACTATGAATGTTGAGATGTTGTCCATAAATATAATCAATTTTAGATACTTGGTTTATCTAAATGAAGATGATTTTCTTCAAAGGATGGAAACCCTAGTGGTTTAAATCTTTATGTAGAAATTATATGGACAATATTGTACACATATTTAATGCATGTCTAGTGATAATAATATTAATCATATTTAAGCAATTAACTATGATTGAATATTCTTTTCTAGATACATTAAATAAAAGTATAAAGATTATAATTGTCATACTTAGTTTCATTGATATGAAATTTTGACAAGGAATATCAAAACTCTTTGTTGTGGAAATTACTTTTGCGAGGACGATAAGTAATACAAAGTATTTTATGAATTCAAATAATCTTTGAATATGTACAAACTGCAAGAATCCATGAATGGATATATGCATGCATCTATGAGATGATTCTTATGTTTAATATTAAATCAATGTTTGATTTAATAAATTAAAATCGATAGCTCATAAGTATTCCCGAAAGCTAGTGGGAGTATTATTTTCTTAAATCTTATATGTTGTATGGGCAACTACATTCCACCTAAATTAAGTTTTAATTGGGAATGAAACTTTGTTTGTAAGATTTGGAAATAAGACATACAACCTTGGAATATATGTTTATTACTATAAACATATGCGGTAAATCAATGAGTCTAATAGAACATGATGGATATATAATGAGATCTTAAAGTCTAACTTGAAGATTCATTATGTACATCATGTTGTAAGATTGTTGTGTCATGCTTGATTACAAGATGATTTGACAACATTGAAAGTTGTTAGTGTAATAAATATTTTAAAAGGAATATGTTTGGATTTAGAATCACATTCCACCCGGAGATGCTCCAAGATTCTATGGATGAAAATATGGCAATTGTTTCATAATTGTCATTGCCAACAAACTTGAGTTTTGGTAGGCACCAACATTACACTATAACTGCTCAAAGTTTACGGATGTTTAAAGAGCATATTGTTGTACACAATGATGCTAGTATAATTGAGATGACACTCAATTCTAGTCATGGTATCCTTGATGATGACCATGTTGACTAGTTATGCTCAACTAAGAGCATAGTTGCATTATACATTAAAGAATAAAGAATACTTTAAAACTTTAAAGTTTTGAAAGATGATTGTCATAAAAGGGTGGTTCGTGTTATCACGCACCTTATGGAATGATATGACAATATCAAGATATGTGTAAACATATACAAGAAATTCACTTATTGAATTCTTGAAATAAGTATTCTCAAAATTCCTATGGATCAAAGTTAGTTGAAATTATGCCCTGTCAACAAGTATGATTATCATGACTTGAGGCAAAATTCATTAACTAACAATTATCATGCGTTGATCTATTTAGTATTTGGATAAAGGATGTTAAACAATTATTATTTATAATGAATTAAAGTACGGTATACGTTTAATTTCATTTATAATATTGTGTCCTATGTTTGCATGTTTAAATCCATGAATAACTTAAGTTATTCTAAATAGTCCGTTGTCAATCAATAACATGGGAATGATATTGAATTAAGACAAATCGAGTATTAGTTAGAATATACTTGAAAGTATATTGATGCGTAGCATGACTAATTTCGATGATATTCAATGAATTAAATATAGGACTTATCCCACCCACATGATGATACTTTATGGATCTTTGTCATTAAGTATATCATGGATATTTATCCTCGACTTGAGATACAAGAGATATGTCAAGGATGTAGTGCATTTTGTGAAGCAATCTAACGCTATACGAATCGGTAGTTATAAGGGTTGTTTTCGAAGTGTTGCGAAATTTATGAATCCCGCTTGTAGTCAAAATGGGATTTGTTTCCTTCAAATTTATTTTGAAGTATAATACTACTGGGCCCTCGTAGGATTGTTAAGATGTTTGCATGGCCATGCCCAAGGTCTTCGGAATATGTTCGTAAGAATTGGTAATCTTGATCAATCACATAAAGCGAGAAATGTAATAGTTAATTAAGAAATGAGTAAGATCCATATTCTTATTAACATGGTATTAGAAACAAAGGATGAATATGATGATGAATCATCAAAACTTGGTTTTTCTCCGAAAACCATACACGAGTTGTACCGGGGCATTGGCGTGTTGCTAGACGCTAACCAATGTCATTTCACGCTTTGTAAACATATCCAAGTGGAGCTGTTGGAAATGTATATATTTACAATAGGTAAATGACCGATTCGAACTCGTGACCACGGATTGCACACTTTACGATGAGACTCGATGTTTTAATAATTAATATAAAATATTATGTTTAATTATTAAATTCACAATAAACGACTAAACGAGCGATAAGAACTTATCGAAAGTGACTATCGGTCGTTAAATGTCAACGGATATGAAGAAAAGTAAACAAGCCAAGAGACGGTTTTAGGAACCTCTTTGGGCTTGTTTTTGGTCGAAACTATGGTATCCCACATCGAAACCATAGTAAACTTGACATCTACTATAAGGCTATAAATACATCCCCATGTATTCATCCTTTGGTACACTTGATTTCATTAGAAGGCCAAACTTCTTCTTTCTTCCTCTTATTCTTGGTCGACGAGTGAATCCCCATTGTAAGGATTTACGAGTGACCTTGACCATAACAAAGGTGTTTGGTTATTCTATTGTGATCAAGAACTAGCATTCGCATCGAATCGCTAATAGTACGTATGTACAAGAACGTGGTTGTAAGACATTATTCTTACACCAATTAGTACTTCTTTGTTTTGCTCAAGGGATTTGATATTCGCAAGAGGTACGTTACGCATACTTTCGTTAATTAATTATTTGTTATGATCTTTAGTCTTCCTTGTGTACTCTTGATGTTTACTTGTTTATTGTATGATATATATATTTTCTAAACTCAAAACATTTTACGTTTTGCAAGTCCTATCTCATCAAGGGTTCAAATGACTGGTTCCAGACTAACGATTTATGTATGAACGAATTGAACTCGTGGTGCACGAATAACTATTAGTTAATTACTAATGGTTCATAGTTGAGGGCAGTTGTTATAACAAATGGGTCTTAATGGTTTAAGGGCATGTATGAGTTATAACCTTGTAATAACTATTTAAAACCAATCTGAATGTAATAAAAAGACATTAGGGACACCAAAATTCAAGTTGTGAAACATGTTCCCGTTATTCAGTTTGTGGTTAACTGACTAACAACTAGTCCAACAGAACTCATTCATGGATGCAAAAACAGCAATGGCATGACTAACAACTAGTTCAACGTTAATTTTTCACACACATGAGGCTTGTCGCAGTGGGAGGGGTCGACATCGGTTGGGCAACCAAAATACACACCCTCGACCGATCTAACATCGGTGGGGTATGAATGTGGCACATCGGTTTGGAGATCGGGCGGCACAAGATTTTGTGGACATCGGTTGGGTTCACGCTCGATATTGGAGCATGTATTTATCCTTCCCAACGCATTGAAAAAAAAATCCTCGGGTCGTCGACTGGGGCATCCGGGTTGTCCCAGGTCGCTGGGGAGAGAAAGCTGACGTGGCGCAGGTTGTCCCAAGTCGTCCCAGGTTGCGACTGGGACTAGCCTGAACCATCTATACACCGGGCAGGACCTACATGGATGCAAAGTGTGGCGGGCCACACCCAACTTTTGGGACGAGAAGTTTAATATTTTTCAAAAATTGTCGTTTTAGGTATGTACAGCCCCTGATATTTGTGATATCTTTTTATAGTTCAACTTTAGTTTAGCTCAAAAGTTCTTTACAGTACGAATTTTAGTATTTATGATAAGATAAACTCTTTATAATTATTTCATTTAGAGACACCAATTGCTAGGAGGACTATAAATGATTCAGCTAAGCTTAGACGGGAAAAATGATCTCACATGCTACATATTGATGTCGACACCGGAAAAGGTGGACTTGCGATAAAACCAAATTTCTATGTTGACTTTGGAGCGGAACCGGATAGTCCTTGTTGGCTCATGAAATGAGATATCCTGGTGGAGACTACACTTCAGATATATGGATTTAAACCGTGAACTGGTAACATGAACAGACTATGAACTAAAGCTCTTTGCGTTTACTTGATTTGCATATGTTAGATACATGGAATTGTGGATTGTGTGCTTTTACATGAAATAAAGTTTCCCATTAGTTTCATATGTGTTGATAATGATAAATATGCATCAGTTGAGTATGATGTGCAAGATCTTGATGAACAATTCTTAGAATGAATAACCAATAAATGTAACTTATATAAGTCAACTAGCCTCAACCCGTGATAAATCACGGGTGGCTTGTAAAAAGTTTAGGCGGTTGAACCATTGAACAAAAATTGACAAGAATTTCGCATCTTGGCTCGAATATTGCTTAGAGTTAATATTTTTATTCGCTATACAATATGGTGAATCAATGTGTCTAAAATGTTAAAATGAGTTTTGAGTGGAAGACATCTAACATATATCCTCGAATGAGCAAAAAGGTTCTTTAAGTATAAAACAGAAAATGATCGTTATTGTCCTTCTGTCTTAACCGTTCATTATTGCAGTTTAAGGCTTCATTAAAAAGATCTTGTAGCTTGTAAGGAGCTTTTGGACGTTGCAAACTATAACTAACATTAGATACAATATATCATTCATTCTTTAATTAATATTAGATACAATATATAATTCATTCTTTAATTAATATTAGATACAATATATCATTCATTCTTTAACTAATATTAGATACAATATATTTAAAATTTTACAAATTGCTTTCTCTATGCTTTATGTTTCTTATTTTTTTAATAAAAGCAACATCAACATAAAAAAAGCTATTTTTAAAATTTTGAACTTGTAATTGTAATCCCTCAACAATCAACAAACAATACAAGGGGTTTAAAGAAGAAGCCAACAAAGACATGATTCTTTCAAAGCTTGGAGTTTCAATTTATAACTGATTTCCCCCATGCCATTTGGTTCATCGAGGCAATGTGGGATGCAAAACACATTCTTTACACAACCATCCTCCCCCTTTGGCCCATTTAGCTTTAAACAAAAAATCAATTTTGTTTTCTCAAACATAAACATACCAGTGTAACACAACACATAGTAATTAGATTATTTTGGTCTTATAGTTACATTAATCTATCTTGTCTCGAGTTTGTTAAGCTTATGTGCATGTTATCAACAATAAAAACTTAGATGCGTAAATGTGATTACATTTGTATCTTTCCTAAAATATCCTTTTAGCAACATATCTTGAACTACAATGTCACCAATAACATATCTATATATCTTGTTTTCTATTGTTGTGAAAATCTTCATAATAAAAAGTTGCCCTCTCGTATCTTAGACAAACAAATTTGACCGTTACAGAAAACATCATGCATGTGCGGTTGGATAGCAGCTAGCTTTTCAAAAAGTAACATATCGGTTGGTCGGTGGATGAAATACTCGGTCATATATATACATCACTTTTTATATATATGAGGATCATGCATGTGAGAAGATTAGCAAGAACATAACATAAATTAATTTATCTTTGAAGTTTAGAACACACTTGCATGCTTTGTATCCTTGTATTTGTCCCTGTCACATTGAGTGTCTTATTCTACAGTTTACAAATTGCTCTTAGATTTGTAAATGATATATCAAACAATAATTTTTTGATGGTAGTAACTTAAATGAATGTAGATCAGTAGATCATAAATGAACAAACATAGAAAGTTAGAATATCAAAGCCGCATATGGCAATGAAACTTTTATGTGAATATAGTGGTGCGTTATTTAGTGACGAATGATGAAGTACTTCATGGAGGATCTTTGAATCCTATTATCATAGAAGAGTTAGAAATAAACCGACTGTAATGAGCACATACATTGCATGGTATTGATTAGAAATACTATACAAATGCACTAGATACCTTATTATTATTTGATGAAACCCATCATTGTGTCCCACATCGGATAATAAAAGAAAACATGTTAACTTAATATACAAGAATGTACTCAAACCATACGTCTTTGGATTAGGATTGGTTTTCACCGATCATGAGAATGACTTGTTCTATATAAAGATTTCTTATTTTCAGGGAAAATTTATACGAGTTCTTAACTTTTTAATCTAATTTATTAACATTTCTTATCAAGACTTTTTAATCTAATTTATTAACGTTTCTTATCAAGAGTAGTCGAAATAAAATTTAAAAACCGTTTCTTGTCAATTAGATGAAATATTGTACGTTTTTTATTTAGGCAACTAGATTGATAGATATTTGTAACTAGTCAATGATATATTAAAGCTTGCAAGTGAACAAATTCTATCTAAACAATGGAACTTCTATATCTAATTAGGGTGCAACTATTATACAATTAGATATGATATTTCAGTTGTATACTTGTATATAACTATCGAACTAAATCTCTTGGAACTAGTCAATTTCCAAATTGATTGAAATGCCATTGTTGTGTTTGCGGGGGTGAATACTTGAAGAAAGATCTCAAGACGAAAGTCAAATGGATTCAAAGATGCATGTCTCATTGCATACTCCACCAACTAGTGTTGTCACATTCCTCTTGCCTACCTTATTGCTTTCTAATTTCTAGTTTTACGATGTTACGTTTTTAACCAAGTGTTGTCACAACGTGTCTAATATGTTAGGCTTTTTTTTTTTTTTTTTTTTTTTTTTTTTTTTTGGTCTAAAGGTTTTTAGATCTACCACTATCGCTGGTATCCGCCCAGCCTTTGTCGGATTGCGAGGCATCAACGGAATACACCGCTGCCTTTCTTGTCGAATCGACACGCCGTAATCACCGCTCATCGTTGGACATGTACGGTGTTTTTGTTATAAGATTGTTGTGTATATTTCCTTGTAAACTTTATTGTGTGTAGTTTTAATGGCTGTAACAATCTTTGTTAAAATTTAATGGTTGTTATAATCTTTGCAAACCGAATTGGTGTGTGTGATTTTAATGAAGAAAGAGGATATAAAATACAAAAGCAAATGGTTCAAAAGCATAGTGTGAGAGTATTTTTATCATTCATAATAAGATAAAACAAAGTCTTACAAAAATACTTGCTAACCACTTATACTTTATTAGTAAAATATGTGACACGTGTCAAAAATCTAGTAGAGTGACACAATCGTCTAATTAGACGGGTCTATTTTGAAAAATTGATCATTTTAGGCTAGACATTGGACTACCATTTGCATTTTAGGCTATTTAAGAAATTTGCTCTAAAAACAAACCACTGAAAAGTTAGATATTTTGGGCTAGATATTGGACTACCATTTTCAATTTGGGCAATAAATTTGCTCTAAAAACAAACCACAAATATAACGTATTTAGTCCGCATATCTTGCCCCATGAATGTATCTTCAAACTTTTTGAAATTGTTTTTGACTGCGGGCATGCCCTAGCCGATAAACCAAATGATTACAACATTCCGACAAATATTGCAAGATTCAAACACTTTAAAATCCAAAGCAAAACACTTAATAGTTTAGGGTTACATTAAAAAGGGCTTATACATTGTAATGAGCTTTTTGATATTTCATTCTTTAAACTAATATTAGATACAACATGTTTAAAATTTTACAAATAGCTTTAGGTATTTGATGTTGCTTAAATAATAGAAAAAAACAACATACAAAACGAAAAGCGATTTTTAAATTTTTGAACTTGTTATTGTATTCGCTCAACAAACCATACAAGGCTTGACCAAAGAAGCCAATAAAGACATGATTCTTTCAAAGCTTAGAGCTTCAATTTATAACTGGTTTCCATATACAATTTGGTTCATCAAGACAATGTGGGATGCAAAACACATTCTCTACAAAACTACCCTCACCTCTTGGCCACTAGAATTAAACTAAAAGTCAATCTTGTTTCCTCAAACATAAACATAACACATAATAACTAGATAATTATGGTCTTATAATAATAACATTTATCTATCTTGTCTCTTGTTTGTTAAGCTTATGTGCATGCTATCTACAATAAAAACTTAGATTCATAAATGTGATTTCATTTGTATCTTTTCTAATATATCTTTTCAACAACATATCTTGCACTACAATGTCACCAGTAACATATCTATCTTATCTCTTACTGTTGTGAAAATCTCCATGATAAGAAGTTACCCTCTCGTATAACCTTGGATAAACACATATGACCGATACAGAAAACATTGGGCCCATGCGGTTGGATAGTTGCTAGCTTTTAAAAATAATATATCGGTTGGTCGGTGGATGAAATACTCGGTCATGTTAAATAAGCTTAGCCAAACATGGCCTTTACCACAAAACACCAAGATTCTTTTTTATTCTTTCTATTAGACGAAACATAAACCACAACACAACCTTTTAGTTCTTTGTTTGAATTAACGAACCACAATCACAAATTAGAATACGCTTTCTTTTAGCCACCAACAAAACAAAATCTTTTGGTTCCTTTTTGTCTTTCTTGATTTCTTTGTTTCTTGTTTAAAAGATCAATGATGGGTTTTGTGGATCTTTAAAGATATTTGCTTGAAAATAATTTAACCCGAGATCTTGTTTTAATTTTCTCTCCGGTTTTTATACTCAAGATCGAGTTGGTGTTTCTTTGAAACGAGTTTGGGTCTTGATTTTTTAAAGATAAAATATTTGTTCTTGGTTGCTTTGTTATATCCAGTTTTTTTTTTATTGATTAAAGATCGATGATGATTTTTTCTGAAATCTTGGTAGACAATGAGTAAATGATGGCTTTTGTATATTTTTTTTAATGGGACAATTCCATACATCCCAACTTAAACCTTATAATGACATATTTACCCTACCAAAACTTATAATGACATATGTACCCAATATAAATGACAATTTGTCATATTTACTCATTTCTTTATTAAACTAATTACAATTTAATTTATGTTATTAAATTCCCTTATACCCCAAATAACCTAATAAAGAATTTGATCCTAAATAATTATTATCATCACTTGATG